>OY728578.1:17634660-18222160 GCA_963422195.1 Carabus problematicus
AGAAGAGGACCCGGAAGGCCGAGACTGATAAGAAGTGGAGCAAGAGGGCGTCCACGGAAACAGTACAACATGCTCGAACAAATGGCTGGGAACGCAACTGAAATCGAGTATGCGTTTTCATCAGAAGTTCCGATGAAACAAGCCATGAACAGTCCCGAAGCAGACGAGTGGTTCGAAGCAATGGCAAGAGAGGTGGGATCCATAATCAGAAATGGAACGTGGCAACTTGTAGATCGCCCAAAGGATCAGCAAGTGATTGGAAGTCGCATCGTACTTCGAAACAAGTACGGGCCAGACGGAGAACTAGAACGCAGAAAGGCCCGACTGGTCGCACAAGGTTTCTCTCAACGTCCTGGTGTACACTTCAACGAAACGTTCGCGCCCGTAGCCCGACTAAGTTCAATCAGAGTATTGACAGCGCTCGCCGCGCGTTTCTCCATGAAAATACGTCACATCGACGTAACCACCGCATATCTGAATGGCGAACTGGAAGAAACGGTTCACATGGAACCCCCCAAACAGCTGATGGATATCTTGAGTGCGATAACTCGCGACGAAGAAGAGAGTCCAGAAATCATTGAACAATGCCGAAGAATGCTAAACGATCTGAAGAAAGGCGACAAGGTGTGTCAACTGAAAAAGTCCCTGTACGGCTTGCGTCAAGCTGGGAGGAGTTGGCATAAGAAGATCGACGAGATCATGAGAAGTTATGGGGCGTCCCCCTTGAACGCTGACCCGTGTCTCTACAAAATCGGAAGCACTGCCAACACGGTGCTAGTCGCGGTTTACGTTGACGACATACTGTTAGCTTCAAAGAACTGCAACTCGATCGAGAAGCTACGATCACGCCTGTCGCGCGATTTAGAAATCAAGGATCTCGGCGACGTGAACTTATGTCTTGGAATCAAGTTCAAACAGGACAAACAAGGCATAACGTTGAGTCAGAAAACGCATGTCGTCGACATCTTGAAGAGATTCGGAATGTCCGAATGCAAACCAGTATCCACTCCAATGGATCAGAACGTGAAGCTTGCTAAGCCACATGATATTCCAGATGAAGATAACAAGAAATTGCCTTATCGAGAACTCGTGGGATCCCTCATGTATCTCGCGGTTGCAACGCGACCGGATATCAGCTTCGCCGTGAGCAAACTTAGCCAGTTCAACGAGTGTTACAACCGAGAACACTGGAACGCAGCCAAGCGTGTGCTGCGCTATCTGAAAGGAACAGTGAACTATGGGATCCGTTACGAATCAGGCGGAAATTCCGTTGAAGGGTACGTCGATTCCGACTGGGGTAGTTGCCCGGACGACCGCCGTTCATACACGGGATACGTCTTCACACTAGGAGGCGGTCCGATCTCATGGGATTCTAAGAAGCAGAGGACGGTAGCCCTTTCCTCTACCGAAGCCGAGTACATGGCTTTAAGCGAGGCTACCAAGGAAGGAATCCACCTGCGCGGGTTTCTCTCCGAACTTGGGCTCGCGGACATCGCGAACATCTGTCTGCACAGTGATAACATGGGCGCTATCAAATTAGCGGAGAACCCGGCGTTTCACGCAAGGAGCAAGCATATCGATATTCGACATCACTTCGTGCGTGAGGCCTTATCGAATGACGAAGTCAGGATTGACCATGTACCAACCGAGAAAATGGTCGCCGACGTGATGACAAAGGGACTCCCGCGAACCAAGCATTTCAATTGCCTGAATATGATGAGAGTCGGCAACCTTGAAAATGAGTCACGCCCCGATATCGAGGGGAAGTGCTGTGTTTAAATGAGGCGCGTGCGATACCCTGGCGGACAGTAGAACGGTTACCGACCGAGCCGCGCGTTAGTTCACCCAAGCGTCCACCGATAGACCGTTGCCGCCATTACGTAAACAACAAGTGCGCGTTCTTTATGTGCTACTAGCTACGGACCACGCTCCAACAGAAACTATCCGAGGGGCTGGCCACTTACAAAAATTGTGTACACCGTAATTCTAATTCACAGGCAATTCAAGTAATTCACAAGTAATTCGTCGGTAATTCAAGTAATTCTCTAGTAATTCAAGTAATTCACAAGTAATTCGTCGGTAATTCAAGTAATTCTTTAGTAATTCAAGTAATTCACAAGTAATTCTGTGATCACTTTATAAAGAAATCCTGATACGCTTGTCACAAATATACGAAAAAACTAAACTATTGCACTGAAACACAACATACAACTGTTGATTTGCAATGAACTTCTACAATTGATTTAGTTAGATGTTCTATTCTAAACATAGTAGGAAAAAAAAATATCATACAACTATAAATCAGTCACATTTTGTTTGCATAACAAACTCTTTTGGCAGACCCTTTTCAAGATCCTTTTTTTTCTTCGTTTTGTGTAGTTTTGAATTGCATTAAATGTTTAAATAAATCAGAACAGTAAAAATATAATTAATTTTCATTTTCTAATGTTTTTAATGAAAATAAGAATAAATAATTTTGAAAATATAAATAACATAGGTACTTATATTTTTTTTAAATGTGCATGAGACATATTGTCATTGCGATTATTCTAAAGGTAAAGTAAAATGTATTTAGTCAAAAAATGTATTTAGTAAAAAAAGAAATGCATCGCGCGGTAATCGAACCCGAGCCGCCGAGAATTATTACAACAGTTTTAAACGTGTCAGTACTCGTATAAATTTTCGCACTTTTCGTGTTACAACGCACTCAGGTGCAACTGGGTATTAATATCTTGCTAAGTAATGGATTTCTTTGTACTCCGTTCTGTATATTTGTGTTATTCTTATAAATTTTAAACGCATTTCACAAGTAATTCAAGTAATTCTTAGGTAATTCAAGTAATTCATAGGTAATTCACAAGTAATTCAAGTAATTCACGGGTAATTCACGGGTAATTCATAGGTAATTCAAGTAATTCCAGACATTTTGTACACCGTAATTCAAGAGTGGCCAGCCCCTCGAAACTATCTTCCACGGAATAAAAGTATGACCAATATTTAGTAATTTTGTTCATTATTTCTTAGTTATTGCATTTTACATTTCTCCTTATTTTCTTGTACAGAGAATCAGTATTTTTAAGACTAATATCTTTATTTGCGTTTAATAATAACGTAAGTGCATAATTATTAATTATACTTAATTATTAATTAAGTAATGTATTCTTGTATTTCTAAACAATATTTTTATGAATATTTTAGGTTATGTTTGATGAAGAGCACGATAAGTTTATTTTAGAAGCTTATTTTCATTTTGCTGTTCGAAATAAAAACGAATGGAAGTATTCATCAATAATCGAACTATTTTCGTTATAGCATGCCTATGTATTGTGTCAAATTTGTTTCAAATCATTACTATAGCGAAGCGGCAAATTGACAATTGCAATAGAGCGGCACGCTACAGTCATTGTTGATCGCATGATGCATACGAGATTCAAAACGGTAGTATAGTATAGCCTAGCCACAAAAATCGTAATTATAATTCACAAGTAATTCATAGGTAATTCGTAAGTAATTCAAGTAATTCACAAGTAATTCTGAATCAATTTATAAAAAAACCTCGTACACTTGTGATAAATACACGAATAAACTAAACAATTACACTGGAACACAACATACAATAGAGGATACGCAATGAAATGATTTAGTTTGGTGTTCTATTTTTAACATATCATGAAAAAAAGACATACATATATACAACTATAAATCAGTCACATTTCGTTTACATGATAAACTCTTTTGAATTGCATTAAATGTTTGAATAAATCTGAACAGTAAAAATAGAAATATAATTTATTGGATATTTTACAGAATTTTCCCATGTTTATTTATTGAAACTAAGAATATATACTTATAAAAATACTAAAAACATACTTATGTTTGTACAAAAAATGTATTAGAAATATTATTATTGATATTATTATAAAAGTAAAATGTATTTAGAAAAAAAAAAAACGAAATGTATCGACCGGGAATCGAACCTGGGCCGCCGAGTATTTCTACACTTCCTTTTAAAGGCGTCAGAATTCGTGTCAGAATGATGTACCGTCTTCGGACAACCATATTGTAGTTGAGTGGTTCCTGGACTGCAAAAATGTTTTTAATTCGTCCATTCGTACCTGACCTTCTATAATTGTCGTTTTATCTGAGATGATTCGTAGTAAGCATTTGCATTTAGCTTTCTTATCGAATATTAATATTATTATTATTTTAAGTGTTGATATATTGTCCGAATAATGTTTGGCCAATATAATACGCATTTGGTTGACAGTATTTTCGAATTCTTCTTGCAATGTTTTGTTTTCTTTTATTAATAATTCAGAATTTTTATAAAATATTCTGTAATTTTATTTTACTCTGGATTGGCACTTGTTTTAATTAATTTTCTTTTGTTTCGTTCAGTTCTGGAATATTTAAAATGTTGCCATTTATTTTGAACCCCCTTTTTTTGTTAATTTCAGTAATATTTGGGGTCTACTTCAAACATTCCGTTTGAATTCCCCCCAAGTAATATTTTTTTTTAATTCAATTCAGAATTAGATTTATCTGAATAATTTGCCAATTTTCGCTTTAAATTAGGTTTCATAATTTGTGTGCGAGATTGATCTATATCTGAATCCGATGATATTTGAATTTCCTCAGTAGATTTCCATTCAGTAGATTCAATATTTAAAGCATTTGATGAACTTGCATGGACATGATTACTATGAAAATATTTGTTTATAGTCGATTTTGCAGCTTTAGTCTTTCTTGGTTGTTGCGAACTTTGTGTTTTAATTAGTGACCGACCGAACCTTCTGTTTCGTTTTCGGTTTCGGCCAGTTTCGGCCAAAAAAACTAGTTTCGGGCAAAGTTTCGGTTTCGGCCAAAAAGCAGCCGAACCTTCGGCCGCACCGAAACTCAGCGTTCGTGAATTGTCGCGCTTCGTTCGGGCGAGTTCGTGTCTCGTAGTTGTCAGTGTCAGTTGTCACTTGTCAGCTTAGTTCGCCGGCCGGCGCAGTTATGTCGAGTTGAGGTTATTTATGTGTTTTTTCTCGTGTATAAATGATTAGGTGAGTTTTTGTTTTTACTACTGAAATATTGTCATGGCATTTATTACGTATTCAATATCTTTGAATTAATTATGATGAAAATAATGTAATAATAAAAAGAGGTTATGTTTAATTCAAACATTAGTACATTACTTTACTACATTTGTTTGCAGGTAATTGTTATTGAATTACACTTTATACCTGGACCTGTATTTTTTTAACCAACCATCCAACCAATCAACTGCCTGCTGTGATTTAACTACGTGTTACTTGATTTAAACCGAAAGAAAGCGCGTATAGCTCGTGTCACCGCGATCCGTGTAGTACGGGTAACTTTTAAACATGTCTAAATAAGTTTCGGTTTCGGCCGAAACTGAGACCGAGGCCGAAGTTTCGGTTACGGTTTCGGTTTCGGCTGCAAATCCTGTTTCGGTCGGACACTAGTTTTAATATGTTTTGTAAAATTTGATATAATCCATCTATTCGACTTTGAACACATAAATACATTGATTTCTTTGTGACATTTTGGGCACTGAACTTTGCCACAAGTTTTCTCGCAAACACCTGATTTATAAAACACTTGAATTTCCGTTTTGAAAATTCATTTTATTTTTGTTCATCCAGGAATTTATTATTGTTTGTAAACTTTTCTTCGATTCTACTATGTTTAACTCAGTGCTTCAGTCGTTTCTTTGTATTCACTCTTCACATGTACATTTTTAGGCACTGTAATTAATTCACCAAATGTCTGTTTATTTTTTAAATCAGCAATTATATCGTTTCTAATCAATTTTATCAAATTAATATGACCAGGAAGAAATGAAAAATTTTCTGGCTTCTTGTAAAACATTGGCCCATAATAATTTTGCAACTGTGATTTTGGGAAAGTTCCACGTATTTTCCTAATAAATAGTTCAATATCCGTGATCCAAGTGTCTTCTGTTTCCACAAATGCTAGTGCTGTGTTATAGCCACATATTTCTAAAACATTCTTTATGTACGTCGGAAGTTCAATTTTTAAACGGTCTTCTAAATGTTTCCAAATTTCCGAAAGTTGCGCCATAACTGCAAACATTAAATTGAAATCATTTTAATATGATATTACATTTAAAACAGGAGTAGTGAATTTATGTGGGCGTAAGGCTTTAAATGAATTACTTTGATGGTAAATTCTGGTTTTGTTTATTTAACCCGTAAATGTCACAAAGCTGATTTAGGTACGCTCATACAACTATCAGGTCAAAATGACTGGCTACATAAATAATTCATTCTCTACGTTCTAACAAGTAATTAATTAATAATTATATCTGAAACTTTACTTTAAAATGTTTATGGTTTACAACACACAAAACTATACATTTAAAATAAAAAATAGCAAGCCATTGAACTTGTATCCATGGGCGTCCGTAGAAATTTTCCAGGGGGGAGATAAAGAAATTTTTCCAGGAATTTTAAAACGTACATATGATAAAAACGTAAAAAAAAAATAAAGTATGCATATAAATACGATGCTAATATAGTGAACTTCGCTTATAACGAACCTCAAGGGACCGACGAAAATAGTTCGCTATAAGCGAAGTTCGATAAACATCAGAAATTCATTATTTTTATTAATTCATAGGTACATGTTTCAAGTAGGTACATAATATGAAGAACTGTTTTGCAAAACTAGACATATCCAGATTTGTTCAAAATTGAGTTAGATATTATGTTTTGTAATACATACACATATGTATATAAACAAAATTATTTATGAATCTTATTTGAAAAAATCGTTTATTTTACTTTTGTTTATATTTATTACTATTTTATATTATTATTATTTTTATTTATTTGAAACAAGAACTTTGCGTGTTTTCTTCGAAATTACGTAACTCATAATTGTACTTCTTTAACACATTAAATACAGTGAATAACTGACTGCGTTTAGTAGACTCGATTGTTGCTAAGACCTTACATTTGCACAGATGAAAGATTTCGAGGAATCCCCTGATTATTTGGTAAAATGCCGTTTTAAGTTCGTTATAACCGAAAACTTTTGCGATTATAACAAAAATTAAGGTTCGTTATACCCGAAAGTTCGTTATAAACGGGTTCGTTATTTGCGAAAAAAATAACACACGTTTAATGATACTTTAGTTCGTACTTTATAGATTGGTTCGATATAAGCGAAAGTTCGCAATAAGTGGGTTCGTTATAAGCGAAGTTCACTGTATTAGTAAAATCGCAATATTTGCCCGGCGATCAATACAAATATTTGACAAAAACATAATTTAAATAGATAATTTCTTATATATCATCTTCCAGGGGGGTGCCTCTTCTTGCCCCCCTCCGCGGACGCCCATGCTTATATCATTTATTCGCGAATCCACATAAACTTATCAGATACAAACTTAAAGGGTCAAATTGATCGGCTAATCGCAGTTACGGGTTAAAACATAACGTTTCGCTTCTGATTTGAAACTTTATCAGATATAAAATACAAAAATCTTAAAATATACTAAAATATAATGACTAATAGTACTTACAGTTAACAAGAAATGTGAAGATCGATGTTGAAACAATATAAACAGAGTTTAAACATAGTTTAAACTACGGTGTGAAGAAAAACATTATAAAAACGTATCTAGTTGTATTATTAAACTAATAATCTACATGTTGAAATTGATAAAATTGGTTCACATTACGTTGGAATTAAAATTTGTCTGTCCGTTTGTGATACTAATCAGTTTGAAATTGGTCCATATGTCTGATAATAATTACGTTTAAAAAGTTTATGGAATTGTTGATCTCAATTTTTAATGTGAATTGTATGTTTCAATTACACTTGTTAAATTTATCTAATATTGTATTAACATGTGAGGAATGTGGACAAATAGGAATGTCGTCTACATATCTGTAATAAAATAAAGGGTTGAAATTGTTTTGAGTTAGAATTGTTGATTCTAGTTCAAACATCACTATTTCAGCTAATATGGAGTTGCCCTTGGGACTACCTTTGATCCTTGAATACCATTTGTTGTCAAACGAAAAATCAGTTGAATTTATACAAAATGTAGGTAATGCACTCTATAAATTTAATTTTAGTTATAGTTGTGTGTGCTACAATATCCGACCATCTTTTCTCAATGGTAGTATAAATAAGTTGGTGAAGTATGCAAGTGAATCGGGATTCGTTCTTCAAATTCCTTGTTAAATGTAGATTCTGTTAGTTATTATTTGTTAGTATATTTTAAGACTTTTGTATTTTAGATCTGATGGAGGAGCTTCAGATCAGAAGCGAAAGGTTATGTTTTAAATAAACTACACCAGAATTTACCATCAAGCGAATTTATTTAAATTTCAACATAAATTCACCTCTTCAATCCATACTTGGCCTAAAAATATATTCTACAGTATACATATAAAATAAAATAAATTCAATGTACATTTTATACTTACTCAGAAAGGTTATATTCAGCAATTTGAAATATCCAATAAAAAAAATATTATTTTCTAATTAGGTTTATATAAAAATCCACGAACACTTGTCATAAAGACACGAATAAACGAAATTACTATACTGGAACACAACACACAACTGATGATGCCAAGATATTTCCCAAAATAAAATGACTTGACTAATAAAAATTCAAACAAATAGTCCTGTTAGAAAATACCGATTCTTAGAATAACACATGGTTTTTAAGTTGATGTTATGAAAGATTTATGGCTCGTCGTTTACAGATTTCGAGGTCATTAGACCGTACTTATAGTTCGTTTCAAGATAAATGGAATTGATTCTCGAAGAATTAACGCAGCATGCTCTTAATAGAGGATTATCCCAGATTATGCCAGGTAGTAAATACATAAAGAACTAGAGATGTATTCAGAAATTTATATTTGCATTGCAGTTTATTTACACGAAACTACATTTCGAAATAATAAAACACAACCTAAATCGATTGTTGTTATAACGGCAAATATTAATATCCTAACTGAAACAAATATATCTCTTACATTTTTCACTAACAGCATTACAAAATTACCTGGATACCGCCACTACTAGTTGCTAATGAACTCTCCTGCTGTGCAGGGTTCCAACCCACTCATTAGCATGTCATGTCAATTCTGTTTATTTTGAAATTAACTATACATCGAAACATGCAAAAGAAATAATGAACAAGGGATGTATAGAGAGTTAAGTTCTACAATGTTACAAAAAAGGAGAAATCTGAACTGACAAATGAAAGGGACTCCAACTAGAAATCTGTCACATTTCGTTTACATAACAAACTCTTTCGGCAGACCCTTTTCAAGTGCCTTCCCAAGATTTTTTTTTGTATTCCTCGTTATGTGTAGTTTTGAAACAACCTTGAATGGCATTAAAAGATATTTGAATAAATCACAACAGTAAAAATAGACAATTTATTGGTCATTTTCCAGCAATTTATTAAGTTTCTCGTGAAAATAAGAATATATTCTTATAAAAATAGGAAGAACATACTTATGTTTGTACACATTTACATGAGAAATGTTGTCATTGAGATTATTATAAAGGTAAAGTAAAAGAAATGCATCGGTTGGGATTCGAACGAGAGTCGTCGAGTATTTTTACACTTTGATTTAAACGCGTTAGAATGACATATTTGTACAAGCTTTTATTTAGTTTCACTTGTTAGTCTATCTGTAATCTTTGATGCAAAAGCGTTAACTGATGATCTGCAACATGATTTGTTTGAAACTTTGTATGATACTTAAATAATTAGTGGGAGTAGATATTTTATTGACACCAGAATAGAACTTCTCAGTTACGAGATCTTGATATTCATCTAACATATTTGTTGCTTGTCAGGGGTGGACTTAGGCATGGTCTTTATGGGCAAAAGCACATGGCCCTGTTTGATCAGAGGAGAAAAATTAAACAAAGAAATTATACAAAAAACCCCCATTCACTACAGAACATTTCAGATGCATGCAACAGTTGACGTTGATATCTATCATCTCAGTTTTGATATTCGGGATTTTTAATATCGTCCAAGGAATAAGAATTAATTCTAATTGGATTATTAAACATTTTTGTAGCTATGATCTCATTGCTCGATGGAGAAAAGTTTTGAATTTGTTATCCGGTGCAACGTTTGTTTTCCAGAATTGTCATCACATGTTTAATTCATCATTTTCAAACTTCTGCAGTTGTTTCTTTGTTGCAGAACGTATTTGCACATGCATTTCTACTTACAAACACGTCTTATTCAATCTGCAAGGTGCCTCTGACAGATATGTTCTACAAGAGAAAGTAATACAAGTTAAGATTTGTTCATTGAACATGGTAATAAATTACACATTGTATTATATTAATTCGCATGTATGTTGTATCGACTCCGTGGCGCAACGGTAGCGCGTCTGACTCCAGATCAGAAGGTTGCGTGTTCAATCACGTCGGGGTCAACATAAGATTTTATTATTTGTAAATATGATCCAACAAACTATCAATATTTATCTTGTATACTGAATTTGTTTGATATTCCCTGGTCTTGAGGATATTACGTCTGTCATAAAAATCTCTTGTTTAATTCAATCTGTATCAAGTTCTTTATAGTTTTGATCACCATGATGGTTCGTTCCTTTAACTCAGGGTTAGCCAAGCTTTTTATTTCTACCGCCTATTTTTGTATCTTTTGTTAGTAGTAACTTAATTTAACGCAACTGCAAAATCCAGTAACACCTTGCTTAACGCCATCTTGATTCGATATTACGCTGTTTGTCTAGAACTTAAAAAAGCGTTAAATTTGTGATTATTTGTAATACGCGGTTCATGAAGACATAATTACGGAAATTATGGGTCAATTTATGTAAAATAACTCAGTGTTAAAATGACCTCGGTTTACGTTATTTCGTTTTACGCTGGAACTTATTAACGAGCGTATCCCTCGCATTAAGCGGAATCTTACTGTACTCGTAATTTTTCAGTGGAGGTTCAGTAAAAATATGTAGATAAATTTATCTTTTTGTTTATACTGCATACATTACATTTAAATAATTATTAATAAGATCTTTGCGACTGATGCTGCAAAACTAAATACATGCGCAGTACAACCTGCCATTTCGGAACCATAGATGCGCAGTAAAGTGCGTTTTACATCTATCAAACTACATACATACATACATAACCACACGCTTTTCCATTACTGGGGTAGCAGGCCCTTTATTCCCTACAATCACTCAAAAAATTTAATATTATATAGAAAACTGCCTTTCATTCCTTATTTTCTAACAATTGCTCGCCAAATACTCCTATCCGTACATAACTGTCTCGCCTCGTTAATATCCATACACCTTGTCATACATACTCTCCTATTATTTCTACTTATAATTTTACGTTCACTCAAAACATTTTCTATCATATTCATCCATTTACTCCTCGGTCTTCCTCGCATTCGTGTTCCTTCAATTTTCCTTAAATCCTTGGTGTCGGACGGGCTGTTATTTACTGCGTTTTTGATCTAGTTTTTTCAAGGGTTTTTCTATTCCTTTTTGGTGGAGACTTGATTATTCAAGGAGTATTGGTTACTAGCTACCATGATAAGTATTATCTCCTTTTAAGACGTCGATATTATATATTTATTTATAAATATTGTTAATTTATTTACATATATGTATCAAACTACAAATCTTTTAAATTTGACCACGGAAAAATGGACAATGCTTCACGAATCAAAACAAGGACAACTATTGAATAGTCCATGGTCATTGACGGAAATTGGAACGGACAAAACCCCTACCGTCCACCCCTTAAAACCTTGAACACCCCCTTTTGGTGGTACGATCCAGGTTAACACCACTAGTGAATTAGCTATAAAAAGTAATGAATATCGGCCTCCGTGGCGCAATTGGCTAGCGCGTTCGGCTGTTAACCGAAAGGTTGGTGGTTCGAGCCCACCCGGGGGCGATTGCTTTTTAGTCCAGTACCTGATTAACGCTGATGCTGATTTTAATCGAAAAAACGCTAAAATCACAATGATTCGTCATAATGTTCTTGAAGACCGTTATTCTGAAAATGAGGAGAGCAAGGAACTTCTTATAGATTTCCTAAAATGACCTCGGTATCGCTTAACACTTGCTGAGTAGCAACATATCCTGAGTGCTAACCAGAGGATCATTGTAAAATAAAAAACACATAAGTTTATTTGGAGGTTAATGTTTACAATTACAACTGATTTAATTACATTATATCAAATAATTTTAGAACAATAATTATACTTATATGTAGTTCTATTAATATGTCAACTAAGGTTTATTTATTAAATCCAATCAAATATTGCTGTAACATCTGCGAGTTCAGCTTTATATTCATCTAACAGCTTTATCAATAATTCTTCATGTTGCCCTATTTTTCTGTGGATATTTTCGTCATGAACTTAACCTTTATTTACTACATTTATACTTCGTGAACTTACAGCGTAATGGTTATTTTTTGTGCCTTCCTCGATATCATACTTCTCCAATCATTGTTACCTAATGTTACAATGATTGTATCCATTTTTATAAAACTCTAGCTAAAATTATGTCTAGTACAGTGGAACCTCTACTTACGAGCTTAATTCGTTCCGTAACAAGGCTCGTAACTCGAACTACTCGTATGTCGAATCAATTTTCCCCATTGAAATGCCATTAATCAGTTCTGGGGTCTCAAAAAACTAGCATTTTAAAATGTATATTCATTACCTTAAAATGCATGATTAAGTAAATTATTAATGTTATTCTAGTGTTAATTACAATTTGTTCATATATTTCATTTACATTGCAATCAATTTTATATACAATTTTAATTGATAAAAATATTTTGGTGACTTAGTTGGAAAACAGCGATAATTTCAAAATTACAACTACAACAAAATTACAATTACAACAAACAAAAAATGTATAATTTGGAACTAAATAAAATACGAACATCAATAATAACGACTAACACAACACGCGGTTCCGTACCAGTTTCCTGGCAATACATGACCACGTGATCTGCTACGCATGCGCATAAGTATTAAAATAAAAACAGAAACCACGAACTTTCCACAAATCCGCGTGTGTTTCTTTTGACAACACTTTGATTTCCATTTGACATTCTATCTGTGTCAAAGTTACGCTGTTGTATTAAACATTTTTACCGACTGTTTTAGTTTCTTGTTTCATTTGCAAGTGCAAATAGTATTATCAGCATCAATTGACGTATACACAGGCTTGCCAACTGTGTTTTGCCAAGGTTGAACAAAACATTTAGCTTTGTAATATTCAGTTCATTTCTTACAACTGACATCATGTGCCAGGAATGCTGACTTTGTTCATTAATCATTAATATTATGAAGATGAATATTAGTTAAATTCTTGATCCGTATACGATATTTACTGTTTTTTTTTTGTGAAGACGAAATACGAGGTTATCTTCTATACCGCTTGTACCTAAAATAATTCATAACGAGATATATTTTGAACATAAGTTGTATATAGCTATGCAAGAATATAATTTAAATAATTTCTTACCTTCAGTTACTTAAAAATATACAACGGAAATAATTCAAGTAAACCGTGAGGAACAACTTGAAATATAAGAGTGATACTAGATGCCAGTTACATGATGCAACACTTATATGTATTGCATCATCAACTTTATCTGTTGTTTGCTTATCAATATTTATTTACAGATAAAATTATTGACACACTAAACCCTGATCGTGTTTCTTTAAGTTTTACCTAAAAAGTATTTAGTTTTAAAAATCGTTAGGATGAAGTTTAATCCGGTAAACAAATTATGCTAGACTGGTTTTGATTCTAGAATTATATCAAGATTGTTTAAGACGCAATAATTTATTGTGACTCACTGAAACTTAAATAATTCAACAAATATTTTGCGTGTTTCGCCTTAAGGCTGATTTATAATGAAGTAAGGTATGAGGTAACGCAACTGCGGTAAGGTAACGCAGAAGTTAAACCAGTGGCGAGCTATGTATCGTTTTATAATGAAAAGTAACGCTGCAACGCAAGCAGCAACGCGGGAAGCGAAACGCAGAAGTTGACGATCTCTCATCTTTCTGCGTTACTGCTCTACCGCTAGCCAATCAGAAGACAGTAGCTTCGGCGTGAATACAGCAATCTGCTTTATCGAACTACAGCTGTCATTAGTTTGGTGTAGTTTTCATCTGGATTTTTATTCTTGTGTTCATTATTAAGTGCAAAATGGACATGAAACTTATAGAATTAGTGGAAATACATGAGATATTGTACTATAAATATATGATAAAAACACGCTAATATTTATTTTCGCACCGATAAAAGAACTATAGTTAACATGCCAATTTCACCATCGCTAGAGTTCATGTTTAGTATAACAAATAATTCAGTTAACCACAAATTTTAACCTAAATGTATGACAACTGTCAAATCGGTATGCCGCCCAATACGATCTTTGATTGGCTCACAGTTACGCGTTACTTTTTATTATAAATCAACTTGAATGTCTTGCATTACTTCTGCCTATACCGCTTACCTTGCTGCTTGCCTTACCTGCTACCTTACTTCATTATAAAGCACGCTTTAGCAATTTTTTAATTCTAGATTCATTGATTCTCGAATTAAACCTCGTCTGCATACACAGGCATAAATATTATAATTTTTTGTGCGTTAAATGATCTGTTTTCAAAAGGTTGGTAAATAAATTCGTTACATTTCAAATATTTATTTATTTTTCAACGTGAAACATATCATTGCGTCCCAAGAAAACGTTGTCAGTATTTATTTAGCAACGTTATCAGAATCAACATACCTGAATTATATTCCACCAATGAGAAGTAGTTAATATGACAGTGGTGGGAGATATTCGTTCTCTTGAATGTGTTTAAGAAATATTTACTCTTTCATTTCGGCCGTTGGAAACAGCACATGTAAAGACGAGATGAAGAAATTGAATTCAGAACCATGGTCTTCTTCAATCACATGTAAGGATATATTTGTTATTTTCAACTATTCATTGTTATTAGTTAAAATAAGTAACTTATTATTACCTATTCCCCGAATAATTAATATATAAAAGTGCGAAATATGAGAAAATAATTATTTGTTCGTGTTTATAAAACCCGATTTTCATTAATAAATTTCAAATATATACATATGTTACAGTAGAAGCATCAATTTAGCCTTTGAACGCAATTGCTAGTAAAGGTATAGTAGATTCTTTGTCGTCAAGGTTTTTGGAGGTTAGGGAAGAGGTACGGTGTTGTTTCAAAGTTAATAAATATATGCTTTTACTAGTAAGTGAATGAATTTACTACGCTTTAAGCTTTTAATGTAACATATATTCACATCTTCCTGCTTGCAACTCACCTGTCATATTATTAGGTACAAACAGTACGTTAGTAAACAAAATTAAATAAGACTAAAACATACCGCATTTATACGTATTATAAAATTATATAAATTGTAAATGCCGGTTTCTAATATAAATTTTATCATTACACTGTATAATATTCGTATGACTAAGGAGAAGAGTGGATTTCTAAAACTAAAGACGCCACTATTGCCAACTGTCGTCGGCCGGACGAGTAACTCCCTACATCATTGGCTGTTGCGTTGCGTTTTATCGCTACTTATCAATGCAAACATTTACATTTGTGTACCTATGGCATTATTTTATACATTATTTCACATCGCTAGTTTTGTTTTAAACTCTTATTTACTTGTTACTTCGAGATTTGCTTGCTTTTACTTTTTTTTGCAATTTAAACAGAAGTGTGAAAAGAAGAATAAGCAGTAAAAAAGTGTAATTTTTGTGATTGTGTTCATTTCGATCAAAGAGAGCAATATGATTGAATAAAACCCATTTCATATTAACATGGAAATGAAATGTTTTGTTTATCGTCACAAATACTCTTACCTTCAGTCAATGTTCTGTCATATCGATGGTAAATAAATATTAGAAGATAAAACAACCGACAGTAAACATGAACACTTACATAAGGTACTCACATTTTAGAAAGCATAATTTTTTACACGTCCGGGAGTAGAAGTCGGTTTCTATGGCGTCAAACGCGGGACAGAAATGAAGCATTTACTCCCTAGGGACGAAAACACTTTTCATAAGGGAGTTTTTATTATAACAAAGGTTTTTGTAAATAAATGTGTGTTGTCATGGTACGCGTTGCATGGAAACATTTCCAAAGGCTTCTAAATATTGCAATTTCGTTCCGATTTATTATAATTCATTATTTATGAAATTAATTGTTTCTACTCCCGAACGTGGAAAAAATAGTATATACACCTCGGGAGGGACCACCTTTTTTCCTCGAACTACACCTCAGGAAAAATAAGTGGTTTCTCTCTCTTGGTGTATAATGTACTATTAATTGTTTTGTGGCATTTAATATCTATTATTTTATCATTTAAAATTAATATCTAATGAAAAATTCTTATTAATAACTTTCATTTTTCCTGTTAATTTTTTTTTAATATCTATAACTATAATTAAATCAGACTATTGCAGGACTGCAGTAGCTTTGCAGGAAATAAAATTTAAAGCAGCAGATTAAACTTAAAACTCGAATCAAAACGCATAATATTGAATCTGTGCAATAGTATTAATGTTATGAGACAGGTAATCAAAGTAGTTTCGTTACGATATTGTTTTGAAATTTAAGTTAAACCTTGTCCTACAAATCCAACAAGTGATGTAAAAAAAAAAATAATGTGAGTTCCCGCAATTGTTTTTTAGGCACCAGAATGGAAAAAAAATGCTATTTTGAAATAACTAAAAATATAAACTTATAATTTCATACTGGATGAAATATAAATATGTACTAGTAGAAATTAAATTCTTCTTTGCAATATACTCTCAATAATTTTTTTTAGCGGCATGTAACCAGTTCAGAACAAGAAAACAAAACCAATTTTCGCAACGGTGAAGTTGAGATTCGAATCTAGACCAGTCCTACATATCTACACATCATTTGTCTTCGTCTCACTACGATAAGGTAATTAAAATTATTATCAAAATTTAATTCGTTTTAAATCTTGTTCCAAAAGAGTATGCCGAATAGTTCACACTATGTTGTTTATTTATATAGATATAAACAGGGTCCGAAAAGGGGACCAACCTGAGACCGAATAAAAATTCTGTAAACTATAATGATTAACTTCAACAATTAGATAAAAATGTATGATGCAATTATTTGCGTTCAAGCATCTCTCTGGAAAATTTTCTGTGAATGTCTATGGATTTTTTTAAATCTTTTACATTGATTATCATTTTTCACACAAATGATAAAGAACTATTTTAAAAATCGTTAGAATTACATTTTTAATATTAATCTTTTTTTTATTGTTATAATGAATTTGCATGTTTAATGTTAAATTGTTAATAGTGAACGTAATTTTATAACCAATTTCATTTTGATTTATCATTAATTTTTGCTGTACCACACAATACGTAAAATTTTTGTAAAATTTATTACATTGAACTAATTATTGTTTGTTTATTACAGATGTTTCCAGATGTACAATTTTCATAGTTCCTCAGGGATATTTCAAGATATAAATATCATATAATATTCATACAAATTATGGAAATTATAAAAATCTCTTATTATATAAAGGCATTACAATGTCAGCTTACATTCTTTGAACAAATTTAAAATAAGAAGCTTCGCATGACTAGATTTTGTAGTAACCCCTGGCAAGGTTATTTCTAGTTAAACTATTTCAAATGGATACCTTATTTTTCGAAGTATGTAATTCTATTTAGTTTTATTACATTTTTCTTTTATTTACATTGCCCATAATGTAAATATATTTTGAATCATTCGATTTGTAAGAGCTGATGTACTCTGACAATTACTGGTTAACTACTAGTAATTTGTGGATACTAATTCTTTGCTGGCAGTTCTGCGAGTTCACTTTTATATTCAATTCTATAATTTATAC
The DNA here is from genome assembly GCA_963422195.1 of Carabus problematicus. Taxonomy (NCBI): domain Eukaryota; kingdom Metazoa; phylum Arthropoda; class Insecta; order Coleoptera; family Carabidae; genus Carabus; species Carabus problematicus. Next base: position 17,652,636 of record OY728578.1, read on the forward strand.
CTACAATATGGAGTGCTGTACGCAAACTACAAACTATTTGTTATATTTCAATGTGCAAATGCAGTGGAATGCATTGTGAAGTGTAGTTCTACCTTCGTATTTTAACATTCCTTCATTTATATTTTTTACGATAATTTTACAATCCATCGATTTGTTATTTTTTGTTACAATGGATGCCCATATTGTATTGACAATTGTTACAGTATTCTCTTTTATCTAAATCTTCGTTTATATATTTGTCAGAGATTTTGGTCTGTTTCTGTTTTAACACGGATTTCTGTTTATTGATCAACGAATATTTTGTTTAATGATATTCATTTTTCCATCCGTGTTAAAATACGCTGTTATATTCAACATTTTTACGGTTTCTTTTGACATTTTATACGGAAGCATAATTCTAACCTCACACTTTCGGGTTATTTTGTTTTACGTCATGGAACATTTAACACAAATCTCTCAGTTCAGTTCGGTGTTCCCATTGGATAGTAATATTCATAAGTTCGAACCTGGTTGGTAAATAGTCGTATATACAATTTTATTTTATCGTATATTAACAATGCTTGGCAGTCAATCAACGATGTATATTCTGAAGAAATGTCATCGAAACGTTCATATTATCTCTGCTTTTAACCAACATCTGTACTTGTATATGATACTGTTATTAAAAAGTTGTTTTCCTATTTTTTTTTTACTTTCACAATTTTATCTTTTTAACACATATTTTGTAAATATTTTTCAAATGACAGTTAATGTACTTTTTTAACCAACAAATGTTTGATATCTATTTTATGGCTGTTTGTATTTTTTAAATGTAGATATCGACATGTTTATGAATGAAGTTGTTTTCAAGAATTAAATTTGGGTTTCTTCCTGCTAATATTATTAATTAATGGCTTGATTTTAGCACTTAAAGACTTTAGGTGCTAAGTTAAGTTACAAGTTCTTATTTACTTCATAATTTCATTAAAATTATGATAATGGTAATGAAGTAAACAATTTATTATTTTTATGTGCACAAAATATTATTTGAGGATTTAGAAATATAGATAAAATACATTGTCGTCTTAAAATGAGCCCTGAATACGTTATGATTAACTGTTCTTACTGATATTATTGAAACACTATGATACTGTTTTAGTAATTACTTTTGTATATCTGTATAACTTGATAATTGTATATACATATAATAATTTTAGAGAAAATGTGTATAGAAAATGTTGTTAATAAAAAACACAATTAAAGCACTCTTATTAGTTTGAACATTTATGTACTATTTATAACTATATTGTTGGATGCCGACCCTGATTTGTGTAAACGAGCTAAGGCGGAATTCTCTATTTCCTCGAATTTGGGGTACTAAAATATGATAAAAACCAGATGCCTAAGCATTTATGCTAACAGGAGTAAATGCGACACGATCCACGCGTGGACCGTTAACTTTGGGGGCCCTGGGCTAACACAATTTGGGGCAGAGCCAGGCCTGGAAGTATATTTGCCTGAGGGAGGAGAATAAGTTGTCGCTTTTATGCATATAGTTTTTTTTTTATTTTTTTCACTAGCCGTTCGGGTGACTGTTTTTTATCTGGTTGGTGAAGAGGGCCCCTTGATTTAACTTGCAGGCTGCAAAAAGATTAATTCTAAATCCGCCCATGAGTCCACAAAGACCGTAGGGCGAATCATGCGCTTATAGGGTAAATAGGGTTAACTACACTGCCGATTTCACCAGTTTTTACATCCGGATTCATATAAATAGGTCAGATTTCCATGACTGCGGACCGCGCTAAGCTCAATCAATTAAAGTCGTGATTTTCAGTTAAAAGTAACCAACAGTCTAGTTGAATGTGTACTTTACTTGCAACGGCATTTGAGTTTCAGTGAGTGTAAGTGTACATGAAGCTATGAACCCTCGTTCTCGTCTTTGGTCACACGTGCAATGTGCTGCTCGATTTACAACTAAGCCACCAGTCGTAATCATCCGTTAGTTTATAGCGTGCTTCCGATATTCAACAATGAAATTATTGAAACTATCAGCGTGTTTTCATTAAACTCTCTTATCTGACCACTTCACATTCAAGAAGCGAACCTACCTCAACTCAGTAAAAATCACTCACAAGTTTTCCTATTTGTTCATTCACCCCGTTTAAACTCAATAATGGTTGATATCAGATACAGTGACTGTATCAAGTACAGTGTGACCAAAGAATGTATGAATTTTGATTGGTCAATGGTAATATCCGCCATTTTCTTGTCAAATTGGTTTGAATTTTAAAGGCAGCTGCGATCTGCTTTATTTCTGTTTCATTTCTACTATCTTCAAGTACAGTGATGTGATGTATTAATGTGCAACAATAAAATTTAAATATAAAAATGCTTCTTTCTATACACTTTCAAAACACTTCTTATGTATGTAACACCAAATGTATGGTGATCTATGACTTTCACTTAAGTAATGTGTATAAAAGGAATAGTTTTGATGGCATTCTGGAGAAAAATATATTTTCTGCATAAATTGAATGCAGTAAAATATGATTATTAATTAATTATATCCAAAATCGAAAGAAAAATTAGTTCAAATTGTATAAATCTTCTTATAATTAAATTAAAATTCAAGGGCTATTAAAAAATGGGTGAATTTCTTGTGTGCACAAGAAAAGTGAAATGAATCTCAAAGTATAACTATTATTAATATTGTATTTATTTACAAATTATTATTATTTTTTTTTACATTTTATAACTTGCTGATTCTAAATCTACATTTGTTCGGTAACAGATTCATAGCGGTTTGGTTTGTTTAGGCGTGGCAGCTCTGGGCTACCTTGATCTTGATGCTCTTGGTGACGGGTTTCAGGCTGAAGTCAGGGCTGGCACCCTTCTCGATCTGGTTCTTCCACAACTGAGACACATTGGACTTCTGGACGCAATGGACCTCGACGTTCTTGACGATCTTCTTGCTAGCCTGGCATCCGGAGCGGCATACGGGCAGAGGACGGACGGTGAAACAGAGAGTTTGACCATTGTCTTCTTCTACGTACTGGGTCTGTTGTTTGCTGCAGGAAGAACTACCTTCCTGGCGACCATGTTGCTGCTGTTGGTGCTGCTTCTGTTTCTGCTGCTGTTCGCTGTAGTCACGTGGACTGATGACGTTGGAGTAAACCACTTCGGTAGTGTAGCATGCAGCCTGTTTAGCGCGAGCTTGACGTTCCTTGGCGGGTCCCTGGGAGGATCCGTCCAGGATGGCATAGGAAGCAGCAAACTCGTACGGGTTGCGGAGCACGCAATTCCTAGGTGTCAGGAAATCAGTGTACTCTTCACCATCGAAGGTACCGCAAAGACCACGAATTTCACCGCGGAACTGTTCGGGTTCGGTGGCGGTCAGCTTGACACGTTCACCATCATAGATCACATAGAAGTCACCGTTGATTTCAACTTTCACATCACCGTTGGGCAAAGCATAGACTTGAATCAAATCATCTTCAACATCGTAGCTCTGTTTGTCGTCGAATTTGATTGGCTGTTGGTTGATAAGGACCTGTCCGGCAGGTTGGGATCCGGAATGAGAGCTGCCGCTGGCTGGAATCATATCGATTTCAAAGTAGTTCTTCTCGTCGTTGATTGTGATCTTGACATCCTTCTGTTTATTGCCGGAGTCACGAACAAGGACGACATAATCGAAATCATCCTCGCTGTCGAAACGGTCACCGTTGTCCTGGCCATCTTCTTCTTGTCTGGCAGCATTGTGGACGCGGTAGTGCATCTGCACGTGCCATGTCTTACCAAGGTCAATGGGGTATGATTTGTTATCGAAAGTATCCACACGGTTCTGATCGATCACACATGTTGCTAATGGCAAATAAAGGGAGTTGTTAAAAACCAGAATATCAAGTAGACAACAGTGTTAACTAGGGTGAATAACAATTATAATTATGCAAACACTTACGATTAAACACTTCAGCTTGAGCTAAGCCAGCAAGACGTTCATAGGCATTGAACACTGGATGAACAGCAAACAAAGCCTTGGCCCATTTGTTGACACGGATGTCATTGAATTCAGTCTGCATTTTCTGGGTCTCAATGGACACGTTGACAGACTGGAAGTCAGGTTCGAAATCAGCCTGGATATTGATCTGGTTAGCCTTGCCGTGACCTTCGAAAGCATCTTCATCAGCGTATGCGAATCCAGCATGACGCACAATGCTGTAGAACTTGTAGGTCAAGTTGCGTGCGAATGGTGACATGTTTTCGTATTTGATGTCGAAGTTGTAACGGTCCATGTAGTTGGCACGAGCGGTCATATTTCTGCAAGCGTACAATTGCTTGTTGCCTTCCTTCATCTGTTGGTTGCAGAGCTTAGCCAAGGGACGACTTTGCAGGTATCTCTGGCGTTCCTGGGTTTGTTCCATCTTAGTCTTCATGTTGATCTTGGCACCACCCTGACATTTCTCACCCCAGGCGAGTTGTACCTCAGAGGTAGAGGTCGGATCGAATTTCAAGGCCTGCACAAAGTCCAAACCATTGGTGTTGGGGAACTTGTTCTCTGCGAACAAGCAGAATTCATGATCCTTCTCATTGGAGGCTTCCTTCTGGAAGTAGAAGAGAACACGGGATTTCTTGTCGACATTGCTTCTGCCGAAAGCGAAGGTGGCGTTGTACTCGTGAGATTGTTTGCCTTCGAACTGAATGGACACATCATAGACGTAAGCATCAGCGTTGTTGATGCCGGCAGCGGCCTTCTGCAAGAAATATTCCTGGCGATCTTCACTGTCATCAAGGGAAGCTGCTTTAGCGTACACCTGGGAGAATTCGGGCTGCTGGGACTGAGCCTTGCCAGAATAATAAGTATTATTCCAGCCCACCTGGAAAGTGACGGTATCAGCGTGGGACAAATCATCTTCGTATTGTACACTGAAGTGGGTAGCTACGAGCGAATCTTCGGTGAATGGAGACATGAGGCCGGAGAAACCTTCATGACGTTGGTAATTTTCAACGAGCCATTTGATGTCCATGAATTTCTGTTCAGATGTATAGTTGACACGGAAAGCCATACCAGCATTCTTGCCAAACACGTGGTCATAGATTTGTGGTTCTCTAATGTGCACGATGTGAGTGGTGGCGAGTTGAGAAACTGGTTTCAGATCCAAGATGTCGTGCTTAGCGGTGTACGGCAAGGTGCTGTAGTGGAAGATTTCCTCGTTCTGGTCATCCAGGGGCTCAAAAGTGGCGCGCACTTCCTGGTTCTCAACATCGATATCGATTTGGTGGCGCAGAGGCAAGTTCAATTGTACGTTCTTGTCGTAACCAGCTACGTAGTGTTGATGATCGAAGGGAGTGACGAAACCAAGTTTAGCCTGGGTCTTGTGAGAAACGCACACGCGGATATCAGCAGTCACGTTCATGGTGTCTGGGGTCTGCAATTCATCCTTGCCAGAGGGAGCGATCTCAGGCTGGCTGATCATGCGGATTTCTCCGTGCAAACTGAGCAAGAATGGTGTGTCCAAAGTATAGACGAATGGCAATCCCATGGCAGTAGGGAAACTGATTGTCATCTCATGCGGATTGAAGAACTTGGTGTAATTAAATTCCATTCCTTCCTTCAGAGAACCGGTCAGTTTTCTGAGATCTAGTAGCAACATGATGCCGTTATTAATTGTTAATTTGTAAGTAGCTACGTATGAATCTAAGTTAATGATACTTACATTGAGGCAACTGTTCAATGGTTTGGTTGTCGAAAGAATAGAAACGTTTGCCATTGGCATTACCGAAGTGGAAGATACCTTCGAGCTGTTCACGTTCTTCATAGTTAATGTTCAGGAGTTTAGCGATTTTCTCACTGGACCACTGAGACTGCTGTTTGGCACCAGAGTATTTCTGGCTTTCATCATCTTCGGTCTGATCATCCAGCACTTGGAAGAGATCTTCAACGTTGGAAACCATAGCGGCGAGCTATACATGATTAATTATTTATTGTTATTTGTAGAACTCATGGAGTCGAGTGTACTGAGATTTATTATTATATAATTATTGTACTTACGTGCATGTATTGACGTTTGACACCACCCATATGGGCGCGCAGAGAGTAAAGGTATCCCTGAGGAATGATGCTGTCCTCGCTACCCAAATAACCGATGTGCTGTTTGTAGGCATGGTTCATTTCTTTGACAACATATTCAGTGAGGTATTGCTTGCTGTACTGGAGACCGTACGGCTGTGGGTCGAGCAGAGGTGCGGCAGCCCTGGCGCTGTTTGCAAGTTCGATGTGAGCTGGCAGACGCAGCTTGGCGGCAGTCTGGATGGCGGATTTCACAGCAGAGGCGACCTGGTTGCTGCTGTCGATGTGAGTAGCCTCGGCCATGCGTTGCAGCATGCTGGCAGGAGGATCGGTGCGCATCAGCTGGTAGACAGCGGCTACACGGATTTCGGAAGCTTCACCCTCGTTCTGGTAGATCTTGTAAAGAACAGAGCGAGCAGTTTTGGGTTCTTCATAGACCAGTCTGTCCATGCACACGACCATGAGGAGACGTTGGAACTGGGAGATTTCTTTGTCGCCTTCCAAGTACGGTTCGAAAACGGACAGAATCTTGGGGTGACCGATGTTTCCCAGGGCACGGATGTACACGTGGATCTTGTGGCTGTCAGCATCATGGATGGCTTCCTTCAGTTGTTTGGCAAAGTATGGGATGTACTCGTTCTCGACAACCTCGTTGTGTTGGTTGTAGAATTTACCGAAAGCATGGACGGGGTACTGATTGTGAGAGATGTCCTTGTTCACATAGACACGACGAGCGAGCTCGGCGAAAGACAAGATGGCGGTATCATTCAGGTAGTGTTCATTTTCGATTTTATCATCGGTAGCCAGGGTGTAGAAGGTTCTCATGTACTCGTCGGTGGGAGTGCGAGCACTGTGAGCTGCTGTGGAGATAACGGCCGCGGCCCTCTCACCACGGATCTTCAAACTCTGCAGCCAATCCTTGATGATGAGCAAAGCTGGACCAGTGCCAGCCTGAGCAATGGCATCACGGTATGCTTTCCAGGCATCGGTCTGATGGCGCTGTTCCTTGTTCTTCAGGTTGTACAGCTCACGGCTGGCTTCCTGCAGTTCCTTGTAGTTCATGGTGCGGACCAAGTTGCACAGGATTGTGAACTTGGCGAGGGTGTCTTCCTGTTGAATCTGGCTGGGTTCCTGAAGTTCCTGACCGATTTGTTTGGCCAGTTTCTGGACGGCCTGCACGATGTTGATGTTTTGCGCGTTCTTGATGGACTGACCCTTGTAACCGACAGTGTATGGAAGCAGAGGAGTTTCCGGTGGTGAGGTCATGGTAGGTTTGTCCTGTTGCCACTGGTTTCCAGATTCAATGGAGTCAGAGCTGGAGGAGCTGGAAGAACTGGAGCTGGAGTCATCGTATCTACCATAGTATTGACGTTTCTGCTGTTGCTGTTCATGTTGGTCAGCGGAACGACGTTGTCTGTGCTCTTTATGTTCTTCGCTGGAACTGCTGCTGCTGCTGCTGCTGCTGCCGCTGTCGTAGTTGTGCTCTTCACTGTTGTGGGAACCTTCACGTGCCTCATTGCTGGAAGCGTATGGACTGTTGTATTTGTAGACGAGGTTACCAATTGTTTGGGGCTGGGACACCTTTTGTGGCTGATCAGATACTGCGTTCACTTTGTACAGAGTGACGTTCATTTGGCTGACAACAAGACCTTTCTGGTGTGCATTTGGGGTTGGTTTCAGGATGATCTTGTTGGTGGTCACGGATGACTGAATGGTGTGACGTTTCAGGTTGCCAGACAAGATGACACGGCTGACGGATGATTTCAAGAAGAAATCGCCCATGGCAGCGGATGCTGGTTCCCAATCTTCCATCTCGTGCAGTCCATAGTGGTAAACGATACGTTCGTCACAGTTGGAGTAATTTCTAGTCTTGACAACATCGATGAATTCACCGTCGGCTTTCAAGTGTGGCAGAGGAGCGAGTTGGGGTTCGCTCTGCAGCACGTACTCGGGCAGTTCATCAATATCGTAAAGGGTCTCACATTTGCCGGTAACGGTGTCCTCCATGGTTTTGAATTCGGCGCTGTACGAGTTTGAGTCGCGTTCAGCGGCCTGATTGTAACGGCTCTTGATCATGTTCTCTCCTTGTACGTCAACCTGAATCTGGCTGATGACACTCTTGATGATGTTGGCCTCCCAGTTAGGGATGGCTTTGTCGACAATGAGCTCTTGTACGGTGCCATTCTTCATTCTGATTTCGAACGGCTTGTTGGACATTTGTACTGGGCGGAAGGTAAGCTGCGACTCGGGGATCTGAGATTTCCATCCGCCGGGCAGCTTAGCGTGTACCTGAGCATACTGGGTGTCTTGCAGTCTGGCGTACAGCACACCATCACCCTTCGGGTGAACGAAGAACTGAGCCTTCAGCACGACACCAGCGTACTGGTTGTCTACCTGGTGCAGACTGGCCAGAGTACGGCCACGCACTTGGTACTGGTATTCAGTGCCACTCTTCCAAGCTACAATACACAAATCACCAACATTCAAACCAATCACTCAATCAACACTTAATATTACAGAATAAATAAACCAAGAAATAATATTTAACTTACCATAGTCGGAAGCAGCGGACAGACCAACTGTAACAATACAAACACAAATATAAGTACATAATAACAATTACTACTAGATTTCATAGTTATTACTGTATTGTAAATAATCATCACTTACCCAAAAGGCACAGGAAATATGTCGACAACATCTTGAATGTTTGTCGAAACTTCGAGTGTACTGTCTCCAACAAATTGCATCTGTTTTATAGTATAATTTTCGACAACTCAGCAATGATAATATATATACATAAAAGCTATAATTTCCATCAGCAATTTGTTATCAATACACGCGCGGATCCTGCTCAGTTTAAATATGTGACATATACCAATAGAATATGCATTATATTGCTATAAACGTTAAACCTGTATATTATGAAGATTGATTCTGTATATAAGTACATCCGCAGTGCGGTTTAAATTAAATACTTTTATTTCCAGCTAAGATTGGAACACATAACAAAGGATATACACAAGGGGTTTCTCGATTTTTTTGTAGTAAATCGAAAAAATGTTATAATGAAAATTCGTATAACGTAAAATATACAAATGAAGCATATTTTTTGAGTTAAATATTAAATCTTATATTAAATTGAAGTATGATTTACAAGACTGTTGCATAATTCGGAGGTGTCATCAGATTATGCTAATTGTAATTTATTGTGATACCATATTATACCAGTACTATTGTTTAATTCAAAAGTACTGTCTCCTAATCTAATTAATATATACATACATATATACATACATATATACATATATAATATAAGTACAAATATCGCTACAAATTATATTAAAATTATTAAAATTATATAATCTGCACATGTATAATATTATTTTGTTGCGCAATTGCTATTACTTGATTTATATTATTTTATTTTATTCTTCATAACTTACCATAGTCTATTTCTATGGGTTTTTCAGGCATATCCCTCCATGCCTTGCCGACCACACTACCATGTACACGAACACTACGATATAACGAACCAATTCGACGAAGGGGGCGGCCTTTTATGCCAAAAGACCTTATGCGCATATTAAAAAATTTACAAATAAGGTAATTTATCTGTTCTTACTTATACTTAGGTTTGTGTAATTAAAATTATATAGGTACGAAAATTTGAATATCACAGGAAAGTATTCTAAATATACATATTATTGGTTACGTACTCGCCGTATTATTTACGAGTGGTTAAATTAACCAGATATTTTGTCTGGTAAATCGATGTCTGCAAAATCGTGGGTTTACATACATAACATTACGCCTTTCCCATTACTGGGGTAGGGTAGGGTACATAATATTACGCCTTTCCCATTACTGGGGTAGGGTAGGGTACATAACATTACGCCTTTCCCAATACTGGGGTAGGGTAGGGTACATAACATTACGCCTTTCCCATTACTGGGGTAGCAGGCCCTTTATTTCCCTACAATCACCTCAAAATATTTTATATTATATATTACTGTAATACCAAATTACAGCGAATCTTATTGGATAGTTTTCTGCAAAATTATTAGCGTATAGTATATTTAGTTTTTTCTTATTACAGACATTTTTTTTTATAGAAAATACATAAATGTAACTAAATTATTTATTAAAATGGATCACTTATAATATTCACATTATTGTTATAATGAACTACATTTTATACAAAAAAAATATTCTATTTCAAATTAACTTAGAAGTACGCATTTTGCTAATAATTTAAGAATTATAATAAATTATTACATAAACACACTATATTTAAAAGTTATAAATACATATACATATACAAATCTCAGTCAAGATACTTATTCGTATTTCATAAAGGAAGAGATCATTGATATCATTATATTATTGGTAAATAAGTTTATTAGACTTTCAATTACACTAGTTTACAAATTTTTTGTTCATGCGTGTACCTATAAAAAGAAGTGTTTTCTAAGCTAATTTGGGGTCAGGGAAAACGAAAATGGCAGTCATTTATTTTTCCAAAGAATAGTTTTCGAGATATTTGCAAAAAACGTGTTTTTTGGCTCATTCTTCATATACTCGCTTAAATCTTGATAACGGTTGATCCAATTAACATAAACTGTATATCGTTCGAAAGGTATATTCTTCCACTTTACAAAAATAAGATACCGTCGGAAAACACGTTTTTGCAAATATCTCGAAAACTATTCTTTGGAAAAATAAATGACTGCCATTTTCGTTTTCTCTGGCCCCAAATTAGTGTAAAAAATTCTTTTTTTTTTGTTCTTTTTTTGTGTAAACTAGTGTTATTGATACTGATCTCATATCAATATACGAATGTACTTGTTCATATAATCCTAAATATGAAAGATAATCTCTGTTCTTTGATGTTAAAATAATGATGAAGACAGTTTAATCTGTAACTTATTCGAAGTACGCATTCACTTTATTTTTCCGATAATATTAAATGCTTTATAGTTATTATTCACTGATTGTCATAAAGTATATGACACAAATTATTAGGACGTTGCTTCTCGAATAGTATAGAGTTCACTGTATACGGGAACACTATTGGTCTGCCACAAGTTCTGTTCCTGTTCAAGGTTAATTGAAGGTGACATACGACTGAAATATCTCTGTGAAACTCAATATTAAAATATCAGTAGATATATATCGTGGTGATGTTTTCGATAGATACTAATATTGTTTCCCTAATACATTTTTAGAAAAATGTGTGCTGAAAATATTTTGAAAATTAGTTTTTCTCGATGACCTAATGCATTTTTGCTTTAAATATAACGTCATATGTATTTTTCAAATTAAAATTAATATGAAAATAACATTGTTTATTAATAAATGAAGTACCTACCGTTGATAAACAGTGACTAAAAATATGTCAAATGTTATCAATATTTATAAATAAAATTCGTTATCAGTGAAAATAATTAGGAGTACAATTTTCTTGTATCATAGATAAACGATGAATTATACTTCATTAATTTCTAATTTGAACTAATAAACAGAAATGTTAAATTTTTTTCCTTTTTTACTATTTTGTTTTATTAATAAACTGTAGACAATGTGATAGGAATAGTATTTATTACATTATAAAGAAATCTTACTGATTAAGCTGAAGGGTACTATTGTAATATTTACATACCCGATTTGAAGTGGTAGAGTGAATTAATATTCTTGGAAACTTCACCGGGTTTTGCATAATTTTTTTTCGTAATGATGATGCCTGGCAATAATAATATAACCAGACAAATTAATATTTCCATTATCAAGTACAACGGGAGTTGCGTTTCTGTTCCAACGTTAAGTGACATTGAAAACTGTAAAATCTTCAGTGCTATCAATATACATATTTCTTTTCATTTTGTTTCTTTACACTAAATTCTGTAATATTAACACTTGTAGTTTCATTTTCAATACGAATACTTTACCGGTAATCAAATGTACTTTCGTTAAAGTTTCAACGTTGTCCGGCTGATAAACTAATCAGAACTTATTGGGCGATTTAAAAAAACCTTCAAAACTTGGTAATTGGTTTTTACTTTCTTATACATAGTATAAAGGAAGTATTGGAATCATGAAAAATTTCGATTGCGAGATTTTGATGTAAATACATGTTTTGAGGTCGCCTGAATACGTTTTGACTATTTACGCAATGACGTCTGTGTGTGTGTGTGTGTGGATGTGTGGATGTGTGTCTGCATGTTCATTATCTTCAAAACGAGCAAACACAGGACAATGAAACTTCACATTTAAAAGTTTATTGATTATACGAAGAGCTGATTAGATTTCCAGCACAATCGCACAACCGGAAGAGGAAGTTTACTGAACATTAAAATCAAACATTGCGAATTATTAGAGAAAATAAAAGAGATATGGGAAAAGTTTTTAAATAAAAGTTATAGGAAACAATCATCTTAAAAAAATGTTTTATGCATTTTTGTTCTATTTTTATCTAATTTAGAGTAAAATGTATTTATATATTGGCATATATTTAAAATATCATATATGCTATGAAAACAAAACGAAGAGCAAATATTTACAGAAATACGCATTTGAAATGTCAAATATCTGCCAATTTAAATTGAGTATAAGAAAGTAGTGTGGTGCCCACACCAGATTTTTTAATTTATGTAAAATTATTTGAAGAGATGATATTTTTTATTTATCTAAATTATAATATACAAGTAATAAAGAAAATCAGTCATTAATATTAATATGCAAATATGTATAACGAAATTTATTAAAGGTCAAAATTCTGATAACCTGTAGTTTTATATGCAAAAGAGAATACTGTTATAACTGCAACCGAAACATGTCATATACCCTATTATCTCAAATGTAAGATGTAAGACCTCAACAAAATCGAAAAAAACTCTATATTTCGTATTTAAGAATTTGACTAAAAAGTATAATATTAAATTATATATTGCTGATACTTCGAAAAATAAGATGACTTCTCATTACTAGGACGAACCTCTTAAAAGAAAATCTTAACATTTAAGTTTACACAGGGAATTGCATTAGCTTCTTTCATGTATCATGGCTAATTTTAGTATATTTTGATTTAAGAGACACCAGTGGAGTAATTACTTCAGACGTTAATATATTTACGTTATTTAGTAACAATTATAATATTATACTGACATAGTATTTAACAATAATATAGTAATCAATATATAAATTTCCATATGTAAAAGATTCATTCATAAGTAATGTAAATCGTTGCCGCGCGTGTATTGATAACAAATTGCTGATGGAAATTATAGCATTTATGTATATATATATATTATCATTGCTGAGTTGTCGAAAATTATAGTATAAAACAGATGCAATTCGTTGGAGACAGTACACTCGAAGTCTCGACAGACATTCAAGATGTTGTCGACATATTTCCTGTGCCTTTTGGGTAAGTGATGATTATTTACAATACAGTAATAACTATGAAATCTAGTAGTAATTGTTATTATGTACTTATATTTGTGTTTGTATTGTTACAGTTGGTCTGTCCGCTGCTTCCGACTATGGTAAGTTAAATATTATTTCTTGGTTTATTTATTCTGTAATATTAAGTGTTGATTGAGTGATTGGTTTGAATGTTGGTGATTTGTGTATTGTAGCTTGGAAGAGTGGCACTGAATACCAGTACCAAGTGCGTGGCCGTACTCTGGCCAGTCTGCACCAGGTAGACAACCAGTACGCTGGTGTCGTGCTGAAGGCTCAGTTCTTCGTTCACCCGAAGGGTGATGGTGTGCTGTACGCCAGACTGCAAGACACCCAGTATGCTCAGGTACACGCTAAGCTGCCCGGCGGATGGAAATCTCAGATCCCCGAGTCGCAGCTTACCTTCCGCCCAGTACAAATGTCCAACAGGCCGTTCGAAATCAGAATGAAGAATGGCACCGTACAAGAGCTCATTGTCGACAAAGCCATCCCTAACTGGGAGGCCAACATCATCAAGAGTGTCATCAGCCAGATTCAGGTTGACGTACAAGGAGAGAACATGATCAAGAGCCGTTACAATCAGGCCGCTGAACGCGACTCAAACTCGTACAGCGCCGAATTCAAAACCATGGAGGACACCGTTACCGGCAAATGTGAGACCCTTTACGATATTGATGAACTGCCCGAGTACGTGCTGCAGAGCGAACCCCAACTCGCTCCTCTGCCACACTTGAAAGCCGACGGTGAATTCATCGATGTTGTCAAGACTAGAAATTACTCCAACTGTGACGAACGTATCGTTTACCACTATGGACTGCACGAGATGGAAGATTGGGAACCAGCATCCGCTGCCATGGGCGATTTCTTCTTGAAATCATCCGTCAGCCGTGTCATCTTGTCTGGCAACCTGAAACGTCACACCATTCAGTCATCCGTGACCACCAACAAGATCATCCTGAAACCAACCCCAAATGCACACCAGAAAGGTCTTGTTGTCAGCCAAATGAACGTCACTCTGTACAAAGTGAACGCAGTATCTGATCAGCCACAAAAGGTGTCCCAGCCCCAAACAATTGGTAACCTCGTCTACAGATACAACAGTCCATACGCTTCCAGCAATGAGGCACGTGAAGGTTCTCACAACAGTGAAGAGCACAACTACGACAGCGGCAGCAGCAGCTCCAGCAGCAGCTCCAGCGAGGAACATAAAGAGCACAGACAACGTCGTTCCGCTGACCAACATGAACAGCAACAGCAGAAACGTCAATACTATGGTAGATACGATGACTCCAGCTCCAGTTCTTCCAGCTCCTCCAGCTCTGACTCCATTGAATCTGGAAACCAGTGGCAACAGGACAAACCTACCATGACCTCACCACCGGAAACTCCTCTGCTTCCATACACCGTCGGTTACAAGGGTCAGTCCATCAAGAACGCGCAAAACATCAACATCGTGCAGGCCGTCCAGAAACTGGCCAAACAAATCGGTCAGGAACTTCAGGAACCTAGCCAGATTCAACAGGAAGACACCCTCGCCAAGTTCACAATCCTGTGCAACTTGATCCGCACGATGAACTACAAGGAACTGCAGGAGGCCAGCCGTGAATTGTACAATCTGAAGAACAAGGAACAGCGCCATCAGACCGATGCCTGGAAAGCATACCGTGATGCCATTGCTCAGGCTGGTACCGGTCCAGCTTTGCTCATCATCAAGGATTGGCTGCAGAGTTTGAAGATCCGTGGTGAGAGGGCTGCTGCCGTTATCTCCACCGCTGCGTACAGTGCTCGCACTCCCACCGACGAGTACATGAGAACCTTCTACACCCTGGCTACCGATGATAAAATCGAAAATGAACACTACCTGAATGATACCGCCATCTTGTCTTTCGCCGAGCTCGCTCGTCGTGTCTATGTGAACAAGGACATCTCTCACAATCAGTACCCCGTCCATGCTTTCGGTAAATTCTACAACCAACACAACGAGGTTGTCGAGAACGAGTACATCCCATACTTTGCCAAACAACTGAAGGAAGCCATCCATGATGCTGACAGCCACAAGATCCACGTGTACATCCGTGCCCTGGGAAACATCGGTCACCCCAAGATTCTGTCCGTTTTCGAACCGTACTTGGAAGGCGACAAAGAAATCTCCCAGTTCCAACGTCTCCTCATGGTCGTGTGCATGGACAGACTGGTCTATGAAGAACCCAAAACTGCTCGCTCTGTTCTTTACAAGATCTACCAGAACGAGGGTGAAGCTTCCGAAATCCGTGTAGCCGCTGTCTACCAGCTGATGCGCACCGATCCTCCTGCCAGCATGCTGCAACGCATGGCCGAGGCTACTCACATCGACAGCAGCAACCAGGTCGCCTCTGCTGTGAAATCCGCCATCCAGACTGCCGCCAAGCTGCGTCTGCCAGCTCACATCGAACTTGCAAACAGCGCCAGGGCTGCCGCACCTCTGCTCGACCCACAGCCGTACGGTCTCCAGTACAGCAAGCAATACCTCACTGAATATGTTGTCAAAGAAATGAACCATGCCTACAAACAGCACATCGGTTATTTGGGTAGCGAGGACAGCATCATTCCTCAGGGATACCTTTACTCTCTGCGCGCCCATATGGGTGGTGTCAAACGTCAATACATGCACGTAAGTACAATAATTATATAATAATAAATCTCAGTACACTCGACTCCATGAGTTCTACAAATAACAATAAATAATTAATCATGTATAGCTCGCCGCTATGGTTTCCAACGTTGAAGATCTCTTCCAAGTGCTGGATGATCAGACCGAAGATGATGAAAGCCAGAAATACTCTGGTGCCAAACAGCAGTCTCAGTGGTCCAGTGAGAAAATCGCTAAACTCCTGAACATTAACTATGAAGAACGTGAACAGCTCGAAGGTATCTTCCACTTCGGTAATGCCAATGGCAAACGTTTCTATTCTTTCGACAACCAAACCATTGAACAGTTGCCTCAATGTAAGTATCATTAACTTAGATTCATACGTAGCTACTTACAAATTAACAATTAATAACGGCATCAT
Organism: Carabus problematicus; assembly: GCA_963422195.1. Taxonomy (NCBI): domain Eukaryota; kingdom Metazoa; phylum Arthropoda; class Insecta; order Coleoptera; family Carabidae; genus Carabus; species Carabus problematicus. Next base: position 17,669,193 of record OY728578.1, read on the forward strand.
GTTGCTACTAGATCTCAGAAAACTGACCGGTTCTCTGAAGGAAGGAATGGAATTTAATTACACCAAGTTCTTCAATCCGCATGAGATGACAATCAGTTTCCCTACTGCCATGGGATTGCCATTCGTCTATACTTTGGACACACCATTCTTGCTCAGTTTGCACGGAGAAATCCGCATGATCAGCCAGCCTGAGATCGCTCCCTCTGGCAAGGATGAATTGCAGACCCCAGACACCATGAACGTGACTGCTGATATCCGCGTGTGCGTTTCTCACAAGACCCAGGCTAAACTTGGTTTCGTCACTCCCTTCGATCATCAACACTACGTAGCTGGTTACGACAAGAACGTACAATTGAACTTGCCTCTGCGCCACCAAATCGATATCGATGTTGAGAACCAGGAAGTGCGCGCCACTTTTGAGCCCCTGGATGACCAGAACGAGGAAATCTTCCACTACAGCACCTTGCCGTACACCGCTAAGCACGACATCTTGGATCTGAAACCAGTTTCTCAACTCGCCACCACTCACATCGTGCACATTAGAGAACCACAAATCTATGACCACGTGTTTGGCAAGAATGCTGGTATGGCTTTCCGTGTCAACTATACATCTGAACAGAAATTCATGGACATCAAATGGCTCGTTGAAAATTACCAACGTCATGAAGGTTTCTCCGGCCTCATGTCTCCATTCACCGAAGATTCGCTCGTAGCTACCCACTTCAGTGTACAATACGAAGATGATTTGTCCCACGCTGATACCGTCACTTTCCAGGTGGGCTGGAATAATACTTATTATTCTGGCAAGGCTCAGTCCCAGCAGCCCGAATTCTCCCAGGTGTACGCTAAAGCAGCTTCCCTTGATGACAGTGAAGATCGCCAGGAATATTTCTTGCAGAAGGCCGCTGCCGGCATCAACAACGCTGATGCTTACGTCTATGATGTGTCCATTCAGTTCGAAGGCAAACAATCTCACGAGTACAACGCCACCTTCGCTTTCGGCAGAAGCAATGTCGACAAGAAATCCCGTGTTCTCTTCTACTTCCAGAAGGAAGCCTCCAATGAGAAGGATCATGAATTCTGCTTGTTCGCAGAGAACAAGTTCCCCAACACCAATGGTTTGGACTTTGTGCAGGCCTTGAAATTCGATCCGACCTCTACCTCTGAGGTACAACTCGCCTGGGGTGAGAAATGTCAGGGTGGTGCCAAGATCAACATGAAGACTAAGATGGAACAAACCCAGGAACGCCAGAGATACCTGCAAAGTCGTCCCTTGGCTAAGCTCTGCAACCAACAGATGAAGGAAGGCAACAAGCAATTGTACGCTTGCAGAAATATGACCGCTCGTGCCAACTACATGGACCGTTACAACTTCGACATCAAATACGAAAACATGTCACCATTCGCACGCAACTTGACCTACAAGTTCTACAGCATTGTGCGTCATGCTGGATTCGCATACGCTGATGAAGATGCTTTCGAAGGTCACGGCAAGGCTAACCAGATCAATATCCAGGCTGATTTCGAACCTGACTTCCAGTCTGTCAACGTGTCCATTGAGACCCAGAAAATGCAGACTGAATTCAATGACATCCGTGTCAACAAATGGGCCAAGGCTTTGTTTGCTGTTCATCCAGTGTTCAATGCCTATGAACGTCTTGCTGGCTTAGCTCAAGCTGAAGTGTTTAATCGTAAGTGTTTGCATAATTATAATTGTTATTCACCCTAGTTAACACTGTTGTCTACTTGATATTCTGGTTTTTAACAACTCCCTTTATTTGCCATTAGCAACATGTGTGATCGATCAGAACCGTGTGGATACTTTCGATAACAAATCATACCCCATTGACCTTGGTAAGACATGGCACGTGCAGATGCACTACCGCGTCCACAATGCTGCCAGACAAGAAGAAGATGGCCAGGACAACGGTGACCGTTTCGACAGCGAGGATGATTTCGATTATGTCGTCCTTGTTCGTGACTCCGGCAATAAACAGAAGGATGTCAAGATCACAATCAACGACGAGAAGAACTACTTTGAAATCGATATGATTCCAGCCAGCGGCAGCTCTCATTCCGGATCCCAACCTGCCGGACAGGTCCTTATCAACCAACAGCCAATCAAATTCGACGACAAACAGAGCTACGATGTTGAAGATGATTTGATTCAAGTCTATGCTTTGCCCAACGGTGATGTGAAAGTTGAAATCAACGGTGACTTCTATGTGATCTATGATGGTGAACGTGTCAAGCTGACCGCCACCGAACCCGAACAGTTCCGCGGTGAAATTCGTGGTCTTTGCGGTACCTTCGATGGTGAAGAGTACACTGATTTCCTGACACCTAGGAATTGCGTGCTCCGCAACCCGTACGAGTTTGCTGCTTCCTATGCCATCCTGGACGGATCCTCCCAGGGACCCGCCAAGGAACGTCAAGCTCGCGCTAAACAGGCTGCATGCTACACTCCCGAAGTGGTTTACTCCAACGTCATCAGTCCACGTGACTACAGCGAACAGCAGCAGAAACAGAAGCAGCACCAACAGCAGCAACATGGTCGCCAGGAAGGTAGTTCTTCCTGCAGCAAACAACAGACCCAGTACGTAGAAGAAGACAATGGTCAAACTCTCTGTTTCACCGTCCGTCCTCTGCCCGTATGCCGCTCCGGATGCCAGGCTAGCAAGAAGATCGTCAAGAACGTTGAGGTCCATTGCGTCCAGAAGTCCAATGTGTCTCAGTTGTGGAAGAACCAGATCGAGAAGGGTGCCAGTCCTGACTTCAGCCTGAAACCCGTCACCAAGAGCATCAAGATCAAGGTGGCCCAGAGCTGCCACGCCTAAACAAACCAAACCGCTATGAATCTGTCACTGAACAAATGTAGATTTAGAATCAGCAAGTTTTAAAAATGTAAAAAAAATAAGTAGATATTAAGTAGCACAAATATTAAAAATAAAAAATTATTAAAAAATACTTTTTTTGTATTATTTTTTCATCTACTATGATAGTCTTTATTTATAGTCATTTGTTTTACTTATAAATAGTATAAATTGTAGTAATCTTAAAATATTAATTATTTACTTATTAATACGTTCTGATATCCTTGGAAAGCACAAATCGGTGACAACATAGCACATGTTTCACGTGCAAGTTTATCTATTCTCTGATTTACACGGATGATGGGTTCCTCAGAATACCATGTAAATCGACATCGTATTTTTCTGAGCGTAAACTCTGTAAATTGAAAACAAACCAAATTGGAAATAATTTTATGAACAAAAGTAAAATACCACGAAAAACCTGAAAATATTAGTCCATTCATGAAATGACAAATATAGAAAGCGCTAAGTACATTATTCATTATATAGAAACAATAAATATAAAATCTATAAAAATGAAACCAATAATCCAATTGCTGTCATTACTTTCATAGACTATTAATCGTTTGTTCCGGATTGGTATGATGTTTGCAATGAACCAATCGAATAAAACGACTGTAGAAATATGTTTGTAGCAAAAATGTTATTTTTTACAGTGTTTTTTAACCCGGTATTTTGATAATCGTGTAAAAGCGAAATCGTCTAAATAAAGTACCGTGTAAATGGGGGGGACAGGACACGAAATATAATTTGGTTATATTTGCCAAGCGGTTATTTCATATCCCAATTGGTCAGAAGTTTGTCGTATGTTTTAATAATATCCAAACGTCACATTGTTTGTTCTTCATTCACTAGTTCAGATTCTTTTCCTCGATTTAAAATTAATGTAGATTTTCAGAAAACAGTAACATTCTTTCTTGTGTCAGTGGTGTCATATGTTTAAAAACAGCTGCACAGCCCTATTCCGAAGGTCAATCTTTTTAAACTGAAGACCCAGGTACGATCGGAAATCTCTGAGTGTAGTTGCTGTCGTCCGGTCCAGCATTGCTGGCGAAGACTTAGTCAGTCGCAGAACTTGCACATTACTTAATTGTAGTCATGCCCCGAGTTACGTAAGTAATGCGTTCCGCTAACTTTTAAATAACTTGAATTTTACGTAAGTCGAATTTGTAAATTGCTTCAGTGTAATGACTTCATGAGCAGCAATACATATTTACTCAAATATCACCTATAAAAGCTGCAAACATATTCATACGCAACAGTAGTTTTCAGAATTTTCATTTTCGAAATACATAAGTCGCGTATTGCGTAACTTGCGTGTGTCTGTATATGAATGTTGTATGTACTATGTTGCCAATGAATGTTGTAAAATAAAGGACTTGTTATCCCAGTAATGGGAAAGGTGTGATGCTATGTATGTATGTAAAATATACTCCTACATATTTTAGGGAATTTAATTATTAATAAAAAATTTTGATTATTTTTTATTTTATTTTACAAATGCAATAATATATAAATTACTGGTAACACTTTTACTTATCATAATAATTAATTTTACTATATTATTTTATTGTAGATTTTCTTTAGTCAATTGTAGATCTTGAGAAGGAAAAATATTAATCCAAAATGGTTGAAATAAATGACTATAGCTTTAGGTGTTATGAACTGTTTATTTCATAACTTAATCATAAAGTTAATAACAGATATGCGACGTTTCGACCATATGGTTTTTGGTCATTTTCAAGCAAAGAACGATTTTTCCTAAATTATTTTACTTAATATAGTGGTTTAGGGCTAAATCGGAATGTAATTAAATTTAAATGATGTTAAACACAAGTGTTATCTACACACAAGCAGATAGTTCACAAATAATATCAAGACAGAATAAAACACCACTTGTCCTATTTAGCTACTCTTTATTATTTTTCTGTTCTTTTCTCCTACAATTTCCTCACATCACCTTTTTTATCACCTCCACTGTTCCTCTCTCTTTTCTTACCCCAAGTTGCCAACCTACTCGATCCTAGTTTACCCAGGATTGCGCGGTACATTTAAATGTCTGATGCTTACATTCGGGCATCCTGACAAGTAAATCGTCCCGATTTGCTGGTGCGGAACGCAGTTACAATTTGTAATCTTCTCGCAGACGGGCTGGCAGTCTTCGAGTTCTCTTCGGCACTCTCTTCTCCAGATTCTCTTCGCAACCCTCCGCAGCCTCGGTTGATGAGGATTGGTCAATCTCTTCTTCCTCGCTTGATTCGCCTTCTTGTTCACACGCCGGATGCGCGTACGACTTCAATTGCGAGACGTGCGCCGTGGTGGCATACAGTTTCTTGTGGTCTTCACCGATCTGCGCTACTCGGTAAGTGTCTGATGGCAGAACTCCCGTCACAACCAAAGGCCCTCGATATTTCGGTTGAGTCTTGCGCGGTTCGCCTGTATACTCAGGTGCTCTCTTCATGAACACTATTTCACCTATGTCGTAGTGCGTATTGGCATGATGCCTCATGTCGTATCGTTCTTTATACTTCTCTTGGCTCTTCGTGATGTTTTTCACTGCTTCCTCACGCAACTCCGCTGGCTCGGTATAACTCGTCTCGTCGTCGTCTACCACTAGCTTCAATGCTCCTTCGTGCCGTGGTCTGTAGCCATATAGTAGCTCGAATGGTGTTCGTCCTGTTGTTTTGTTCAACGTGCAATTTAGGTCTCTTTGCACTTCACCCAGATGATTGTCCCAATCCCGATGTTTTGAGTCCTTCATGGTTGCAACAATCATGGGCAATACCCTTCGGTTCACCCGCTCCACCTGCCCATTTGCTTGTGGATGCCTGCTGGAATTTAAAGTGTGTCGCATTCCTTGTGACACGCAAAATTCTGCGAATTCTCGTGAAGTAAAACATGTGCCACGATCTGTTACAATTCTATCTGGTGCACCTCTTTCAAGAATAAACTTCTTCATCGCTGCTATCACATATTTCGTGGCTGCTCTGGGCATCGGATACAGATGCACGAACTTCGTCAGATTGTCAACGAGTAACATTAGCATGTTATTTTTCCTGGAGCTTTGGACGAAAGGTCCCAAATGATCGATGTGTATCACCGAATACGGTCGTCGTCCTGGCGGTATCGGATGTAACTCTCCTGCTTGTTTTCCCCCGGGCAACTTATTCAGTATACATTCTATACATCTTCGAATGTGCTGTTTGGCATACCTTCGGATGCTTGGAAACCAGTAATTTTGTGTGATTTTATCCACCGTGCCATCTACTGCTGAGTGTCCCATTTGATCATGAAATTTAATAAGCGTGCTCTTTCTCATGCTCAATGGCAACACGTATAACCATTTCATCCGTTCTTGCACGTTCGCTGACCTGAAGAGTCTTCCGTTTCTTATCGCGTATTCGTTTGCCATACGTTTTTCGGTCTTCGTTCGTAATTCTACCGCTTTGTTCAATGTTTCAATGATCTCTCTTAACTTCGGATCCGCATGCTGGATTGTCAGTATAAACTCTTCTTCTGTCAATGCAATGAACACTCCTCTTTTCAAGATTTGATCTTCTGAGTCTTCACATTGTTCAACCGGTGCTCGACTGAGTGCGTCCACGTGACTCATCTTATCTCCCGCTCTGTGTTTTATCTCTAGGTCGTACTCTTGTAATAGTGCACTCCAACGAGCTATTTGTGCATTTTTGGTACGCATTGCGTTCATGTACACGATTGACTGACAGTCGGTAATCACAGTGAAATGAATTTCTAACAGAAATTGTCTAAGTCGGTCAATACCCCATACGATCGCCATTAGTTCAAGTTTACTCGAGTGGTACATTCTCTCAGCTTCTGTCGTTTTCTTGCTAATACAGTAAACTAAATGCATTGCTCCATCCGCCCCTTTCTGCATCAACATCGCTGCTAGTCCCACAGCTGAAGCGTCAGTGTGTAATTCAGTATACGCGTTCGGGTTGTACAAACCTAAAACTGGTTCATTCGAGAGCGCCTTCTTCAGATCGTCGAACGCTGTTTGTTGTGCGACACCCCAAACGTACGTTCTTCCGCTCTTCGTTAGTTCGGTGAGTGGCGACGCTCGAATCGCGTGCTTGTGCACGAATCTTCTAAAAAAACTTGTGAGTCCCAGGAACCGACGTAGTTCATGAAGGTTCTTTGGTTCAGGGAACGCAGTGATCGCTTCCAGTTTGCGCTTACCTGGTTTCAATTTTCCATTTGATATAGTGAAACCTAAGTAATCCACCTCTCCTTTCCCGAATTCGCACTTTGTCAGTTTGAGTGTGAGATTCGCTGCCTTCAATGCTTCGAACACTTTTTCTAACCGTTCCATCATATCGCTCCAATTCTTTGCAGGAATGAGGATGTCATCCACGTAACATAATGCCACTCTGTTTTTCAGATCTCCCAACACCTTATTCATCAGTCTTGTGAATTCATATGGTGAATTCATCAGGCCGAATGTCATTCTCCGGAACATCCCTGTTTCATCTGGCGTGACGAATGCAGTCTTCTCTTGTGCCTGCTGGGTCAAGGGTACCTGCAGATATCCATGTGCGAGATCTAAAACAGAAAACATTGTGCATCCTGATAATTGTTCGAGTTGTTCGTCAATTTGCGGCAATGGGAAACTTTGTTTAACAGTTTGTTTGTTTAATTGTCGATAGTCCACCACGAGTCGCGAGTCACCGTCCTTCTTCTTCACAAGTATAACAGGACTTGCATACGCTGATCGTGTCTCAGTCACCAGGTCGTTGTCCTTCCATTCGCGTACGATGCGTTTGATTTCATTTCTTTCCGCCATTGTAGCGCGGTACGGTTTCACGCACACTGGCTGCGAACCTTCTTTCTCGACAATATCCATTTTAATCACTGTCGTGCACCCGAGTTCGCTTACAGTCTTTGCAAAACAGCAACGGTATTTGTTTAGTAATGTCACTAGTTCTGACTGTTCAGTTTTGTTAATCTTTTCGCCAATTTTTACTTCATCTGGCGTGATGGTAGATCCCAATCTATCATCAGACGTCTCATTCGCCATTGAACCCTTCAACATCTCCACGTTTCGACCAAGTACTTGTCCCTCGCACACTTCAATATTTTTGTTCCCGACGTTCATTACAGGAACTACAACTTCTTCGTCGACATCATTCAGTTTCGCTGAGATGAGACACATGGTGTTACGGTAGCACGTTTCTTGTTTCGTCACAATCAGGTTGCCGTCATTCTGCACCCTCTCTGCCGTGTGGTTTGTCGGATCGCGACCTCTGACAGTGTCGGCTTCTAGGTCAATATCCTTGAATGGTGCGTCCCAGCGATATCCAAACTTCAATTTATTTCCTATTCTGATGTACGCAATTTCTTCTCTTTCGGTGAATGTCCGCCCGATAATAATTTCTGTCTGCTGTGATTCGTCTGGCACTATAATCAAGTCGACGTTGTCCACCTTGATGTCATCTATCTCGATACTTGCTCTTATTTTTGCGAAGCATTTGGTTTCGTTGTTCACGCCAAACCCGGTCAACACAATTGGCTTCTCAAGTGAATCGGGCGAGAGATCTGCTCTTTGCGCCACTGATTCCCTAATGGTACACACTGTTGCACCCGTATCGATCATGCTACTTGCCACTGTTGTATCGTTCAGTTTAACATTCTTTATGAATTTTAACGCGCAATTGTCATCGTTAATAACTTGCATGACTTGGTTTTTACTGCAATGCCTCGAAAGATGTCCTTCTTCATTACATTTGAAACAGCGTATTGGTAGTTTCGGTTTAGGACAGTCTCGTGATAGATGTCCGCTCACGTTACAATTGTAACATTTGACTTCTCGCTTTTCATTCCTGAGCGATGACTTTTGCTTACTGTCGGGATTGCTCTCACGGACTGACTGTGCCGTAGAGTTCTGTTCTTGAGGTTTGTGCATGTTACTTCTTTCATTTGGTCGTTGCGTCTTGAATCTCTCTCTTCGCACTCGATTGAGTTCATCAAACTGTAATAGGTCATGTAACAAAGCATCTTGATCATTGTGCTGTTTTCCCGCTACCATATTGCACAGTTCACGCGACCACAGACCAATGAGCACTTGTTCTTTGATTTCAGCTATGCATAGATGTAGGTCTTGGCAGTACTTAACTTTTTCATGATAATACTCGCTAATGGTTTCATTCTTCTTTTGTGTACGTTCGACCATTCTTTGCCATTTACTGGTCATACTGATCTCTCCCACGAATGTCTTCTTGAATTTGCTCCTGAATTCAGCCCAATCTTGTAATTCTTGAGCCCTAGCCGTGTACCAGTGCTTTGCGCCTCCAACTAAATGTGTTCGCGCCGTCTCCAATGCAAATGAATCGGGCCAACTATGTAATGTCTGCATACTTGATATGTTATCAATCCATTGTTTAGCTTGATCACCATCCCCTTCACCGTTAAATGTTTTGATCGTTTTTGTCAGATCTGGCATGATATGGAACGATGGCGTCGATTGAACACTCGATTGTGCACCACTTGACGTGCTTAACTTATTTATCATTGTCAGCAATAATTCATCTCGACGTCGATTCTCTTCCATTACTATTCGTAGAAGTTCATTCGTACTTAGTTGATCTCTTTCATTTGTTGCAAACGCACCCTCTAGACTGTTCACTGATTCACCATCTCCGTTGTTCGCATCAGGGTCCATCTTCCCTTGATTTTGTAACAGCGGTGATTTGTTACTTCGGTTATTCCACTTCTGAATTTGTTATCTACACACAAGCAGATAGTTCACAAATAATATCAAGACAGAATAAAACACCACTTGTCCTATTTAGCTACTCTTTATTATTTTTCTGTTCTTTTCTCCTACAATTTCCTCACATCACCTTTTTTATCACCTCCACTGTTCCTCTCTCTTTTCTTACCCCAAGTTGCCAACCTACTCGATCCTAGTTTACCCAGGATTGCGCGGTACATTTAAATGTCTGATGCTTACACAAGTATTATTTTATTCACTTACGTTAATGTTACGAAAAGCATTAGTAGTAATTTAGTAATATTAGTATATTAAATAAAGTGGATTATATAATCGATTAGAAATTTACATAATATATTCCTCTCCCATTTTACTTGTTGGCTAACTGATTTTCCATTGATACAAAGAAATTATCTATTTAATTTGTGTCTATGTCAAACATTTGTATTAGTTGTCGGACAATTATTACGATTTTACTATTATTCACTTCCTATTTATATGCATAAGTTAATTTTTTTTATCGTATGTATGTACATTTCAAAATCCTTGTAAAAATTTCTTCCACCTCTGGAAATTTCTTGCCCTCCGTTGGAAAAATTTCTCTAGACGTCCATGCATATATTACGACATGGGTATATGAGCTACAGGCATGAGTGTCTTCTAGTTTGAATAAAAATATTTATATTTTATTTGAAATGTATATTTCACAGCCGCCCTGCTGCTGAATTGATTAAAACCGCTGTGTGTGTCATCATCGAGCGGAAGCCGAATCGGCACAACACGCTGTGTGTGTAATCGACAAGAGCCTAGTTTGCAGACCCACGCAACTAACCGAGCTGGTACGAACATATAAGTCTGAAATTTACGGAATCGGGAAATCGTGGAACTGCATTAATTATTATTACATTTAGGGTTGGGTAGGGTAGAGTAGGCTAGGGTAGGTTAGCCGGAGGGTAGGGTAGAGGAGTGTATTATTAACTAGGATAGAGTAAAGTAGCCAAATCTATAAATTGTACTAACAGCAAATGTATTGCACACAAGTTTAGCACAACGTCACGGACTAAGAACAGGCATGCTCGTATCACGTCGTATTATTTCGTAAACAGACATCGTGTATCTTCGTACCGCTAGATATCTGACAACTAGACTCTTGTGTGTAATCGTCGGGCGGTTGCCAAATCGACCGACGTTTCGGCAGAAACCGCTGTGTGTGTGTAACCGACAGAAATATCTTCCAAAAAACGTGGTTGAGACAACGCCTTTGTCCGGTTCGCCCGGTTACAAGGTCAAAACTCTACTCAACTTATATTTTTCAGTTTCAAATTGCAAAGTCAGAAAAGAGAGAAAAGATAAGTCGGGAAAACAAAGAAAGGACATCAAAAAATTGCGCAAAGAAGACAATTATCGCCAACATTAAGAAACATTTACACAAAACAAGGGAATAATCTGAAATGCAGGCGAATAAATAAACATTAAGAATTTAATTACGCGTCTTATCTATGAAAACCAACCCCTATGAAGTTATCGGTATTATTAAAAACAGTTAAGATTGAATTGTGAACAACGATTTCAATATGCAATACGCAAATGAATAGGTGTGAACGGGTCTGATCCTGTAAATGTCAAATAACAGCTTCATTATTGGCAAACGTCAGGCTTGTTAGTGTATTTGCTATTAACCTAAAATACAGCACGTGTGCTTTTTTAAAGCAGGTAAGTAAATAAATCATTTTGAATTTACACATAACAATAATGTGACTCTGATGGAGTAAACTAACAACAAACATGAATTTCAGATTAACCTAACATAGACACAGAATGACAGACACGGGAAATAATGTAACACAAGACATCAGAACGGAGAGAACACAAGGAAAAAATAAATCGTAACAAACTGATGTGAAGCTTCTAGAAGCACTTTTCACATAAAATAAACGTTTTAACGATACTATTCTCAAATCTTCCGGCTCGTTACGTTAACTAACTGTCCGACTAACTCATAAGTCTGTGCTGATTCTCATATGCAATCATGACAATTGAAAAAGAGGTGTTATAACGAATCAAGTGTTATGCGGGATAGCGAGGAAGTGGATAGGATATAGTGTAGACCAGCATCGTTGATTGAAATCATTATTTTCAGATTATATGTTAAGGAAACTCCATTTAATTTAGCTGTTAGCTGCATATATTTTAGCGTGTGTGAAATTTAAATCTATATAAAAAAATATATCTATAAATACATTGATATTGATAAAACAACACTCTAGCAATAAGATACACATTAATTTAAATATACAGTAATTAATTGGGTCGTTTTATTTTAATATATTTCCGAGATGTGTTCTAAAATATCTTACAAGTTGATTTCCACAGGTAATTATTATTATTAAAAACATTTAGTTCAAATCACTTCAAACTATATATGGTCAAATTATTTGACTCTGAAATTGCAACAACTATTTCTAACATTTTATCTTATTATATTAGTCATACAACTTGCAAATACATTACATACTAATAATTACAGAAACCATATGAATGTCCTCCTCATTATGCTTTGAAAAATAAGTTGAAAAACTGGATTTTTAGAACCAGCTATGTATCATACTAAAATTAATATTTTCGTTTTTTTTTATACATTGTTTCTTGTGTATACAGGCTGATCCAAGTATCGTGGTCACCATTGGGATTTTCGAAACTATGAGGGATACAATGTCGGTCAAATTACACAAGAGTTGATAGATAATGACAAAAGTATGATTTTCTAGAATTTTAATTTCCTTTTATAATTGAGAAGGTATTGAAAATTTGGAATAAAAAGCTTTAAAAAAATATTTTAGCTTTTTTTACTTGATGTTTTCGGAGATACAGCATCTTAGATTAGAACTTATTTGTATTTACTATTCAACGTAGAAGCATTGAATGTTGTGGCGTGTTGCATGGCATCCTCGGGCAGCATAAAGAAAGTTTGTGGGCGAGTACTACCGCATCCTTCCGGTTTCAACAGTTGTGTTAGTCAGGTGGTTAACGGATGGTTAAATGAAGTTCATTAGCGAGAGTATGAATAAATAACTAGCATATTCGATACAATTACATTGAAAATCTGAAATGGTTAACCGAAATATTAAACAAATATTGTTAATTATTTCTCTTAACAGCAGCTCACCGTCAACAACAGTATATTGTCTACGTCAGCAAATTGTAAGTCAATGATTCCAGTTGTAGAAAATGCATTGTACAAAATGTACTGCTGCACCTGAAAAATTAGAACCAGATTTAGAATATTTTTGTTTACAAGTGTGTAGCCATTATGCTCTGTGTTGTACCTGTCGTAATATATCCCGATTCGTTTCATACGCCACGAGATGTCTGAGCCTTGCACTCAGAACGCGACGCTGTAAACAAATATCATTTTAATACAGATTCATGAATGAACACAGCACATTGTGACGCGTTATGCAAAATCTTACTTCGTTTTTGTTGGCCTGGCAAATTAGTATCACTACGACAATTCTCATGAAGTCAAGTAATATTGAATATATTTTCTTTAATGTATGAGTGATAAATAAAAATAACGAGTGCAATAATACTTGTATCATTGTCGCCACCAAGTAACCAATGACCATGTATCGACATGAGTCCGAGAACAACCGAATCACTTCTGTCAGTTGCTCGTGTACATGCCGTGCCAGCGATATCCGTCTAAGCATGTAGTTGTCCCGTCGATTGCTCGCTCCAACAATGTGGATATTTGTTATTGTTGCTAGAAAGTTTAAATGAAAACTAGAAACTTTATAATATAAAGTATGTATGTATATATATTGGTGTGATGTACCATTTTGTTTGAGTAATTGATTGAGACACACAAATCTCTCTTGAATTATCAATTGTAATAATATGAGCCATATAAATAATTGATGAAAAAACAGGTGCATTACACATGGTAAAACGTCAAAAATATCTGTAATCTTTCCCAGATTAATTGAAAATTGAAAATAATTAAAAGTGGCCAGCGCAAACACCGTGACTTTCAGAATAATTTTCCAATGTTTTATTCTGATATTCACCTCTTCCAACTGACTATCTATATTGTGTATGATTTGGAACATTCGGTCTAACTGAAATGATTATGAAATACATCGTAAGTATGAGCTCTATGATTACATGTACGGTACATACCATGCTTGGTAGTTATACTTACACGCTCACGAGAAACATATATCATCATGTACCCTACATTCATAGTGAGATAAGTTGTAAACATTACGAAAAACACAATTAAAAAATTTATTTTTAGAAAAAGTGAGGTCGCGTTGAATCTGAAGATAGCCATTAATGCACGTATCAGATAAAATGGTGTATACATTCCTGATATAAAGAGAGTAAATGCTGTACTGTAACCGGTGTTCCGTACTGAGTAAACACCCTCAGATAAACGAATGTTAGTTGCTCCTAGACCGAATAACCCGCACACTAGTAGGAAGGGCCTAGCGCAGTCATATACGTTATTGATTTGTAAAAGATTTTTAACCCAAAGCACTGCATCTTTAAACTTCAACATTTTCACTGCTGTTATTAGTTAAACTTAGTAGAAACTTGTGGAAAGTTCAGTATATACTGACGTGGAGGTCGTATATACAATATATGTAATTTGGGGGCACTCTATATTCTAATGTGGCTTTTATCAACTAATGAGACTACAGTAGAACCTTGATATAACGAACTAATGCTGATGAGGGGCTGCTTGTTATATCCGAAAGTCTGTTATATAATAAAGTAGGTTTTTGAATAATGATGAAATACGTATGAAAACTTTAATTCATAGAAAAGTTTTTTGCTATCAAATAGAAATAAATAAACTAACATTGTTTTTAGGTAGGTATGAAATGAAAAAAAATATATAAAAACACAAACAGAATTTTGTTTATTCGTCTCTCTTCCAGACACTTTCGTTGTGGAGTGACGTTAATATTCGATGTTGACGATTCAAACATGTATAACATTGATTGGATGTTTTAGCCATTTTCTCATTTGACCGAATATTTTGTCCGTTAGAGTGGAAGTCTGTTTTATCGAGATTCTACTGTATTATAATTCTCTAGGACAGCCATATACAAATGTTGCAATAATAAAAGACGGCAAGTGTTGCTTAGCGTTCCTGTGACTGACCTCAGAAATAATATCGATCTGTAGAGCCTGATACTTCTAGATCACTTTTCGATGAAATCGGAAACATTGAAAGTTTTACCGAACTGATTTCCTAAAGATAATCAATGTAGTTTAGTGTGTGTTCGCGGTGATGGTGACAGATGATATGTAATTTGGGTTGTTCAATGAAATTGTCCCGTGGGGCGATCATTAGATTTGTTAACAGAACAACATTGTAACGTGTTCAGTGTGTCCCCCCAGAGCAAAGTTATTATTTATTACAGTGAATTAGGTAATATTGATACATAAATATATATGTATAAATATATTTGTACATTGCCGCGTACCTAACCTGACATATTTCGTAACTGTTGTCTTTTCATTTACGCAGTAGATGTTTGTCACTTGGGACGAGTGTCGGCTGGTAAGTGTTATAACATCCACAATGATTACCTCATCGTCATTATACATTTACGTAACCTAAGTGAACATACATATGTATTAATATATATAATAATATACGTGTAGGTACATTGTTTTCTGTACCGTAATATATATTTTTATTTGGACATTCCATGAACGATATTTATATATCATACATAATTTGATTCACTTCGTTTCGTGATGATTCTGTGCATTAAAACGTACAAATATGTCAACAATTACTAGATTGGGTACAGATACCAATGCCTGTAGCTCATCGGCGTATGTTTAGGTCTTACAAGAAATTAGCATTCACTGAAAATCACTCTTGCACATTTAAAATTCATCAAAATTGGTTGGATTAGTCTAGGAGGAGTTAGTGGGACAAAACACTGTACGAGTGAGCGACATACATACGGACATATGTTGTAAACAGTGATTTCGTGATTCAGGGGGGTTTGTCTGAAATGTCTATGTGACAATTTTTCAAATCGGAAGATACTACAGACATCGTACCGAACACTTAGCTCATCATCAACTGGAGGTCGATGAGCTAAAAATGCACACAATTCGTGTGTTCCCTTTTTTTGTTAAATAAAACATATATCTTTAACTACGCCATACATATATACAGACGAATGAAGGGTTCCTGAGTCGGGGAATCCTTTGATATGCTCAAAAACATCCGTGTAAATCGTATGAAAGAATACATGAAAAAATCGTGAACCCGTTGATAATAATCGTGTAAAATATGGTAAAGATTTTAATGGGAGAAACGGACATTGATTAATACTGAGTGCTACATTATGAAGTTCAGTATATTCAAATATTTAAAGACATACATTTGTCACACTACATGCTGTTCAATTGTCTTACTAAAATACAATGTTCGATAACAAATAAAAACAAACATATATATTGGGAATGTTTCATAACAAATAAAATAGAATAAAATCGTCTTTATACTTTTTTTTATACCTAATATCACTATTCGCGGCGCTGAGAGCAATATCGTCAATGTGGAAGTGCTGACTGTATTTTCAGAATCGGTAGATTTACGTTTTGCTTAATGTTACGAAATTCGTGAGAAATCCGTACAAATCATTTTTTTAAATACATCAAAGAATATAAAATAACTTGTCAAGTGCAACGAAGTTTATGTCACTAATGGTTTTCCGCATGGTTCAGTAATGGTCCGCTACTTTTTGGACGTTTTATTAATGATTTGTCCGATATGATTAATTAGGGAACTTTGACAATGTTTGCTGATGATACTCCTTGCTCAATCATAATTTTGATGTAGATGATTTGATGCGCAAGACAAATGTAAACAATAACAAATGTAATCGAGAGGGTCGTGTTTTTGGCATTTGCGGAATTTAGAATTTATGCAACACAAAAATAAAATTGAAAGTAAGGTTAAGGTTTAGTGTGTGTGGATAAACCAACGTAAACCATTCATTATTTTATAATAAAGTTTTTGTACACAGCACATAATCATTCATTTTACCAATGCAATAATGTATAAATTACCACATTTTTACTGATCATAATAATTTATTTTACTATATTGTTTTACTGAAAATAACATATCTTTACGACTAAATCGGAATATAATTAAATAAAGTATATATACCTCGGGAGAGACCACCATTTTTCCCTTGATGTATTTGTAGCCCTCTGGCTTCGCCCTCGTGCTTCAAATTACACCTCAGGAAAAATAAGTGGTTTCTCTCGCTTGATGTATAATGTACTATTAAATTATATTAAATACAAGCTTATTTTATTCACTTACGTTAATGTTACGAAAAGCATTAGTATCAATTTAATAATATTATTTTGTTTGGTGAGTATGGTGGTTAAGTAGATATATAAATAGTACAAACGTGCTGTTACGCATTTTACGAAAATAAAGTAGATTACATGATCGATTAGAAACTATTTTATATATATATTCCTATCACATTCGACTTGTTCTGGTTATATTGAGCAGTATCTTCCCGAGAAATACAACCAATTGTAAATACTAATAAACAGTAACTTATTTCTTAAAAAAAATTATAATTGAAATTAACCTAAACAATCAAATATCTCATAAAGTAGAGTGAAGTGTTTATCATGAATATTAGCACTGTATTATTTATTTTGAATTTGGCATTAGCGCATTCTTTGTATTTAAATACATCGGAGCATCTTAATTATGCAGGATTTCACTGTGTAATAGATATTTTAAATTCTGCATCAGATGTCTCAGTATTAGTCGCCCATGCAGATGACAAAAATATTGACGAATTATTTAAAAAAATTCATGTACAATATTATATATTTAATGTGCGCAATATTAAAATCAGTTCATTCGATTTCTACTTGAACATGGAAAAACATGATATAAATTTGTTGATAATACACAACGTAGAAGAATTAAAACTAATACTAAACAAATTACACTTAAATGTGAGAGCAAAATATATAGTTCTGAATTTTGGTCGAAACGACAATGAGAAGATATTTCAAATTGTGTGGGCAAAATATATTATCAACTTTGATGTAGTATCGATTCAAAATGGGACCACATATATTTACACATTTTTTCCATACGAGAATGAAAGTTGTGGAAAAAATATAACAGTATCAAATTTGGGGAAATGTAACGATTTATCTTTGAGTGATATATTTCCAAATAAGGTTCCGTTAGATTTACACGGATGTGAAATTAAAGTGGTAGCTAATGTAGCTGATCCCTATGTAATGGATGCCAACCTAACCACAGAAGATGCACGAAAAATTGGTGTAGAAGCAGCAATCTTAAGAAATATACTGAGAAAAATGAATTTAACCCAGAAGTTAATCACTACCACATATTTAGCATTAAGTTATAGATTTCCGAATGGTACTGTCATTGGAACTCATGAATATTTATCGAAAGGAGAATGTGATCTTGTCTACGGTCAAAAGTGGATTGCGTTTATTTTTTATGAAGTTTTTGATAATACCTACCCCCATTATACGGATTCAATCACTTGGCATGTACCAGCAGCAATGCCTGGTCAACAATGGATAAATATATTTTTGACATTTGAGTTTGGACTGTGGATGTGTCTGTTGATTCTTATTCCATTTATGATGCTAGTTGTATGGATATTTGGCAGACTTAGTCTGCATGAAGAAGTGAATTATAGTGCGTTTAGTCGGAGTAGTCTGAATATTTTCTGTATGTTGTTACTGGGCTCCATTCGCTTACCACAAAACATTAGTTTGAGAATCTTAATATATGTTTGGAGTATATTTACACTGATTTTAGCAACGTCATATCAAAGTCAGCTGTTGAGTTTCTTAATGAAACCTATTTTTGAAGAACAAATATCAACTGTAGATGAACTATTAAATTCGCCTCTGGAAATAGTGCTAGTACCAAATATTGTACAAAGTCTACAGAAGTCTCATTCACCAAAGGATTTGGCAGTTTTGAAAAGGGGTCGTATGCACTCTTTGAAAGATATAACAGATATTTCAATGAAACCCACTAACAATATATCTTTCATGGGTGGTGTTTGTCACACGAAATATGTAATGCGCAAATTATATACCTCTCCAGATGGAATACCAAAAATCTACATGTTCAAAGAAGCATTTGCGGCAGTCAAATTAACTATGCATACGGCTAAAGGATTTCCATTATTGGATAGAATGAATGACATCATATTTCGAAGTATGGCAGCAGGATTTCATGCTAAATGGATGAATGATATAGAAGCGCCCAAATCTATGGAAGAATCACAGTTGAGGCCATTACGAACTGATGATTTTAGAGGCGCGTATATTATATTAGCATTGGGATATGTATGTGCAATATTAGCCTTTGTGGTTGAATTGAACATATTCGTCAATAACAATTAAACGTCACATTTGTCACAGAATATCCAGCAATTACCTTAACTTTATTCAATGTTATTTCAAACTCACTTACTTAGAATGTGTCATCCATGATTCATCATTAAAGTAAATTATATGTCAGTTGTTTTTATGAATTATATTGATATAAATAATTACGTTAGTATATCGGTATAATACTGATGTAATATTTCATTTGTGCAAATTAAAATAAAAATATTTATAAATGAATCATTCAATGTTATTTGATGAAAATCATGTCCAAGTTAATAAGTTAAAGTAAAATTGTCGTAATTCGTACAAGTAGCAGGAAAATAAAGATTCAGACCATCTTTGCTGACGTTTCGATATATTTTGTATTTTTTTGCTACTTGTCCGAATTCCGACAATTTTACTTCAATTCATTGTTACGTATTTCACAAAATGACGTTTTACTTTTCAATTTACAGAAAACGAATTTGTTAAATCCAATAAATATAACACTTTCAGAAGTTTTGACATAAACATTTTACAATACAATTTTCATAGTTTTATTTTACTATTGAAAAAGTTTATTTTTTCATATATTGTTTGACTAAAAAGTTACAAATAATACAAAAATGAAACAAATGTACGACGAAACTGATAATATTATTGGAAAATTTGTTTGTTTTACTGAAAAAAGTCCCTGCGCTATTACAATAAATAATGTGTATTTACAGCTCTATTGTACCATCAATTATTTGCTTCGTAACATATATTACACGGAAATAATTCATACAATAGCAAACAATGTGTTAAAAATATGTATAAGCAAAATTAACTAGGATTTTTATTTCTAAAAACTAAATAATAGTAAAATATAAATGATAAAAATATAAATAACATATGAATATAACAATTATAAGTATTTTTAAACTACGAGCATGTTTACTGTGTATATTTTAAAACTGTATTGAAAAAATAAAATTTGTAGTAAGCATTTTCCCCGACATAACTATCGATTTTCTTTTTATCAGACATGCATTTCAACAATTACTCGTATAATCTACGATTTAGGGTTATCTGAACAACTTAACCAAAAATGTAATTAATAAGTTTTGTAGGTTAAGTATTTTACGAAAATCATCTCGCAATTTTTTCATGCAATTACTTTGATAAAACTGACTTACTGATTATTGAAACTTTTCAGAACCTTATTTATTGATCTTGGACTACTTATTTGTATTTAAAATTAGCTCGAGAATTTGTTGAATGTAAGAACATACTTGTTCACGTTATTGTTGCTGCTATTTTTACGAAGCTCAACTAAAATTTGAACTTGTACGTACTGGTCTGCACATGGATACTAAAGTCAAGAGCAGTGGAGATACAGTTGTGCTTACACAAGGAACGTATATATGTTATTTGAATTCTACAGGCTGAGTGTACGAGGTAATATTTTATATATTGATGTTTGCGCATCTTTATATAGTGAATATGACATTTACATATTTGCTTGTGAACAGAGTTGCAGAATATACGTTAGGTTTTAATAGAACTTGTTAATAAGAGTTCCTGAGTTCCATGGACCTCTATGATTCTGGCTTCTGAAATTTTAAACATAACAGTTAATTAAAACAAGGATTTACTGCTTGCGGCATACAAGTTCACGAATAAGAAAAATACAAGATAATGGTTAAATATTCCTTGTAAATTTACAAAAAAATGTTGGCTTGAACTTGACACCCACTTTTAGAATCTTTATAATGAATTGTGTATAAGAAAGTATCGTGTTTTAAAGGCTAGGTATGACCATTTGAAACTTTTTGATTGAAAATATTAATTTATTGAACTTGTCTTTCTTGTTTTAAAACTTGTAGTTAGTAAATTACTAGTCTAAAACGAGTAATAACATGAAAGACAAAACTTAATAAATATGATAACTATTATTATCATGAATGACAAACGTCATTGGCTAATTGAATATGAGTTCATACGAATATACTATGGTAAATCCAGTATACAATATATTCACTAGTGTATGAATTACTTATGTATAATAAGTGTTAATGCAGAATATATTTTGCTTGCTAACACTTTCATATACAAATGCATGAATGTATTACAGATTTCTTTAATGTAAACATTATCCACAGAATGTATAAAACAGCGAATATATGTATATATACAGTGAAAGCTCTCCTTACGGACAACTATAACAAGTGGACTTCTCCCTTAATCGGACAAATATCTTTCCTCTGACAACAGGCGGACGCTCTAAAAAACGAACGCGCACATTATATTGTACCGCGAAAGCGTGCAAAAATCTCCCGAAGACGGACATAAACAAATTAATGTAACGGTTCCCCGTTTTACAAAAATTCGGATATGTGATCCCAGTTTAAATGCAGTGTTGCTTGCGAATAAATGAATTCATATTTATGTATGTACACTGATTACAATAGCTAATGGATGCACCTATTTGTGATACTGAGAAGTGTCATTTCCTGGTAATTTATGCATAAACCCATTCCTTTCAAAAAATTTTTTATACACAGTTTACAAAAATACATTTTTGTTTTATTTAGTTAATAATAATGTTTGTTTAAAAAAAGGTTTAGTGCCGATTGAAATATTTAACAAAATGAAGAATGCCTTTAAATGCCTGAACGAAGAGCATCTCGGACATTTTATATCCTAACCAAAGAATTAGATATGAATATGCAATCGGTGACACGTTTGGTAACAATTGATTTGAAAGGCAATTAATTGTTCAAGAGTGTTTGGGCCGTGATATAAATGATACGAATGATTTTGTTTGACGACTTGGAATTTCCGTTGAAGATTGAGTTCACCATTGTCAAAATAATTGTAGCTGATGGAAATATAGTTTCACCGATAAAAAAGGCAAAATCTATTTTATTTGCAGGAAAAATTACGGCTCCCATTTTTTAGAATGATATGAGAAATGAAGAAACATTTTAAACCATTAGTTCAACTAAATGAAAATATAATTTTTAAAAAGACCGAGTTTAAAATAAAATAACATAAATAAAAATAATATGTACTTTTAAAAGTAAGCTTTTATTAGTAAATTAGAGCGTGGGCCGTAAATATTGAATATAGAGCAATGTAAATAATTAGTTATATAAAAGGGACATTGTAATATTTACGTGTCACGCTTTTACTTGAATAAACTTATTTTTCCTTTTTAAACGAAGTATGTACTGTCAGCAAGGTCGGAACATGTGGGGTAATTATTTGTATAATGGACATATATAGATTTATACGAATGTAATCTAGCAAATTTGCTAAATAAAGCAGTTATTATTATTATTATTTAATAAAAATAAAAAACTTATAAGTAACAATTATTTTTTTTTAAATGTGATACCTTATAGTCTTTTGGAAGTGTGCAACTTGATGTTAGATAACCACACACACTTCCATGAATTTCATAATCTGTAAGTGTATTTTAGCTGTGACATTTATAGCTGTGACATTTATAAAAAATTGTTTTTATAAAAGTTTAATACAGTCCTTTAGAGATTCTAAATTTTCATGCCTTCGAGAAGTGTAAATTTTGGATTTTAAGAAGCCCAATAAGAACAAATCATTCGGTGATAAATCTGGAGACCTTGGAACCCAGTTAATAGGGCCACCACGACCAATCCATTTGTTGGGGAATACTTCATTTATATAATTTCGCATTTCTTTTGAATAGTGAGCAGGAGCTCCATCGTTCTGGTACCATACTGTGTTGATATCATCAACTACTGCAGTAATAGCAGGGACTATTTGATTTTGCAGCATATCTAAATAAATTCTGCTATTTAGGGTACCGTCGATGAAGAGCGGACCAATTAAATTATTGCCCAATATTCCAACCCATACATTAAGGCTTTGGCGGTATTGTGTATGTGTTTGCACATATACATGTTGATTCATTTGACTCCAATACCGGTAATTTTGACAATTTGGTTCTCCATTTAATGTAAATGTGCACTCGTCAGTGAAACAAATATTTTCTAAAAAATGTTCATCAGCATGACATTTATTGGATATTATTTCACAAATGGTGATTCGTTTTTCATTATCTGCAGCCGCAGCAAAATATTTGTGTTTTTTAAGTATGCGGTGGAGATAGCTGCGAAATACACCGAGATTATTTGCAATTTCTCTCACACTTACGTTGGGATCGGCTTCGACAGCTATCAAAATATCTACTTCCTTGTTTACATTCTGGTTTTCATTTCTATTTCTTTTGCAATGGCTATTCCAAACGCGGGAAGGTTCGATAATTTTTGTTCATACAATTAACCACATATGCACAAGCACAGCAAGAACTGTTACGGTGACCCTACATATGCGGAGTTGAAAGATTTCGAGGAATCCCCTGATTATTTGGTAAAATGCCGGTTTAAGTTCGTTATAACCGAAAACTTTTGCGATCATAACAAAAATTAAGGTTCGTTATACCCAAAAGTTCGTTATAAACGGGTTTGTTATTTGCGAACAAAATAACACACGTTTAATGATACTTTAGTTCGTATCTTATAGTAGTATAAAGGCGTAATACAAAGTAATTATCGGATGTATATCTTCAAAATTACGACTATTTCTAATTATAAAACCGAGCATCTTAATGGAGGAATTGACTGTTTTGTAAATGTGTAAATTGAAAGTAAGTTTTTGATCAAAAGTAACACCTAAGAAATGAATTTGAAATTGAATAATTGAAGCTAATAGACACAATTTTGAAAAGAATTTTATATTTAAAAAGATTAAGAGATAAATTATTTTGAGAACACCACTTACACAAATTATTCAAATTAGTTTGTAATGACATACAGTCACTGTTGTTAGAAATAGATTTAAAGATTTTAAGGTCATCAGCAAAGAGAAGTTTGTTGTTAGTGATAGAAAAAGAAGAGGTTCAAGATTAGAACCGTGAGGTACATCAGAAGAAAATAGACACGAGTTAGCGCCAAGAAAATGAACAAACAAAGACCTGTTATGATGGTATGAGGAAATAAGGTTTATTAAAGAAGTAGAAATAAAGAAAGCATGAAGTTTGTAAATCAATAATTTATGATCAATACGATCAAAGGCTTTAGAGAAGTCAGTGTACACAACATCAACCTGACCATTAGCGTCAAGAAGAGAAGAAATGTAATGAGTGAAGAAACATAAATTAGTAATAGTAGACCTAAGCTTCACTAAACCGTGTTAACAGAAGGACAGGAGATTATGAACATCAGAATAAATAGTTGAATGAATAACACTCTCAAACACTTGGCTGAAATTAGAGACAATCGCTACAGGACGATAATTATCAATTTCAGAAGAATTACCTGATTTATAGATATAAATAATACATGCAAGTTTCCAAACAGAAGGAAAGGCAGAAGTTTTCAGGGCGAGATATTGAAGATGTGATAGAGAGCAACGAAAAAAGTCTTTAATAATTAGACTAAGAACTAAATCAGGACCACAACAAAAACCTGATTTGAGTTTCCTGATAGCTAGTAAAATGACCTCCGGTGATATGTGATTCAGTGAGATTGTGTTGTTAAAAAAAAGATGGAGAGGAGGCAAAGGATCGTTAGATGGTCGAATGAAGACACTGCCAAAATATATGGCAAAAGCGTCACCAATTGCAATATAACTAGATAAGAAAATTCTGATTATTTCTTTTATTTTACCAATACAATAATATATAAAGTACCAGTCACATTATTACTGATCATAATAATTTATTTTACTATATTATTTTACTGAAAATAACATGTTTTCACGACTAAATCGGAATATAATTAAATTTAAATTATATTAAATATAAGTCTTATTTTATTCACTTACGTTAATGTTACGAAAAGCAGTAGTGTCAATTTAATAATATTATTTTGTTTGTTGAGTACTCATATTTAAGTAGATATATAAATGGTACAACCGTGTTGTTACGTATTTTACGTAAATAAAGTAGATTATATAATCGATTAGAAACTATTTTATATATATTACTATCACATTTTACTCGTTCTGGTTATATTGAGTAGTATCTTACCGAGAAACACAACCAATTGTAAATACTAATAAACGGTAACGTAAAAAATTATAATTGAAATTAAACTAAACAATCAAATATCACATAAAATAGAGTGAACTGTTTATTATGAATATCAGCACTGTATTATTTATTTTGAATTTGGCATTAGCACATTCTTTGTCTTTAAATACAGCTGAGCATTTTAATTATGCAGGATTTCACTGTGTAATAGATATTTTAAATTCTGCATCAGATGTCTCAGTATTAGTCGCCCATGCAGACGAGAAACATATTGACGAATTATTTAAAAAATGTCATGTACAATATTATATATTTAATGTACGCAATATTAAAATCAGTTCATTCGATTTCTACTTGAACATGGAAAAACATGATATAAATTTGTTGATAATACACAACGTAGAAGAATTAAAACTAATACAAAACAAATTACACTTAAATGTGAGAGCAAAATATATAGTTCTGAATTTTGGTCGAAACGACAATGAAAAGATATTTCAAATTTTATGGGCAAAATATATTATCAACGTTGATGTAGTATGGATTCAAAATGGGACCACATATATTTACACATTTTTTCCATACGAGAATGAAAGTTGTGAAAAAAATATAACAATATCAAATTTGGGGAAATGTAACGATTTATCTTTAAATGCCATATTTCCAAATAAGGTTCCGTTAGATTTACACGGATGTGAAATTAAAGTGGTAGCTAATATAGCTGAACCCTATGTAATGGATGCCAACCTAACCACAGAAAATGCCCGAAAAATTGGTGTAGAAGCAGCAATCTTCAGAAATATACTGAGAAAAATGAATTTAACCCAGAAGTTAATCGCTACCTCATATTTAGCATTAAGTTATAGGTTTCTGAATGGTACTGTCATTGGAACTCATGAATATTTATCGAAAGGAGAATGTGATCTTGTCTACGGTGAAAAGTGGATTGCGTTGTGTTTTTATGGAGTTTTTGATAATACCTACCCCCATTATACGGATTCAGTTACTTGGCATGTACCAGCAGCAATGCCTGGTCAACAATGGATAAATATATTTTTGACATTTGAGTTTGGACTGTGGATGTGTCTGTTGATTATTATTCCATTTATGATGCTAGTTGTGTGGATATTTGGTAGACTTTGTCTGCATGAAGAAGTGAATTATAGTGCATTTAGTCGGAGTAGTCTGAATATTTTCTGTATATTGTTACTGGGCTCCATTCGCTTACCACAAAACATTAGTTTGAGAATCTTAATATATGTTTGGAGTATATTTACACTGATTTTAACAATGTCATATCAAAGTCAGCTGTTGAGTTTCGTAATGAAACCTATTTTCGAAGAACAAATATCAAGTGTAGATGAAGTATTAAATTCGCCTCTGGAAATAGTGCTAATACCAAATATTGTACAAAGTCTGCAGAAGTCTCATTCACCAAGGGATTTGGCAGTTTTAAAAAGGGGTCATATCCACTCTGTGAAAGAAATGACAGACATTTCAATGAACCCCACTAACAATATATCTTTCATGGGTGGTGTTTGTCACACGAAATATGTAATGCGCAAACTATATACCTCTCCAGATGGAATACCAAAAATCTACATGTTCAAAGAAGCATTTTTGACAATAAAATTAACTATGCATACGGCTAAAGGATTTCCATTATTGGATAGAATGAATGATATCATTTTTCGAAGTATGGCAGCAGGATTTCATGCTAAATGGATGAATGATATAGAAGCGCCCAAATCTATGGAAGAATCACAGTTGAGGCCATTACGAACTGATGATTTTAGAGGCGCGTATATTATATTAGCATTGGGATATGTATGTGCAATATTAGCCTTTGTGGTTGAATTGAACATATTCGTCAATAATAATTAAACGTTACATTTGTCACAGAAAATCCAACAATTACATTAACTTTATTCAATGTTATGTCATACTCACTTACTTAGAATGTGTCATCCATGATTCATCATTAAAGTAAATTATATGTCAGTTGTTTTTATGAATTATATTGATATAAATAATTACGTTAGTATATCGGTATAATACTGATGTAATATTTCATTTGTGCAATGTAAAATAAAAATTAAAATAAATGAATATTCATTCATTATTTGATGAAAATCTTGTTGAAGTAAAATTATTGGAACTCGTACAAGTAGCAGGAAAATAAAGACTCATCCTATCTGCTGACTTTTCGACCATCAATTATTTGTTTTGTAACATATATTACACGGAAATAATTCATACAATGACAAAAAATGTATTTAAAAATATGTATGTATACCTATGAGCAAAATTAACTAAAAATTAACTAGGATTTTTATTTTTATTTCTAAAAACTATATAATATATAAGAGCACATTGAATAGTAAAATATAAGCCCGTAGAACTCAATGTAATTTTCATAAACATATTTTGGTTCAATATCTAGTGCCCATTCTCCAAAATATTATAACAATTAATTAATTAATTTGATACGCAAAGTAAAAAAAAAACAACTGTCGACCATGAATAATTAAAAATTCGAAATGTATTCATCATAACGGGATATTACATGTATGTTAAGTATTTTGGATTCCTATTAATACAATGTTTAATAAGCGTAAAATACTAATGCAAGAAAGCCGAAAATGTATATTAATTATTTGGAAGGTAAAAATCATATAAATAGTCGACTATCCGTGGTCTTCTACATCAGTTGTTGTTCCTTCTTCCGACAGTTCACAAGTGACAATGAATTTCCAAGTAAGTACAAATAAATAAATGAACATTTCAGAATTTTAATATTCTATTTATCTTGTTTTTAGCTTTACCTAGGTTTCGTCCTTGTCGGACTAGTTCTTGTCTCTGCTGAAGAACAAAAGGACAACAAGGAAAAACGCGGCATTACTGATCTGGGCTTTGCTAATAGCAATGGAATTTACAGCGACGGTAGTCAAGGATCGAAGCATAACATGTACAATTATGGTCAGGGATTTGAACATTACAATCTTGGACAAGGTTTAGAGCACAATAGTTACAAGTTAGACCAAGGTTTGGGACACCAGAGCTTCAAGCAAGGAGACAATTGGCAGCAAAACAGTTTTAACCTTGGACAGGGATTAGAACACAACTCTATCAACCATGTACAAGGATTAGAACACAGTGCTTACGGTCAAGGCCATGGATTAGAACAAAACACTCAAAGTCAAGGATACGGAGTAGAGCAGAACATTTACCACCAAGGACAAGGTTTAGAGCAGAACAATTATAACCAGGGACATGGTTTAGAGCAGAACATTTATAACCATGGACAAGGTTTAGAGCAGAACATTTACCACCAAGGACAAGGTTTAGAGCAGAACAATTATAACCAGGGACATGGTTTAGAGCAGAACATTTATAACGATGGACAAGGTTTAGAACAGAATATTTACAACCAAGGACAACAGTATGGCGCGCCCAAAAAAGGCGCAAAGGTTTACTCGTACTTGCGTCAAGAATTCCACGTGCCCATTCCTCATCATTATCCAGTTCATGTGATAAAGAAAGTTCTTGTCCCATACCCCGTAGAAGTCAAAGTTCCCGTCGATAAACCCGTACCTGTTCCCGTAATCAAGCCTTACCCCGTTCCCGTTGAGAAACGTGTACCCTACCCCGTAGAGAAGAACATCCCTGTGCCAGTAAAGGTTCCCGTTAACGTGCCCTATCCTGTGAAAGTGGCAGTACCAGTGGAAAAACCTTACCCAGTGCATGTCACCAAGAACGTACCATACTTTGTACGTCAACCTGTGTACATTGAGAAGAAGGTACCAGTCTTCGTGAAGGAACAACACCAAGGATATGGACAACAATATGGTGCTGGATACGGTCAACAATACTGTGCTGGATACGGTCAACAATACGGTGCAGGATACGGTAATCAATACGGAAGCAACACAAATGCTTATGAGACGAACAAGTCTGCTGGATACGGTCAACAATACGGTGCTGGAAACAGTCAGCAATACGGTGCTGTATACGACAACCAATACGGAAGCAACAATGGCGCTTATGAGACTTATAAGTCTGGATACCAAGCTGCCCAGTTTGGAAACCAATATGAACAGAAGTACCAACATCACTACTAAATATCAATGCATATATTGTTTCCATCTTTAAACTTATTTTCTAAATATGAATGATTTGCTGTAAATATTATTTTGTTCTGTTAAATAAAAAACTGTTCTATGTATGAATATTACTATCTTAATATTCCTCTAATTACAAAAATATTAATCTGATCTTAGCTTGACAGTTATTTAGCGTTCTGTTCAATATTAAATACCGATAAGTTTGTAGAATGTTTTTGCATAAATATTAATAAGAATTTGATTTTATTATATTAAAACTGATTTTAATAATTTAGCTTCATTATAGCTTATATTAAAACTGATTTTAATAATTTAGCTTCAAATTTTTCCTTGCTTTTTACTTTGTTTATTCCATCGTTGGTCAGACTTTGTCTCAATAGATTGGTGTCAGTTTGTTTCAACTGTATAATTTTTCATTCTTTTCTCATCACGTGCATGGACATGATGTGTAAGTTTCAATGTTACCATGAATGAATTTTTCAGTGAAATTCTCAAAATTGTATTACTTGATGATATGGGTTTACGTTGGGTATATATTTTGTAATTCCGTTTTACTTTTGTTGTAAGTATTTTACTGATTGTTTGTTGTTTCAGAATATTTTGTGCTTGATAACAATTAAAAACCACATGGTCGAAATGTCACTGTATTGTTAGTTTCGTCTGAAATATTAACTCAATATGTTGTTCACACCATTTAAACTGCAATTAATTATTCCAACCATTTGGAACCCAATACTTGCCTTTTCAATAAGTTCAGAAGATATATATTATATATAATTGTTGACATGCATGTCACAGTAAAAACTTAAAGAATACTATGCCTGTTTTGCTCTTAATTGCATGCAATGGGATGTGATCAAATATAAGCAGTAACTGTTTCCCATAAATTCATTCAAAATTTAATACAATATTAAGGAAATAAATTGCTTTAAATCTAGGACTAACTAGGAGTTTTATTGAAATTTTATTTTAAATGAAGTACAGTGTATAGAACATGTTCTCAAGTTTACAGTGTACAAGGGCAGGACGGTAAATATCAAAACGTATTTCAACATTTTCAACATCTATACCACCTTATGGTAAAACTCTTTAATAACAAGATTTATTTTCCTATTTTGTAGTTCGAATGAACAGAAATACCGGGTGATCATTTAAAATCATAATTAGAGCGGGCTATGAATTTTAAATTAGATTGGCAACATGGACATTTGATAGTCTTATTTGAATTGTCAAAGTGACAATAACAAATAATTGTTCTTTACGCTTGTGTGTGTATGTTTTGCATACCAAATGAATAATAATAATATTAAATCAATGTTTGCAATCACAAAAACGCTATGTATTGATTATTTATTGTTGTAATGAAGGTCGTGGTTGTAATTAACAAAAAACCTGCAGTTTTGTTCCATGATCTTCCGATCTATTATAAAAATACAATAATTCAAAATTGATTTCCTCGATATTCAAAAATTATTAAAAACTATAAAGTTATGAAAAAAAAAAATTATCTACACCTTTTTCTCAATATATTTTTTTGGAGGGTAGTCTAA
Organism: Carabus problematicus; assembly: GCA_963422195.1. Taxonomy (NCBI): domain Eukaryota; kingdom Metazoa; phylum Arthropoda; class Insecta; order Coleoptera; family Carabidae; genus Carabus; species Carabus problematicus. The sequence goes on from OY728578.1 coordinate 17,699,963, forward strand.
AGTTTCGTAATGTATAATTGTAATAGTAAATGTATACATTTACTCTTCTTTAAGTTTTTACTGTATCAACAATTATGTGTTATATATATCTTCTAAACTTATCCTTATTTAGTTAATAATATTGAACAAAACTAAATAACTGTCAAGCGGAGATCAGATTATTACTTTTATAATTAGAGGAATATTAAGATAGTACTATTCATACATAGAACAGATTTTTATTTAACAGAACAAAATAATATTTACAGCAAATCATTCATATTTAGACAATAAGTTTAAGGATGGAAATAATATATGGATCAATATTTAGTAGTGATGTTGGTAGTTCTGTTCATATTGGTTTCCAAACTGGGCAGCTTGGTGTCCAGACTTATAAGTCTCATAAGCGCCATTGTTGCTTCCGTATTGGTTACCGTATCCAGCACCGTATTGTTGACCGTATCCAGCACCGTATTGTTGACCGTGTCCAGCAGATTTGTTCGTCTCATAAGCATTCGTGTTGCTTCCGTATTGGTTGTCGTATCCAGCACCGTATTGTTGACCGTATCCAGCACCGTATTGTTGACCGTATCCAGCACCGTATTGTTGACCGTATCCAACACTATATTGTTGTCCATATGCTTGCTGTTGTTCCTTAATGAAGACTGGTACCTTCTTCTCAATGTACACAGGTTGACGTACAAAGTATGGTACGTTCTTGGTGACATGCACTGGGTAAGGTTTTTCCACTGGTACTGCCACTTTCACAGGATAGGGCACGTTGACGGGAACCTTTACTGGCACAGGGATGTTCTTTTCTACGGGGTAGGGTACACGTTTTTCAACGGGTACGGGGTACGGCTTGATTACTGGAACAGGTACGGGTTTATCGACGGGAACTTTGACTTCTACGGGGTATGGGACAAGAACTTTCTTTATCACATGAACTGGATAATGATGAGGAATGGGCACGTGGAATTCTTGACGCAGGTACGAGTAAACTTTTGCGCCTTTTTTGTGCGCGCCATTCTGTTGTCCTTGGTTGTAAATATTCTGTTCTAAACCTTGTCCATGGTTATAAATGTTCTGCTCTAAACCATGTCCCTGGTTATAATTGTTCTGCTCTAAACCTTGTCCTTGGTGGTAAATGTTCTGCTCTAAACCTTGTCCATGGTTATAAATGTTCTGCTCTAAACCATGTCCCTGGTTATAATTGTTCTGCTCTAAACCTTGTCCTTGGTGGTAAATGTTCTGCTCTACTCCGTATCCTTGACTTTGAGTGTTTTGTTCTAATCCATGGCCTTGACCGTAAGCACTGTGTTCTAATCCTTGTACATGGTTGATAGAGTTGTGTTCTAATCCTTGTCCAAGGTTAAAACTGTTTTGCTGCCAATTGTCTCCTTGCTTGAAGCTCTGGTGTCCCAAACCTTGGTCTAGCTTGTAACTATTCTGCTCTAAACCTTGTCCAAGGTGTTCAAAACTCTGACCATAATTGTAGATGTTATGCTTCGATCCTTGACTACCGTCGCTGTAAATTCCATTGCTATTAGCAAAGCCCAGATCAGTAATGCCGCGTTTTTCCTTGTTGTCCTTTCGTTCTTCAGCAGAGACAAGAACTAGTCCGACAAGGACGAAACCTAAGTAAAGCTAAAAACAAGATAAATAGAATATTAAAATTCTGAAAAGTCCTTTTAGTTATTTGTACTTACTTGGAAATTCATTGTCACTTGTGAACTGTCGGAAGAAGAAACAACAACTGATGTAGAAGCCCACGGATAGTCGACTATTTATATGATTTTTACCTTCCAAATAATTAATATACATTTTTGGCTTTCTCGCATTAGTTTTTTACGCTTATTAAACATTGTATTAGCAGGAATCCAAAATACTTAACATACATCTAATATCCCGTTATTATTAATTCATTTCGAATTTTTAATTGTTCACGGTCGGCATTGGTTTTTTTTTACTTTGCGTAACAAATTAATTAATTAATAGTTATAGTATTTTGGGAAATGGACATTAGATATTAAACCAAATTATGCTTACGAAAATTTACTATTCAATGCGCTCGTATATATTATTTAGTTTTTAGAAATAAAAATAAAAAACCTAGTTAATTTTGCTTATAGCTACATATTTTTAACACATTTTTGCTACTGTATGAATTATTTCCGTGTAATATATGTTACGAAACAAATAATTGATGGTGGAAAAGTCAGAAAAGATAGGCTGAGTTCCGATAATTTTACTTCAACAAGATTTTTATCAAATAACAATGAATATTCATTTATTTTAATTTTTATTTTACATTGCACAAATGAAATATTACATCAGTATAATATCGTTATACTAACGTAATTATTTATATCAATAATAATAAAATAATAATTCATAATAATAATAATAATTTACTTTAATGATGAATCATTGATGACACATTCTAAGTAAGTGATTATGACATAACATTGAATAAAGTTTATGTAATTGCTGGATATTCTGTGACAAATGTAACGTTTAATTGTTATTGACGAATATGTTCAATTCAACCACAAAGGCTAATATTGCACATACATATCCCAATGCTAATATAATATACGCGCCTCTAAAATCATCAGTTCGTAATGGCCTTAACTGTGATTCTTCCATAGATTTGGGCGCTTCTATATCATTCATCCATTTAGCATGAAATCCTGCTGCCATACTTCGAAATATGATGTCATTCATTCTATCCAATAATGGAAATCCTTTAGTCGTATGCATAGTTAATTTGACTGTCGCAAATGCTTCTTTGAACATGTAGATTTTTGGTATTCCATCTGGAGAGGTATATAGTTTGCGCATTACATATTTCGTGCCACAAACACCACCCATGAAAGATATATTTTTAGTGGGTTTCATTGAAATGTCTGTCATATCTTTTAAAGAATGCATACGACCCCTTTTCAAAACTGCCAAATCCTTTGGTGAATGAGACTTCTGCAGACTTTGTACAATATTTGGTATTAGCACTATTTCCAGAGGCGAATTTAATAGTTCATCTACAGTTGATATTTGTTCTTCAAAAATAGGTTTCATTAAGAAACTCAACAGCTGACTTTGATATGACGTTGCTAAAATCAGTGTAAATATACTCCAAACATATATTAAGATTCTCAAACTAATGTTTTGTGGTAAGCGAATGGAGCCCAGTAACAACATACAGAAAATATTCAGACTACTCCGACTAAACGCACTATAATTCACTTCTTCATGCAGACTAAGTCTGCCAAATATCCACACAACTAGCATCATAAATGGAATAAGAATCAACAGACACATCCACAGTCCAAACTCAAATGTCAAAAATATATTTATCCATTGTTGACCAGGCATTGCTGCTGGTACATGCCAAGTGATTGAATCCGTATAATGGGGGTAGGTATTATCAAAAACTTCATAAAAAATAAACGCAATCCACTTTTGACCGTAGACAAGATCACATTCTCCTTTCGATAAATATTCATGACTTCCAATGACAGTACCATTCGGAAATCTATAACTTAATGCTAAATATGTGGTAGTGATTAACTTCTGGGTTAAATTCATTTTTCTCAGTATATTTCTTAAGATTGCTGCTTCTACACCAATTTTTCGTGCATCTTCTGTGGTTAGGTTGGCATCCATTACATAGGGTTCAGCTATATTAGCTACCACTTTAATTTCACATCCGTGTAAATCTAACGGAACCTTATTTGGAAATATATCAGTCAAAGATAAATCGTTACATTTCCCCAAATTTGATACTGTTATATTTTTTCCACAACTTTCATTCTCGTATGGAAAAAATGTGTAAATATATGTGGTCCCATTTTGAATCGATACTACATCAAAGTTGATAATATATTTTGCCCACACAATTTGAAATATCTTCTCATTGTCGTTTCGACCAAAATTCAGAACTATATATTTTGCTCTCACATTTAAGTGTAATTTGTTTAGTATTAGTTTTAATTCTTCTACGTTGTGTATTATCAACAAATTTATATCATGTTTTTCCATGTTCAAGTAGAAATCGAATGAACTGATTTTAATATTGCGCACATTAATATATAATATTGTACATGAATTTTTTTAAATAATTCATCAATATTGTTGTCGTCTGCATGGGCGACTAATACTGAGACATCTAATGTAGAATTTAAAATATCTATTACACAGTGAAATCCTGCATAATTAAGATGTTCAGATGTATTTAAATACAAAGAATGCGCTAATGCCAAATTCAAAAAAAATAATACAGTGCTAATATTCATGATAAACACTTCACTGTATTTTATGAGATATTTGATTGTTTAGGTTAATTTCAATTATAATTTTTTTTAAGAAATAAGTCACTGTTTATTAGTATTTACAATTGGTTGTATTTCTCGGGAAGATACTGCTCAATATAACCAGAACAAGTCAAATGTGATAGGAATATATATATATATATAAAATAGTTTCTAATCGATCATGTAATCTACTTTATTTTCGTAAAATGCGTAACAGCACGTTTGTACTATTTATATATCTACTTAACCACCATACTCACCAAACAAAATAATATTATTAAATTGATACTAATGCTTTTCGTAACATTAACGTAAGTGAATAAGATAAGCTTGTATTTAATAGTACATTATACATCAAGCGAGAGAAACCACTTATTATTCCTGAGGTGTAATTTGAAGCACGAGGGCGAAGCCAGAGGGCTACAAATACATCAAGGGAAAAATGGTGGTCTCTCCCGAGGTATATATACTTTATTTAATTATATTCCGATTTAGTCGTAAAAACATGTTATTTTCAGTAAAACAATATAGTAAAATAAATTATTATGATCAGTAAAAATGTGGTAATTTATACATTATTGCATTGGTAAAATGAATGATTATGTGCTGTGTACAAAAACTTTATTATAAAATAATGAATGGTTTACGTTGGTTTATCCACACACACTAAACCTTAACCTTACTTTCAATTTTATTTTTGTGTTGCATAAATTCTAAATTCCGCAAATGCCAAAAACACGACCCTCTCGATTACATTTGTTATTGTTTACATTTGTCTTGCGCATCAAATCATCTACCATTAGTGACATAAACTTCGTTGCACTTGACAAGTTATTTTATATTCCTTGATGTATTTAAAAAAATGATTTGTACGGATTTCTCACGAATTTCGTAACATTAAGCAAAACGTAAATCTACCGATTCTGAAAATACAGTCAGCACTTCCACATTGACGATATTGCTCTCAGCGCCGCGAATAGTGATATTAGGTATAAAAAAAAGTATAAAGACGATTTTATTCTATTTTATTTATATTTATTGTTTCTATATAATGAATAATGTACTTAGCGCTTTCTATATTTGTCATTTCATGAATGGTTTTTCGTGGTATTTTACTTTTGTTTTACGTTGCAATAAATGAATTTAATTGAATATATAGCTGATAAAATTATTTCCAATTTGGTTTGTTTTCAATTTACAGAGTTTAAGTTCAAAAAAACACAATTTCGATTTACACGGTATTCTGAAGAACCCATCATCCTTGTAAATCAGAGAATAGGTAAACTTGCATGTGAAACATGTGCTACGTTGTCACCGATTTGTACTTTTCCAAGGATATCAGAACGTATTAATAAGTAAATAATTGATATTTTAAGATTACTACCATTTATACTATTTATAAGTAAAACAAATGACTATAAATAAAAACTATCATAGTAGATGAAAAAATAATACAAAAAAAGTATTTTAATAATTTTTTATTTTTAATATTTGTGCTACTTAATATCTACTTATTTTTTTTACATTTTTAAAACTTGCTGATTCTAAATCTACATTTGTTCAGTGACAGATTCATAGCGGTTTGGTTTGTTTAGGCGTGGCAGCTCTGGGCTACCTTGATCTTGATGCTCTTGGTGACGGGTTTCAGGCTGAAGTCAGGACTGGCACCCTTCTCGATCTGGTTCTTCCACAACTGAGACACATTGGACTTCTGGACGCAATGGACCTCGACGTTCTTGACGATCTTCTTGCTAGCCTGGCATCCGGAGCGGCATACGGGCAGAGGACGGACGGTGAAACAGAGAGTTTGACCATTGTCTTCTTCTACGTACTGGGTCTGTTGTTTGCTGCAGGAAGAACTACCTTCCTGGCGACCATGTTGCTGCTGTTGGTGCTGCTTCTGTTTCTGCTGCTGTTCGCTGTAGTCACGTGGACTGATGACGTTGGAGTAAACCACTTCGGGAGTGTAGCATGCAGCCTGTTTAGCGCGAGCTTGACGTTCCTTGGCGGGTCCCTGGGAGGATCCGTCCAGGATGGCATAGGAAGCAGCAAACTCGTACGGGTTGCGGAGCACGCAATTCCTAGGTGTCAGGAAATCAGTGTACTCTTCACCATCGAAGGTACCGCAAAGACCACGAATTTCACCGCGGAACTGTTCGGGTTCGGTGGCGGTCAGCTTGACACGTTCACCATCGTAGATCACATAGAAGTCACCGTTGATTTCAACTTTCACATCACCGTTGGGCAAAGCATAGACTTGAATCAAATCATCTTCAACATCGTAGCTCTGTTTGTCGTCGAATTTGATTGGCTGTTGGTTGATAAGGACCTGTCCGGCAGGTTGGGATCCGGAGTGAGAGCTGCCGCTGGCTGGGATCATGTCGATTTCAAAGTAGTTCTTCTCGTCGTTGATTGTGATCTTGACATCCTTCTGTTTGTTGCCGGAGTCACGAACAAGGACGACATAATCGAAATCATCCTCGCTGTCGAAACGGTCACCGTTGTCCTGGCCATCTTCTTCTTGTCTGGCAGCATTGTGGACGCGGTAGTGCATCTGCACGTGCCATGTCTTACCAAGGTCAATGGGGTATGATTTGTTATCGAAAGTATCCACACGGTTCTGATCGATCACACATGTAGCTAATGGCAAATAAAGGGAGTTGTTAAAAACCAGAATATCAAGTAGACAACAGTGTTAACTAGGGTGAATAATAATTATAATTATGCAAACACTTACGATTAAACACTTCAGCTTGAGCTAAGCCAGCAAGACGTTCATAGGCATTGAACACTGGATGAACAGCAAACAAAGCCTTGGCCCATTTGTTGACACGGATGTCATTGAATTCAGTCTGCATTTTCTGGGTCTCAATGGACACGTTGACAGACTGGAAGTCAGGTTCGAAATCAGCCTGGATATTGATCTGGTTTGCCTTGCCGTGACCTTCGAAAGCATCTTCATCAGCGTATGCAAATCCAGCATGACGCGCAATGCTGTAGAACTTGTAGGTCAAGTTGCGTGCGAATGGTGACATGTTTTCGTATTTGATGTCGAAGTTGTAACGGTCCATGTAGTTGGCACGAGCGGTCATATTTCTGCAGGCGTACAATTGCTTGTTGCCTTCCTTCATCTGTTGGTTGCAAAGCTTAGCCAAGGGACGACTTTGCAGGTATCTCTGGCGTTCCTCAGTCTGTTCCATCTTAGTCTTCATGTTGATCTTGGTACCACCCTGGCATTTCTCACCCCAGGCGAGTTGTACCTCAGAGGTAGAGGTAGGATCGAATTTCAAGGCCTGCACAAAGTCCAAACCATTGGTGTTGGGGAACTTGTTCTCTGCGAACAAGCAGAATTCATGATCCTTCTCATTGGAGGCTTCCTTCTGGAAGTAAAAGAGAACACGGGATTTCTTGTCGACATTGCTTCTGCCGAAAGCGAAGGTGGCGTTGTACTCGTGAGATTGTTTGCCTTCGAACTGAATGGACACATCATAGACGTAAGCATCAGCGTTGTTGATGCCGGCAGCGGCCTTCTGCAAGAAATATTCCTGGCGATCTTCACTGTCATCAAGGGAAGCTGCTTTAGCGTACACCTGGGAGAATTCGGGCTGCTGGGACTGAGCCTTGCCAGAATAATAGGTATTATTCCAGCCCACCTGGAAAGTGACGGCATCAGCGTGGGACAAATCATCTTCGTATTGTACACTGAAGTGGGTAGCAACGAGCGAATCTTCGGTGAATGGAGACATGAGGCCGGAGAAACCTTCATGACGTTGGTAATTTTCAACGAGCCATTTGATGTCCATGAATTTCTGTTCAGATGTATAGTTGACACGGAAAGCCATACCAGCATTCTTGCCAAACACGTGGTCATAGATTTGTGGTTCTCTAATGTGCACGATGTGAGTGGTGGCGAGTTGAGAAACTGGTTTCAGATCCAAGATGTCGTGCTTAGCGGTGTACGGCAAGGTGCTGTAGTGGAAGATTTCCTCGTTCTGGTCATCCAGGGGCTCAAAAGTGGCGCGCACTTCCTGGTTCTCAACATCGATATCGATTTGGTGGCGCAGAGGCAAGTTCAATTGTACGTTCTTGTCGTAACCAGCGACGTAGTGTTGATGATCGAAGGGAGTGACGAAACCAAGTTTAGCCTGGGTCTTGTGAGAAACGCACACACGGATATCAGCAGTCACGTTCATGGTGTCTGGGGTCTGCAATTCATCCTTGCCAGAGGGAGCGATCTCAGGCTGGCTGATCATGCGGATTTCTCCGTGCAAACTGAGCAAGAATGGTGTGTCCAAAGTATAGACGAATGGCAATCCCATGGCAGTAGGGAAACTGATTGTCATCTCATGCGGATTGAAGAACTTGGTATAATTAAATTCCATTCCTTCCTTAAGAGAACCGGTCAGTTTTCTGAGATCTAGTAGCAACATGATGCCGTTATTAATTGTTAATTTGTAAGTAGCTACGTATGAATCTAAGTTAATGATACTTACATTGAGGCAACTGTTCAATGGTTTGGTTGTCGAAAGAATAGAAACGTTTGCCATTGGCATTACCGAAGTGGAAGATACCTTCGAGCTGTTCACGTTCTTCATAGTCAATGTTCAGGAGTTTAGCGATTTTCTCACTGGACCACTGAGACTGTTGTTTGGCACCAGAGTATTTCTGGCTCTCATCATCTTCGGTCTGATCATCAAGCACTTGGAAGAGATCTTCAACGTTGGAAACCATAGCGGCGAGCTATACATGATTAATTATTTGTTGTTATTTGTAGAATTCATGGAGTCGAGTGTACTGAGATTTATTATTATATAATTATTGTACTTACGTGCATGTATTGACGTTTGACACCACCCATATGGGCGCGCAGAGAGTAAAGGTATCCCTGAGGAATGATGCTGTCCTCGCTACCCAAATAACCGATGTGCTGTTTGTAGGCATGGTTCATTTCTTTGACAACATATTCAGTGAGGTATTGCTTGCTGTACTGGAGACCGTACGGCTGTGGGTCGAGCAGAGGTGCGGCAGCCCTGGCGCTGTTTGCAAGTTCGATGTGAGCTGGCAGACGCAGCTTGGCGGCAGTCTGGATGGCGGATTTCACAGCAGAGGCGACCTGGTTGCTGCTGTCGATGTGCGTAGCCTCGGCCATGCGTTGCAGCATGCTGGCAGGAGGATCGGTGCGCATCAGCTGGTAGACAGCGGCTACACGGATTTCGGAAGCTTCACCCTCGTTCTGGTAGATCTTGTAAAGAACAGAGCGAGCAGTTTTGGGTTCTTCATAGACCAGTCTGTCCATGCACACGACCATGAGGAGACGTTGGAACTGGGAGATTTCTTTGTCGCCTTCCAAGTACGGTTCGAAAACGGACAGAATCTTGGGGTGACCGATGTTTCCCAGGGCACGGATGTACACGTGGATCTTGTGGCTGTCAGCATCATGGATGGCTTCCTTCAGTTGTTTGGCAAAGTATGGGATGTACTCGTTCTCGACAACCTCGTTGTGTTGGTTGTAGAATTTACCGAAAGCATGGACGGGGTACTGATTGTGAGAGATGTCCTTGTTCACATAGACACGACGAGCGAGCTCGGCGAAAGACAAGATGGCGGTATCATTAAGGTAGTGTTCATTTTCGATTTTATCATCGGTAGCCAGGGTGTAGAAGGTTCTCATGTACTCGTCGGTGGGAGTGCGAGCACTGTGAGCTGCTGTGGAGATAACGGCCGCAGCCCTCTCACCACGGATCTTCAAACTCTGCAGCCAATCCTTGATGATGAGCAAAGCTGGACCGGTACCAGCCTGAGCAATGGCATCACGGTATGTTTTCCAGGCATCGGTCTGATGGCGCTGTTCCTTGTTCTTCAGGTTGTACAGCTCACGGCTGGCTTCCTGCAGTTCCTTGTAGTTCATGGTGCGGACCAAGTTGCACAGGATTGTGAACTTGGCGAGGGTGTCTTCCTGTTGAATCTGGCTGGGTTCCTGAAGTTCCTGACCGATTTGTTTGGCCAGTTTCTGGACGGCCTGCACGATGTTGATGTTTTGTGCGTTCTTGATGGACTGACCCTTGTAACCGACGGTGTATGGAAGCAGAGGAGTTTCCGGTGGTGAGGTCATGGTAGGTTTGTCCTGTTGCCACTGGTTTCCAGCTTCAATGGAGTCAGAGCTGGAGGAGCTGGAAGAACTGGAGCTGGAGTCATCGTATCTACCATAGTATTGACGTTTCTGCTGTAGCTGTTCATGTTGGTCAGCGGAACGACGTTGTCTGTGCTCTTTATGTTCCTCGCTGGAGCTGCTGCTGGAGCTGCTGCTGCCGCTGTCGTAGTTGTGCTCTTCACTGTTGTGGGAACCTTCACGTGCCTCATTACTGGAAGCGTATGGACTGTTGTATCTGTAGACGAGGTTACCAATTGTTTGGGGCTGGGACACCTTTTGTGGCTGATCAGATACTGCGTTCACTTTGTACAGAGTGACGTTCATTTGGCTGACAACAAGACCTTTCTGGTGTGCATTTGGGGTTGGTTTCAGGATGATCTTGTTGGTGGTCACGGATGACTGAATGGTGTGACGTTTCAGGTTGCCAGACAAGATGACACGGCTGACGGATGATTTCAAGAAGAAATCGCCCATGGCAGCGGATGCTGGTTCCCAATCTTCCATCTCGTGCAGTCCATAGTGGTAAACGATACGTTCGTCACAGTTGGAGTAATTTCTAGTCTTGACAACATCGATGAATTCACCGTCGGCTTTCAAGTGTGGCAGAGGAGCGAGTTGGGGTTCGCTCTGCAGCACGTACTCGGGCAGTTCATCAATATCGTAAAGGGTCTCACATTTGCCGGTAACGGTGTCCTCCATGGTTTTGAATTCGGCGCTGTACGAGTTTGAGTCGCGTTCAGCGGCCTGATTGTAACGGCTCTTGATCATGTTCTCTCCTTGTACGTCAACCTGAATCTGGCTGATGACACTCTTGATGATGTTGGCCTCCCAGTTAGGGATGGCTTTGTCGACAATGAGCTCTTGTACGGTGCCATTCTTCATTCTGATTTCGAACGGCTTGTTGGACATTTGTACTGGGCGGAAGGTAAGCTGCGACTCGGGGATCTGAGATTTCCATCCGCCGGGCAGCTTAGCGTGTACCTGAGCATACTGGGTGTCTTGCAGTCTTGCGTACAGCACACCATCACCCTTCGGGTGAACGAAGAACTGAGCCTTCAGCACGACACCAGCGTACTGGTTGTCTACCTGGTGCAGACTAGCCAGAGTACGGCCACGCACTTGGTACTGGTATTCAGTGCCACTCTTCCAAGCTACAATACACAAATCACCAACATTCAAACCAATCACTCAATCAACACTTAATATTACATAATAAATAAAGCAAGAAATAATATTTAACTTACCATAGTCGGAAGCAGCGGACAGACCAACTATAACAATACAAACACAAATATAAGTACATAATAACAATTACTACTAGATTTCATAGTTATTACTGTATTGTAAATAATCATCACTTACCCAAAAGGCACAGGAAATATGTCGACAACATCTTGAATGTTTGTCGAAACTTCGAGTGTACTGTCTCCAACAAATTGCATCTGTTTTATACTATAATTTTCGACAACTCAGCAATGATAATGAGTATATATAATGCTGCTCTTTCCATCAGCAATTTGTTATCAATACACGCGCGGATTTTAGTCAGCTTAAATATGTGATTACGAATAGGAACATGTATGCATTTAATTTTAAGTTAAAATAGAAATATTACATATCTATGATAATTCATTTAAAACAAACGGTACTTAATATCCTAAATACAATGTTTTCAATATTCTCAAAATATTCATCAGCATCATTTCATTGAATGTGGATTCCCAATGTTCTTTAAATGGTGTGCAAAAAATACAGGGAAAATCAAAACTATGGAAATAGGTTTTTATTTTTGTTATTATGTTCTATATAAAAAAATGCTTAAAGTAAATAGAAAATTACAGCGCATGTCATTTGTTTGTGACAAAAACATTGGTCTGCTTGCTTATCAGTACTTAGAAAGCTTTTTACTTTCTTATACATAGTATAAAGAAAGTATAGGAATCATGAAAAATTTCGATTGCGAGATTTTGATGGAAATACATGTTTTGAGGTCCCCTGAACACGTTTTGACTATTTTCGCCATGACGTCTGTGTGTGTGGATGTGTGGATGTGTGGATGTGTGTCTGTATGTTCATTATCTTCAAAACGAACAAATACAGGACAATGAAACTTCGTATTTAAAAGTTTTTTGATTATATGAAGAGCTGATTAGATTTCTAGCATAATCGCACAACCGGAAGAGGAAGGTTACTGTAGAACAAAATCGAACATTGTGAATTATTACAGAAACTGAAAGGGATATGGAAAAAGTTTTGAAATAAAAGTTATAGAAAACAATAAGGTTAAGAAAAAATATTCTATGCATTTTTGCTCTATCTTTATCCAATTTTGAGTAAAATGTATTTATATATTGGCATGTATTTAAAATATCATATATGCTGTGAAAACAAAACAAAGACAAAATATTTACAGAAATACGCATTTGAAATGTCAAATATGTGCCAATTTAAATTGAGTATAAGAAAGTAGTGTGGTGACCACACCAGATTTTTTCTCATTGCAAATCCGTAAAACTATTTTATCTGTATAGAAGTACAATATAAAAATATATTTATTTACTTTTTATATCACAATATTTATTATTCAATGGACACCCCATTGCTAAACCTGAATTTTACTGATAAAATTTGTTATTAAATTGGAAATGATTGTTACATAAACAAAAATTTAACAAAGAAAAAATATCAGATGACAAGTTACTGTCAACATTTGATTTAAATAATAGATTTTTATCAAAAATTATAAATTCTTTTGGTGGTATGTTTAAAAACATGCTACTAACATCAAATGAAACTAAAATTATATTTTGTTTAAAATCAAGTGATTTTAAAAATGTTGCTAGTTAAAAAAAATGTTTGAATTTGGTAACATTGCGGATAGATTAATTTATGTTTTTTTTTTTTTAATAAATGTTATGATATAAAAACGAAGTAAATAAATATATTTTTATATTGTACTATGAACTCTCATAAGTATGTGAAGATACTATTATATATTTAATGAAGTAATTAAATACTAAATTAGAATGTAAAAGATTTATTAATGTGTAATGAGAATGCAAAACAAGGATAACCATGAAATAAAATACCTATTATACAGCAATAATGACAATAAAGACAATTTTCAGGCTTATCCTTATATCTCTTTTATTTTCTCCAGTAATTCGCAATGTTTTCATGTTCAGTGAACTTTCTCTTGCGGTTGGGCAATTATGCTAGAAATCAAATCAGCTCTTCGTATAATCAGTAAACTTTTAAATATGAAGTTTCATTGTCTTGTCTTTGCTAGTTTTTAAGATAAAAAACACACACACACACACACACACACACACACACACACACACACACACACACACACACACACACACACACACACACACACACACACACACACACACACACACACACACACACACACACACACACACACACACACACACACACACACACACACACACACACACACACACACACACACACACACACACACACACACACACACACACACACACACACACACACACACACACACACACACACACACACACACACACACACACACACACACACACACACACACACACACACACACACACACAGACACAGACACAGACACAGACACAGACACAGACACAGACACAGACACAGACACAGACACAGACACAGACACAGACACAGACACAGACACAGACACAGACACAGACACAGACACAGACACAGACACAGACACAGACACAGACACAGACACAGACACAGACACAGACACAGACACAGACACAGACACAGACACAGACACAGACACAGACACAGACACAGACACAGACACAGACACAGACACAGACACAGACACAGACACAGACACAGACACAGACACAGACACAGACACAGACACAGACACAGACACAGACACAGACACAGACACAGACACAGACACAGACACAGACACAGACACAGACACAGACACAGACACAGACACAGACACAGACACAGACACAGACACAGACACAGACACAGACACAGACACAGACACAGACACAGACACAGACACAGACACAGACACAGACACAGACACAGACACAGACACAGACACAGACACAGACACAGACACAGACACAGACACAGACACAGACACAGACACAGACACAGACACAGACACAGACACAGACACAGACACAGACACAGACACAGACACAGACACAGACACAGACACAGACACAGACACAGACACAGACACAGACACAGACACAGACACAGACACAGACACAGACACAGACACAGACACAGACACAGACACAGACACAGACACAGACACAGACACAGACACAGACACAGACACAGACACAGACACAGACACAGACACAGACACAGACACAGACACAGACACAGACACAGACACAGACACAGACACAGACACAGACACAGACACAGACACAGACACAGACACAGACACAGACACAGACACAGACACAGACACAGACACAGACACAGACACAGACACAGACACAGACACAGACACAGACACAGACACAGACACAGACACAGACACAGACACAGACACAGACACAGACACAGACACAGACACAGACACAGACACAGACACAGACACAGACACAGACACAGACACAGACACAGACACAGACACAGACACAGACACAGACACAGACACAGACACAGACACAGACACAGACACAGACACAGACACAGACACAGACACAGACACAGACACAGACACAGACACAGACACAGACACAGACACAGACACAGACACAGACACAGACACAGACACAGACACAGACACAGACACAGACACAGACACAGACACAGACACAGACACAGACACAGACACAGACACAGACACAGACACAGACACAGACACAGACACAGACACAGACACAGACACAGACACAGACACAGACACAGACACAGACACAGACACAGACACAGACACAGACACAGACACAGACACAGACACAGACACAGACACAGACACAGACACAGACACAGACACAGACACAGACACAGACACAGACACAGACACAGACACAGACACAGACACAGACACAGACACAGACACAGACACAGACACAGACACAGACACAGACACAGACACAGACACAGACACAGACACAGACACAGACACAGACACAGACACAGACACAGACACAGACACAGACACAGACACAGACACAGACACAGACACAGACACAGACACAGACACAGACACAGACACAGACACAGACACAGACACAGACACAGACACAGACACAGACACAGACACAGACACAGACACAGACACAGACACAGACACAGACACAGACACAGACACAGACACAGACACAGACACAGACACAGACACAGACACAGACACAGACACAGACACAGACACAGACACAGACACAGACACAGACACAGACACAGACACAGACACACACACACACACACACACACACACACACACACACACACACACACACACACACACACACACACACACACACACACACACACACACACACACACACACACACACACACACACACACACACACACACACACACACACACACACACACACACACACACACACACACACACACACACACACACACACACACACACACACACACACACACACACACACACACACACACACACACACACACACAAAAATAGTCAAAACGTATGCAAGAGACCATCAAAATCTCGCAATCAAAATTTTTCATGATTCCTATACCTCCTTTATACCATGTATAAGAAAGTAAAAAGCAGATATCATTCTCTATATGAGTACTCATTCCAGGAATATATCTAGATTTAAAATGAATTTATTTTTATTGTATATTCAATTCACGACCTTCTCGATTAAAAATGTACCTTTTATAATATTAACTGCAATTTTTTGACAGTGACAAGTAGCTACTGTAACTAGCGGCAATACTTCAACATTTGGCCGAGCTGTCAGCACAAAAAATCTATTGTTATATCGTTCAGCTAGCAGGCCGGTATAAATCGAACAGGTCGTGATTCAATTAATTATTGACAGGAACAATATAAATATTTTATTTATTATATACAGAATGCGTAAAAAGTTCGATGAGTTTTCAAATGTTAATATTTCACGTTTAGTTAATTTGTTTTGTAGGTTGTAATTTGTGACATATTTATTTACCTTTCAGTATAAATTAATAACTTTATATGAAACCAAAAATGAATGTAAAACAGCAAAGAATTATAATTACTGAATTGTATTTAAAAGAAAGAAGAATAAATACGGGAATAGATTTTTATTCTTAATAAATTGGCAGTATTGTTTCCAATTTGTTATTTGAATGTTTAAATATTTTAAATATTATGCAAAAAAGTAAGACTCATTTTCGTAAAAACATTTGAAATTAGACAATCATTCAGGAAATACATTCCTGTTCATTTCTTGCGAAAATAAATAAAGAAATAACTTACATATGTACTTACATATGTATATACAAAGAAAAAATGATATTCCCATATCAACTAACATAAATCTTTTATTTTGAAATGAATGTGTGACAGTCTTGTTAATAAGTGAAATATTACATGCTATCGAACACATTATATCAAGGCCGCTAGTGTTTCGTGAATGTTCTGAATGTTTCAAACCAACAGGAAATAAACTACGCAGTTCCGCATGGTTTGTAATTTCTTATTGTGTCAACCATAGAATGTATTAAAATATATAAACTTGTTAAATCTTGCAACCATGTTATTTACACTGATAATTGCTTACAAGTAAGGTAGCATGAAATTTGTAACAGTGAATGTTTCAATGAAATATAAATGTGTGGAGAAAAAATAATCATTGCTAATGGTCTCGTGAAGTGATCTATTTTTTAAAGCGAACAATGTATATGAAGGACACAAATCTAGTATATAATGTGAGTGTCCATTCATTCCAGTTACACAGTTCATAGTTATCATTTGTGTAACAACATGAACGCATTTGTAAGTATAACGTTTTGTATTATTGTTAAAGAAGTGTTTCATTATAAATTCCTACAGTAATAATCAGTTACATTCAATGATCAGTTCACTGCAAATAGTTTAATATGTTTTCCTTTGGAATGGCAATAAACAAATATTGTATTCTTGCAGGTTGTAGTCTTGTGTTTGGCAGCTGCCGCGTCTGCCGGCCATATTGGCATTGGTGGACACCACTATCTCCCGTCGGGAAGTATTGGTGTAAGCCATGATGGCGCTGTAGTAGCTGGACCTGCTGGTTCCATCTCCACTAACAACGGTCTGCACGGACATGGAGCTGGTGCCCGTCTGTCTGGACCCGCTGGTGATGTCAGCACCCACGGTGGACATGTTGTACTGCAGGGACCTGGCAACGGACACGGTGGAGATGATGGTGGATGGGCTGGAGATAATGATAACTGGAACGGTGACAATGGTCAATGGCACGGTGATGGAGCCTGGGGCAGCAATGATGATGGACAATGGCATGGAGATGGTGCCTGGGGTAACGGTGGAGCCTGGGCCGGTCATGTTGTAGCTCATGCTGGAGCTCATGATGATGGTCAATGGCACGGCGATGCTGCCTGGGGTCATGATGATGGACAATGGCACGGAGATGGTGCTTGGGGTAACGGTGGAGCCTGGGCCGGTCACGGTGCAGGACATGTTGCCATTGTCGCTCCCGTAGCTGCTGCTTGGGGACATGGACATGGACATGGACACCATGGTTGGTAAATCAAGATCCAATGATGTGTCTACATCTGTTGTAAATAGTATAATCATTAATATTCTATCAGTATACGTTGTACATATTGTAAACATCTATGTAAATTTTCGAATTCTAATAAATCTGTTCATTTTTATTTAACGTATTTTATTTGCTTAGTCCGTCACAGAACTTGCATAGTATTTGGTTATATGCAGGGTGATTCACGAAGAATATAAAAAAATTAACACGATGTTGAAAAGGTCATTTTGAACAAAAAATGAAATAAGAGTTCAAAGTTTGATTACTGTACTAAATTCAGATGCTTAACAGCATATTACCATGAGGAAATCGTAGAAACCCTAAGCGATATGAAGTTGGTTAAATTAGGCAAAAGTTGCGATGTTAGTGAATATTTTTTGTTTTGAAAATTGAGATGAGTAAAAATTTGATGTATTTAATTAAACGTTAAAATATATAGCATAACAGATAGTAACATGTTTATAATCAATGATGGGAAACGTAACTTAACGAGACCCGATAAGGTTATAATAACGATTCAATATTCGATTCTAATACAATAACGTAACGATATTTTAATATCGTTACACAGACGAACCCGTTTAATATCTCCTCGGTTAATATCACGACCCGCTTATTATCACTGAAACTTAAAATCCACTTGCCAAACACTATTAAAATAATACATTTTTACTCTGTTAATGTCATCTTGCTTAATATCCATTTACCGCTTATTATTATGAATACTTTGTTTTTGACACTTTGACCTCGCTTAATATCATCATTCCGGTTATACAACATACAAAGTTTGTTTTTTTTATTTTTATACCTTTAGTAATGTAATAATATTAGATATAGTAATATCAAAATAATGTTGAGCAAAGTGTGACAAAGGCAAATTTTAGGAGTATTTTTTTAAATTTTTTTTTAGATTAAAGTAGTTAAATGAATTGGAAAATATAGTTCAGTACACTATTTTAAAAAAATTCCATCAAAACACATCAATTAACGTTGGAGAAAAGGTGCAAATAATTTTATATGCAAACTTATAGATATACATGTTGCTTTTTTTCCAATACATACAAGATTTTCTTCTTAAATAAATTTCCGGTTATTATCATGAATAATTATAATAAGCGAATTTTCGATTAATGTCACGAATTTGGATATTAAGTGGGTTTCGGTTTATATCATGACCCGCTTAATATCATAGTTTTTTTCTGGAACCGCGACCTTGATATTAAGCGGGTTCGTCTGTATAACGTTATAATAACCAACAACGTTTCGTAAAAAATTATTTTCTAACGTTATTTATCCTGCAATGTAAATTGGTAATATTTTATTTTTTAATTCACATCACAGATCCCAAATATAATTTCATAGTTACAAATAAAAATTATTTTCGTAACGTTATCTAACATTATTTACGTAATGTTATATAACATAACAATTCCTTTTTTTAATGTTATTTATAACGTTACGTAACGAAAACAAATAATAAATAACGTAACGACTTGAAACGTTATTTCATCTCTGTTTATATCCTAAAAGCAGCTATGTTGTACATAATAGTACATTATACACCAAAGGAGAGAAACGTCTTATTTTTTTAAGGTGTAATTTTAACACACAAATACAACGAGGGAAAAATGGTGGTCTCTCCCGAGATGCATATTAGTACATAATACGCCAAGGGAGAGAAACCTCTATTTTTCCTGAGTTGTAATTTGAAGCCCGAGGGTGAAGCCAGAGGGCTACAAATGCATCGAGGAAAAAACGGTGGTTTCTCCCGGGGTGTATATACTATTTTTTCCACGATTGCGAGTAGAAACTCTTCATTTCATAAATAGAAAATTACGATAAATCGGAGCGAAATTGCAATATTTAGAAGCCTTTGACAATGTTTCCATAAAACGTACCATAACAACAAAAATTTGTAAATAAAAACTCCCCTGAGAAATTGTTGTCTTATTTCGTTCCTAGGGAGTAAATGCTTTACATCTGTCACAATTTTGATGCCATAGAAACTAACTTCTACTCCCGGCCGTGGAAAAACATTATTTTATATATAACTAAAATGTATTAGAATGTATATCAATTCATTAACATTGAATATACTTTTAATTTTATTTGAGGTCAAATTTTTGATAACCTGTAGTTCTATATGCAATTTAGAAAGCAGCTGTCACACTGTGGCAATGTAAACAAAATTATTAAATTCAACATGCTACACATACTTTAAACAAATGAAATTAATTTGCAGTAAAGGACTCTTTTGAAGGTTTTTTGCTCATTTATCACAGTTGTTATTTTTCCATATTTTATAATTATGTAATTTTTTTAGTATACTATTTTTAAGAACGATATTACAGGATTTCACTGTATTTGCTAGATAGAATCCTTAGTTCACTACAATTTCGTTCGTCATAAAAACGTAAATGAAAAACAATCTTTGTAAATATCTTTTATTAATACCAAACAACTTTTTCTATTCAATCAAAATAATATGATACTCTTGTGTATGTTTTCCGTTCCACTGGCAAGACCGAAGCAGTTACACCAATAATATCGAATAATCTGTCATCTAAATGTTTTCTTTGCAATGGACCACCAAAATCACACTAAAACAATTAACTACATACAACACTTCTCTCATTAATAGGCTATAACACAACGGTTTAATTCTCTAGAATAGTTTGTCATATATTTTTATTCCTTCATACTATTCTCGTCTCATTAACATCTACATATTTCATGTCTAACCACATTTCATTTTATTTATCTCGTGAAATGATCTATTTTTTAAAGGGACCAATGTTTACGAAGGACACAAATCTAGTATATAATGTGAATGTCCATTCATTCCAGTATCACAGTTCAGAGTTATCATTTGTGTAGCAACATGAACGCCTTTGTAAGTATAACGTTTTGTATTAATGTTAAAGAAGTGTTTCATTATAAATTCGCACATTAATGATCAGTTACGTTTAATGATCAGTTTAATATGTTTTCATTTGCAATGGCAATAAACTAATATTGTATTTTTGCAGGTTGTAGTCTTGTGTTTGGCAGCTGCCGCGTCTGCCGGCCATATTGGCATTGGTGGACACCACTATCTCCCGTCGGGAAGTATTGGTGTAAGCCACGATGGCGCTGTAGTAGCTGGACCCGCTGGTTCCATCTCCACTAACAACGGTCTGCACGGACACGGAGCTGGTGCTCGTCTGTCTGGACCCGCCGGTGATGTCAGCACCCACGGTGGACATGTTGTACTGCAGGGACCTGGCAACGGACACGGTGGAGATGATGGTGGATGGGCTGGAGATAATGATAACTGGAACGGTGACAATGGACAATGGCACGGTGATGGAGCCTGGGGCAGCAATGATGATGGACAGTGGCATGGAGATGGTGCCTGGGGTAACGGTGGAGCCTGGGCCGGTCATGTTGTAGCTCATGCTGGAGCTCATGATGATGGTCAATGGCACGGCGATGCTGCCTGGGGTCATGATGATGGACAATGGCACGGAGATGGTGCTTGGGGTAACGGTGGAGCCTGGGCCGGTCACGGTGCAGGACATGTTGCCATTGTCGCTCCCGTAGCTGCTGTTTGGGGACATGGACACCATGATTGGTAAATCAAGATCCATTATCTACATCTGTTGTAAATAGTATAATCATTAATATTCTCTCAGTATACGTTGTACATATTGTAAACATCTATGTAAATTTTCGAATTCTAATAAATGTATATTTTCTGTTCATTTTATTTAACGTATTTTATTTGCTTAGTCCATCGCAGAACTTGCATAGTATTTGATTATATACCACTGATTAATTATGACTATATCTAATAAGAAGTAATATGTCCGTTTCATGAACTCGTCAAACAGACATATTTCTTCTTATTAATAATATTGACGA
Organism: Carabus problematicus; assembly: GCA_963422195.1. Taxonomy (NCBI): domain Eukaryota; kingdom Metazoa; phylum Arthropoda; class Insecta; order Coleoptera; family Carabidae; genus Carabus; species Carabus problematicus. Next base: position 17,722,049 of record OY728578.1, read on the forward strand.
TGAACTTCGGAACTGAAAATAAAATATATAACTATAGCGCTGTTTTTAAACTCCAAAAAACCGCTAATTTTACAATGATTCGTTATGACGCTGTTCATGAAGACTTTTATTCTAAAATGCCTAAAATGACCTCATTTAACACGGTTTTGCTTAGCGCTTCTTTTGTAGAAAAGTATCCTGAGCGCTAATCGAAGTATTACTGTATCTTTCTTCGCCCGATCCAGAAATAAGTTCAATAATACTAAAAACAATTCAACAGTTAAAGAGTATTCTTCAGTTATGAGTCATATTGTAACTACTTAATATTTAATTAAATGTTAATTTATTCAGCATGACAGATTGTAACATACAGACCACCGTTTTTCCATCGATGTATTTATAGCCCACTGGCTTCGCCCTCGGACTTCAAATTACAACGCAGAAAAAATAAGAGGTTTCTCTCCCTTGGTGTATTATGTACTAATATGCACCTCGGGAGAGACCACTATTTTTCCCTCGTTGTATTTGTGAGTTCAAATTACACCTTAGAAAAAATAAGACGTTTCTCTCCCTTGGTGTATAATGTACTATTATGTAGAAAATAGCTGCTTTTAGGATATTATAAACAGTAATGAAATAACGTTTCAAGTCGTTACGTTATTTATTATTTGTTTTCGTTACGTAACGTTATAAATAACATTAAAAAAGGAATTGTTATGTTATTGTATTAGAATCGAATATTGCATCGTTATTATAAATATATTACTATTTGTCATGCTATATATTTAAATACATCAATTTTTACTCATATCAATTTTCAAAAAAATAAATATTCACTAACATCGCAACTGTTGCCTAATTTAACCAACTTCATATCTCTTGAAAACCTTGAAAAGAGTCCTTTACTGCAAATTTATTTCATTTGTTTAACGTATGTGTAGCATGTTGACAAGTGTCTAGTCGTCAGACCAATTTATATTTCCGAACTCGCACGAACAAGTAGGTCCGAAATGTGCGTAATCGGGAAGTCGTGGAACCACATTAATTAATATTACATTTGGAGTTGGGTAGGGTAGGGTAGGCTAGGGTAGGTTAGCCGACGGGTAGGTTAGGCGTGTATTATTAAGTAGGGTAGGGTAAAATAGCCAAATCTATAAATTGCACTAACAGCAAATGTATTGCACACAACTTTAGCACAACGTTACGAACTAAGAACAGGCATGTTCGTATCACGTCGTATTATTTCGTAAACAGACATCGTGTATCTTCGAAAATGAAACGGTCTGATGGCTAGACTCTTGTAGCATGTTGAATTTAATAATTTTGTCTACAATGTCACAGTGTGACAGCTGCTTTCTAAATTGCATATAGAACTACAGGTTATCAAAAATTTTACCTCAAATAAAATTAAAAATATATTCAATGTTAATGAATTGATATACATTCTAATACATTTTAGTTAAATATAAAATAATATTTTTCCACGGCCGGGAGTAGAAGTAATAGTTTCTATGGCATGAAAATTCTGACAGAAGTAAAGTATTTATTCCCTAGAGACGAAATAGGGCAACAATTTTCTTAGGGGAGTTTTTATTATAACAAACGTTTTTGTTTGGTTTGTTCTGGTACGTTTTATGGAAACATTGCCAAAGGCTTCTAAATATGTATTGCAATTTCGCTCCGATTTATTATAATTCTCTATTTATGAAATGAAATGTTTCTACTCTCGATGGTGGAAAAATAGTATATACCCCCGGGAGAGACTACCATTTTTCCCTCGATGTATTTGTAGAACTCCGGCTTCACCTTCGGTCTTCAAATTACAACTCAGGAAAAATAGAGGTTTCTCGCCCTTGGTGTATTATGTACTAATATGCACCTTGGAAGAGACCACCATTTTTTTCCTCGTTGTATTTGTGTGTTCAAATTACACCTTAGAAAAATAAGACGTTTTTCTCCTTTGGTGTATAATGTACTATTATGTACAATATAACTGCTTTTAGGATATTATAAACAGGGATGAAATAACGTTTCAAGTTGTTACGTTATTTATTATTTGTTATCGTTACGTAACGTTATAAATAACATTAAAAAAGGAATTGTTATATTATTATTTACATAATGTTATATAATATTACAAAAATAATTTTTATGAAATTATATTTGGAATCTGTGGTGTGAATTAAAAAATAAAATATTACCAAATTACTTTGCAGGATATATAATGTTAGAAAATAACATTTTACGAAACGTTGTTGGTTATTATAACGTTATACAGTAGAGTCGCGATTTAGTGAACTCTCGATTGAATGAACAACTCAATACAGTGAACACTTAAATTTTATCATTGCGTCCCGATATAGTGAACAGCTGTAAACCCCGATACAGTAAATTATGATATTTACGATACTTCGCTGGGGGGGATCCCACTAAATATGAATCTAGATGGCACGTAAACGAAAATACTTGAATTTAAAACAACAAAAATAAATACTTAATGTCTGGGTAAAGGAGAATGTGTGACCGTGTTTGCTAGTAGAATATTGCACTTTGCTTGTGTTACATGATTTGAGACAAAAGTTAGTACAAATTAACCTGAACAAAAAGCGTAAACAATCCAACATTACTTCATTTTTTTCGCTTCTGCAATAAATAACCTTCCCATTACATAATACACGCATACATAATATTATGTAATAGGTACATGTATTTTTTGTTTTTTATTATTTTATTGTAGATTTTCTTTAGTCAATTGTACATCTTAAGAAGGAGAAGTATTGAATATAAAATGATTGGAATAAATGACTATAGTCTTTGCTTGAAAATGATCAAAAACCATATGGTCGAAACGTCGCATATCTGTAATCATCTTTACGATTAAGTTTTGAAATAAACAGTTCACATCACCTTGAACTATAGTCATTTATTCCAACCATTTTGGATTCAATATTTTTCCTTCTCTTTTATTATTTTACATATATATTCATAATTTTGTTGATTTAGATACCTAGAATAAAAGTTGTCTCAAAATATCTGAGTGACACCGGAACCCCGAAAATGTAAACACCCCTAAAGAGTGAACAGGCTTGGCCAGAATTAGTTCACTAAATCGCGACTCTACTGTATAACGTTATTAGAATATCGTTACATTATTTTATTAGAATCGAATATTGAATCGTTATTATAATTTTATTATTTATAGGGTACCGTTAAGTTATGTTTCCCATCCCTGATTATAAATATGTTACTATCTGCCATGCTCTATATTTAAAGTACATCAAATTTTTACTTATATCAATTTTCAAAAAAATAAATTTTCACTAATATCGCAATTTTTGTCTAATTTAACCTCCTTCATATCTCCTAGGGTTTCTACGATTTCCTAAAGGTATTATGCTGTTAAGCATCTGAATTTATCAGTACATTAATCAAACTTTGAACTCTTATTTTATTTTTTGCTCAAAATGACCTCTTCAACATCGTGTTAAATTTTTTATATTCGTGGATCACCCTGCATATAATCAAATACTATGCAAGCTTTTTGATGGACTAAGCAAATAAAATACGTTAAATGAAATGAACAGTTATATACATTTATTAGAATTCGAAAATTTACATAGATGTTTACAATATGTACAACGTATACTGAGAGAATATTAATGATTATACTATTTACAACAGATGTAGACACAACAATGGATCTTGATTTACCAACCATGGTGTCCATGTCCATGTCCCCAAGCAGCAGCTACGGGAGCGACAATGGCAACATGTCCTGCACCGTGACCGGCCCAGGCTCCACCGTTACCCCAAGCACCATCTCCGTGCCATTGTCCATCATCATGACCCCAGGTAGCATCGCCGTGCCATTGACCATCATCATGAGCTCCAGCATGAGCTACAACATGACCAGCCCAGGCTCCACCGTTACCCCAGGCACCATCTCCATGCCATTGTCCATCATCATTGCTGCCCCAGGCTCCATCACCGTGCCATTGTCCATTGTCACCGTTCCAGTTATCATTAACTCCAGCCCATCCACCATCATCTCCACCGTGTCCGTTGCCAGGTCCCTGCAGTACAACATGTCCACCGTGGGTGCTGACATCACCAGCGGGTCCAGACAGACGAGCACCAGCTCCATGTCCGTGCAGACCGTTGTTAGTGGAGATGGAGCCAGCAGGTCCAGCTACTACAGCGCCATCATGGCTTACACCAATACTTCCCGACGGGAGATAGTGGTGTCCACCAATGCCAATATGGCCGGCAGACGCGGCAGCTGCCAAACACAAGACTACAACCTGCAAAAATACAATATTTGTTATTACCATTCCAAAGGAAAACATATGAAACTGTTAGCAAAGAACTGATGATTAAACGTAACTGATTATTAATGCAGGAAATTACAATGAAACACTTCTTTAACATTAATACAAAGCGTTATACTTACAAATGCGTTCATGTTGCTACACAAATGATAACTCTGAACTATGTAACTGGAATGAATGGACACTCACATTATATACTAGATTTGTGTCCTTCGTAAACACTGTTCCCTAAAAAATAGAACATTTCACGAGATAAATAAAATGAAGTGAGGTTAGACATGAAATATGTAGATGTTAATAAGACGAGAATAATATGAAAGAATAAAAACATATGACTAACTACTGTAGAGAATTAGCCTATTAAAGTGAAAAGTGTTGTATGTAGTTAATTGTTTTAGTGTGATTTTGGTGGTCCATTGCAAAGAAAACATTTAGATGACGGATTATTCGATATTATTGGTGTAACTGCTTCGGTCTTGCCTGTGGAACGGAAAACATACAAAAGAGTAGATATCATATTATATTAATTGAATAGAAAAAGTTGTTTGGTATTAATAAAAGATATTTACAAAGATTGTTTTTCATTTAGCAAATACAATAAAATCCTGATGTATCGTTCTTAAAAATAGTATGATATAGAAAGGTTTATCCCCAAAGGGAAAAATAACATACTAAAAAAAAAATCTATATAATTATAAAATATGGACAGTGAAAATAAAACCGTAATAAATGAGCAAAAAACCTTGAAAAAATCGTTTTAAATAAATAGTAAAATAAAAGTTTTAAAATATTATCAATACATAGTTAATGTTCAGAATAAGTTTGAATTTAGTGTAAGTTTCACGTGCAGCAAAAAATAATAACATAGTTATTAAACACATAGTAACAGAATATTTATGCATATATCTTACACATTTGATAATACTTTTAAACCTTTACTGCAAATTGATTTCATTTGGTTACAGTAGGTGTAGCATGTTGATTTTAATAATTTTGTCTACAATGTCACAGTGTGACAGCTGCTTTCTATATTGCATATAGAGCTACAGGTTATCAAAAATTTGACCTCAAATAAAATTAAAAATATATTCAATGTTAATGAATTGATATACATTCTAATACATTTTAGTTACATATAAAATAATATTTTTACACGTCCGGGAGTAGAAGTCGGTTTCTATGGCGTCAAACGCGGGACAGAATGAAGCATTTACTCCCTAGGGACGAAAACACTTTTCGCAAGGGAGTTTTTATTATAACAAAGGTTTTTGTAAATAAATGTCTGTTGTCATGGAAACATTTCCAAAGGCTTCTAAATATTGCAATTTCGTTCTGATTTATTATAATTCATTATTTATATAATTGTTTCTACTCCTGAACGTGGAAAAAATAGTATATACACCTCGGGAGAGACCACCATTTTTCCCTAGGTGTATTTGTAGACCTCTGGCTTCACCCTCGGGCTTCAAATTACACCTCAGGAAAAATAACAGGTTTCTCTCCTTTGGTGTATAATGTACTATTTTCCACGACCGGAAGTAGAAGTCAGTTTCTATGGCATGAAAATTCTGACAGAAGTAAAGCATTTACTCCCTAAGGACGAAAGAGGACAACAATTTCCCAGCGGAGTTTTTTATTATAATAAACGTTTTTGTAAACAAATTTCAGTTGTTATGATACGTTTCAATGGAGACATTGCCAAAGGCTTCTAAATATTGCAATTTCGCTCCGATTTAGTATTATTCTCTAATTATGAGATTAAGTGTTTGTACTCTCGATCGCGGAAAAAATAGTATATACACCTCGAGAGAGACCACCATTTTTCCTCGATGTATTTGTAGCCCTCTGGCTTCACCCTCGGACAATTCAGGAAAAATAAGAGGTTTCTCTCTCTTGGTGTATGATGTACTAATAAGCATCTCGGGAGAGACCACCATTTTTTCTTCGTTGTATTTGTATATTCAAATTACACCTTAGAAAAATAAGACGTTTCTCTCCCTTGGTGTATAATGTACTATTATGTACAACATAAGCTGTTTGTTAGAATATTATAATACAAATATGTTACTATCTGTCATGCTGTATATTTTAACGTTTAATTAAATATTAGTTACATTATTGCTCACCATTGGTGAATACTTTTCAACTCTTGAACTGTTTTCAATATTATTATATTTATTTCTGGATCGAGCAAAGAAAAATACAGTAACACCCCGGTGGACGCTCAGGATATGTTTCTAGAAAACAAGTGTCAAGCGAAATTGCGTTAAATGGGGTCATTTTAGGAAATCCGTAAAAAGTTCGTTGCCTTTCTTATTTTTAGAATTACAGTTTTCATAAACAGCGTTATAACGAATCATTGTAATATTAGAGGTTTTTGGGGTGGTTCAAGGAATAGTACATTATACACCAAGGGAGAGAAACCACTTATTTTTCCTGAGGTGTAGTTTGAAGCCCGAGGGCGAAGCCAGAGGGCTACAAATACATCGAGGGAAAAATTGTGGTCTCTCCCGAGGTGTATATACTATTTTTTGAAAACACGTTATATATCACGGGCCCGTGACACTCGTAGATTTGCATTTTCTCGTGGCCAGTACATCGTGAATAATGCGTGTAAAACTACGTACGTGGAGTAGAGTCTAACCACTCGGGCGTTAAAAAAAATTATTCGTTTCGAATTTGTTCTTCACTATTGGCAGGTCCGTCTAATGTCAAAAAAACTCAATTCACAATTAAAACCCAAAAAGGCTTACAAATAATGAATGATTAGCAATTTGTAACAGACACTATTTACAATTTTTGCTTTTAAATTTTTTTTCCAGTTTTTGTCTTTTTTACTATTTGGTTTTGTGCAATGAATTTATCTATTTAAGTTCACTTTGTTTATTTTGTAATTTATTATTAGAATAAATATTTTATTTGCTCATTTTCTAGTTTTGATAAGAAATACTGAGCTTAAAACACAAAATCTTCTCGTCACAAATCCGTGTCCGTGAGCACTCTACGATAAAAATATCCAACAGTGTGCATGGCACGGATACGTGACATGTCAAAAATGAGAAAAAGGCATAAAATTTACATAACTAAAAGCAAATAATGACTTTTCTATCACAAAAACTTTTTCTAAAAAAAAACATCCCGCTTCTGCAAGTAGCGTACCTTGACCGATTCGCAGCGAAAGAGTTAAGCGGTGTTTTAATGTACATGCATACATATGTAGATTACTGGAGTAGCAGCGCCTTTAATTTATCCCATTCATTCATCAAATTTTTAATCATATCAAATAAGCAAAGCAAAATATTCCAAAAAATAGATAAATTTTGTCAAATTTAACCAACTTCATATCTCTTAGGGTTTCTACGATTTCCTCATGATAATATGCTGTTAAGCATCTGAATGTATTAGTACATTTATTAAACTTTAGACTCTTGTAGTTCTTAACCAAATGGAATAGGACCCATGTTCCTATTTAATTCTTTTGCTCAAAATGACCTCTTCAACATCGTGTTAAATTTTTTATATTCTTGGTGAATCACCCTGTATATAACCAAATACTATGCCAGTTCTGTAACGGACTAAACAAATAAAATACGTTAAATAAAATGAACAGATTTATTAGAATTCGAAAATTTACATAGATGTTTACAATATGTACAATGTATACTGAGAGAATATTAATGATTATACTATTTACAACAGATGTAGACACAACAATGGATCTTGATTTACCAACCATGGTGTCCATGTCCATGTCCATGTCCATGTCCCCAAGCAGCAGCTACAGGAGCTACAATGGCAACATGTCCTGCACCGTGACCGGCCCAGACACCACCGTTACCCCAAGCACCATCTCCGTGCCATTGTCCATCATCATGACCCCAGGCAGCATCGCCGTGCCATTGACCATCATCATGAGCTCCAGCATGAGCTACAACATGACCGGCCCAGGCTCCACCGTTACCCCAGGCACCATCTCCATGCCACTGTCCATCATCATTGCTGCCCCAGGCTCCATCACCGTGCCATTGTCCATTGTCACCGTTCCAGTTATCATTATCTCCAGCCCATCCACCATCATCTCCACCGTGTCCGTTGCCAGGTCCCTGCAGTACAACATGTCCACCGTGGGTGCTGACATCACCAGCGGGTCCAGACAGACGAGCACCAGCTCCGTGTCCGTGCAGACCGTTGTTAGTGGAGATGGAACCAGCAGGTCCAGCTACTACAGCGCCATCATGGCTTACACCAATACTTCCCGACGGGAGATAGTGGTGTCCACCAATGCCAATATGGCCGGCAGACGCGGCAGCTGCCAAACACAAGACTACAACCTGCAAAAATACAATACTTGTTAATACCATTCCAAAGGAAAACATATGAAACTTTTTGCAAAGAGCTGATCATTGAACGTAACTGATCAGTAATGCAGGAATTTATAATGAAACACTTCTTTAATAATAATACAAAACATTGTACTTACAAATGCGTTCATGTTGCTACACAAATGATAACTCTGAACTGTGTAACTGGAAGGAATGGACACTCACCTTATATACCAGATTTGTGTCCTTCGTAAACATTGTTCCCTTTAAAAAATAAATCATTTCACGAGATAAATAAAATTAAGTATGGTTAGTTACTCAAAATCATTGAAAATATGTTTATCGATGTTAAAGTTTAACATCATGAGGTAGTATCTCGTGTGTCGTGCTTAAAGTTGCCAACATACATTAAATTCATTCATTGACAACCTACTCGTGTTCGCATATAGTGAACTTGAAGAGCACGTTTAGTCCATTATATGCGAAAATTTAATCGGGACTCAGAGATATGTTCATTATAGGCGAGTTTCCACTATTTGCGTGTTCACTATAAGTGGAGTCCACTGTATATATAATGTCCTAAAAGCAGCTATGTTATACATAAATATTATTTTACATGTAAGTAAAATGTATTAGAATGTATATCAATACATTAACATTGAATATATCTTTAATTTTATTGGAGGTCAAATTCTTGATAACCTGTAGATTTATATGTACCATAGAAAGCAGCTGTCACATTGTGACATTGCAAACAAAACTATTAAATTCAACATGCTACACATACGGTAACCAAATGAAATCAATTTGCAGTCAAGGTTTCAGTTCATAGTAATTTATTCAAAGTTATTATAGTGTAACACTTATTATTATAAACAATCAGAATTCTCTTGAGTGCTGTTATAGGGCGCGAGCTCTCGTCAGCACCCTGTCAAAGTTTAAAAAAAAATATTATCAAATGTATAAAATATAAGCACATATAATCTGTTATTATGTGTTTAATAACTATTTTATTATCTTTTGCTGCACGTGCCACTGAATTCGAACTAATTCTGAACATTAATCATCTATTGATAATATTTTAAAACTTTCATTTTATTATTTATTTATAACTACTGTTTTTTAAGGTTTTTTTGTTCGTTTATAATTACGTATTTTTTAGAGCGTACTATTTTTAGAAAGATACAACTGTACAGGCAGGGCTCGCTTAACGTACACAATGCGTGCACAAATTTCGATACGGTAAGTGAATGTACGTTAAGCGGACGCTGTATTTTTTGTGTATTTGTGTCAGTGTGTATGATGTGATGTACGTTCGTACGGATAATAAGTACGTAGTACGGGCAAAGAGTAGGAAACAATCATGTACGTATTATCGAACGTACGTTAAGTGAGCGATGCCTGTATTTCCTGTACCCTTAGTTCACCACAATTTCGTTTGTCATAAAAACGTAAATGAAAAACAATCATTTTTTTTATTTCTTTTATTAAGGCCAAACAACTTTTTCTATCCAATCAATATAATATGATACTCTTGTGTATACGGCAGGTATGTTCTCCGTTCCACAGGCCAGACCGAAAGCAGTTACACCAATAATATCGAATAGTCCGTCATCTAAATGTTTTCTTTGCAATGGACCACCAGAATCACCCTGTAACAATAAATTACATACGACACTTTCCTCATTGATAGGCTATAATCAGTGGCGTAGCTAGAAATGTTGAGCCCCTACACAAGTATGGTCGGAGGGCCCCCCTCCCATGTTGATCATAATTTTTAAAAAATACAAAATACTCATTCTCCTTGTTCTGGCTATAATACAACGTTTTAATTCTCTACCAATAGTGGGTTATACATTTTTATTCTTACAAATCATTCTCGTCTCATTAACATCTACATATTTCATATCTAACCACATTATTTATTTATTTTTCACTAATATTTAATTTAAGTATTCATCTCTGCAAGAATGAGATTTCACATAAAAAAAAAAAACACAAATATTTACCTGGCACGTATCTTTCTTAGCATGTTTCCCACCAGCACAAATCTGTGTTGCATTTATAATTCCATATTTGAGTTTTCTCATTGACATTATATGCATGTACGTTTCATTGCACTTTTCGTGTGAAAACTCGTGCAGTCTGACCTTAAGAAGATGTGTACTTGGTTTCCCCGTCTCTACTTTACCCCAACCGGTCGCTTCTAAAGCACTTAGGACTTCTGACATTGGTGTGACGGGCATACAAATCGGTTTGACATATTCGGTGAACTTAACCTCACTGTTGAGTTTCAGTAGTGCAATATCGTTGTACGAAGAGGGTGCTTTGTAATCGGGATGTGGGATTCGTTCTACTACTGTGTATGTTTGCGGGCTAGCGTCATCTGTCACATTGGCTAAATCTAGATCACCTAATCGAACCCAGGTTACTGGTCTGCAAAAATATATGTAAGTGAAGAATTTCTGTCAAAAAATATACCACAACCTTCTCGATAACAGAGTACTCTTACTAATTAAACTATTAAAGTCATATTTTGTTCAAATGTTTATAGGTTATAGACCTGTCAAACTGTCAACAGGCCCGAGAATGTACACTTTTAATCAAGAAGGTCGTGTTTTAATATTCAATCATTTCTGACAGAGGTAATATACACATGAATAATAGGTACTACATATAATGTTACATATTTCTAAATGGAATACGTTACCCTTCTCTTGCAATTAAGCAATGTGCAGCTGTCAGTACAAATCGTTCACTTATTAAACTACCTCCGCACAACCATTTGATATTATTTTCATTTCCAAAACCAAGTGCAGCCTATAAAGAGATACAAAAAGTAAACAAAATGGAAAAACATCAATTACATATTATACAATTCGGTGAATAACATTAAATTTATTTTCACATTTACCTAACGTGATATTCGGAGTAGATAATGTATTTATTGCCTAGAACCACGACCTCTCTCAATTACTTAGTGTAAACTGTTACACTTTTAATCGAGAAGGTTGTGTCTAGAAATATTACGTACCAAAACGTCAAACTCTTCACCCGTAAATGCACATTTTTGCTATTAATCTTTGTATTTGCCAATTGAGTACTACTTTTACAATATACTTTTCTTGAAGTCTAATATTTTGCTTGTGCCATATGTAATTGCAATGAACTTACCATATGTGGAATCTCCCGAGCTGATGAAGGCTTTGTGCCACCGATTATAACTGATACAAGAACATATGCAGAATTTGTACGACGTATATACTCTTTACACTCTACGAGAAAAAGCAAATGTCAGTTCTGCAATTGTATCCATCCTTTCTACGCTTACATAAGCTATGGATTTTAGAGGCACGGATGCAAATAACGGCCTAGTTTAATCTTGTATTCAAATGAATAAATCTTAATAAAACAAATACTTACTTTTTCTGCTTATTTCCCCAATGCGAACATCAACGTTTATTTGCGATTCTGTCGTTGCAACTTCTAATACATTTGAAGACGGACAACATACTATTGGGGTAGTATAAATAAACCCATATATTCTAACATAACCTATATCTTCCTTATATGCGGAACAGTCAGATAGAAATGATATTATACCAGTGATACTGGGACCATCGGATAAACAACTTTGCCCTGTAATTATATATTAATTAATACACTATTAGTTTGCTACAGAAAATATATTCTATTTGTATTACAGCCTTAGGTCAAAAAGAATGAAGAAATTGTATGAACGTTTAATTATTAATTTATTGTCTTACAGTTAATAACAATAAAAATGAATATTTTAAATAATTTCTTGGAATATCTTTAACAATATTATCTTTTACGGTAGTACCCAAAATGTTTTACTTCATCACTGAATTACAAAATGCCGGTACAATATAGTCTTATGGACCTCGATTTAATATATTTTGGATTTAATTTCCAATTAATTTAATCGCTCATAAAGTAGCACATAATCACACAGCATTGCATGAAATTAAACTTTTTATACATACTTACTTCATTTTGATTATACAAATGTATCTGCATAAGTAAATACAGATAGACTAACAATTTTTAATATACGCATTAAGGAAAAAAACTTCTTTATTATGTAACTGATGGGGCAGGATATTTCGCAGTTAAATAAATAAACGTTTTTCATATGTAGCAAACAACGTGTTGTATATTGTAACATGCCAAAAAACAGTAACTATATACATGTAACAGTTGGTATCATATTTTACACAGAGAGCGGCTTCCGATATACCAGAAGCGCGGGAAAACACATTTAAATTTGAATTTCTGTTTACAATTCCAACAGTAACAAACTTTCGGTAATAACGGACACCACTCTCGTCTATTTTTGTCCGTTATATTGACAGGTTTTAATGTATTTAGAAATTGTTTACTTACCCAGTATATCATTGTTAAGATATGTTACAAATTCATAGTTGCAATTTACGAAGAAAATATGTGTCAAATATAACAGTAGATATTTGTGACATTCAGTTGTTTTCATTTTAAACATGTTGTTTCAAAACTCAGTACTGTAAACTGCAGAAATTTAATTATGCCTGTCGAAAAGTAAATTAGGTAAATTACTGCTCTTGCACGGACAAGTTTTAGTCAAGGCCTTGGGCAAACCCCAGTAAATGAATTAAATTATTTCATGTTATTTTTAAACTAAGAACAATTTAGAATTAGAACATAATTATTTCTCTATTTACAATACGTTTTATAATTAATTTAAATAAAACTTACTTTGTATCAGCTACAATTATTGATAGTTCGATATACAGAAAATTAAACTCCTCAATTTTTGTTCTTACGACGGAAGGTTGTTAAGTGAACTAGTCGATAAACATTGTGCTTTGTAAATTTCCGTTTTGCTTCATAACTTTCACAATGACATTGTGAAAGTTCATTCATTTGCGTGCCACAAAAGTGTGGAAAAGAGATTCCCTGAGAGCATTAAACAGGTAGATTCGTTATGTAGAAAGTGTTATACAGAATGATCTAAAATGATTGACCGTCACGTGACTTGTAGAAGTTTGTATTATGATCAAAACTTAAGTCCGTTCTCTATGCGCCAAAGCTATCTATCTATCTATCTATTCACTGTCAAGAATACAGCGATGCGACAAAGAATAAATCAGAATGAAGCGACACGGTCAATCATTTTGGATCCCTCTGTATGTACAAAAATATATTGTAACGAAAGAATGCCGGACTAGGACAGTGGCGGGGGTCGGGGTACGGCGAATCCGTACTGTGCTTAGTGAAGAAACAATGACGGGATTTCCCCAAAACAATGTACATTTATTAATTCAGCTTAACTGGGCAAGGCACCCTCTACACGCTAAAACTAACTTATCTCTAATTGTACTTAAGGTTTTAAGTCGTCCTATCCAGTAGAGACGGTCCAGCGTCGCTCGGTGGCTCAGGTGGTAATGGCTCTTATAAGGGCTCGAAACTTTATCCTGCTGGGCAGGAAGCGCCAGTCCTCCAGATAATACGGATCCTTTGGACGTCTCGAGTCCGGATGACCATCCGGTAGCTAAAACCGTCTATTATGGATTATACGGCTACAAACTGTACTAACAAACCCAATAAGTACCACAATTAACAGAACGATTAAATTAAGAAAATGTAAACTATAACTAACGTAAGCCTAGGGAAAACTTAATAAAGAAAGAAAAAGACACTAATACTATAAAGTAAGTAGGAAACTATAACTAACGTAACTTACTTAAGAATACAGAGAATATAATAAAGAAAAATGAAGAAAATAATACTATACCCACAAAATTGATTTAATAAATAATTAGAATAGTACTTAACTTAGGTAGGATTTCACAAGATGTACAAAAAAAAAACCACGACTTCACTAATCGAAACGGGAAACGGTAATAATCGCTCTTTTTTTTCTCTCAAACACACATTTTTCTTTTTCCACCTGGTCCGCCGTCCAGTTTTGGCCCGTTCCTACGGTCTTACGCACCGTCGGTAACACACTCGATAGTGTCACTACCGGGTCACAGATGGATTAGTGACAATAAAGAGGATAGAAAATTATAGAATAAAAGGCAACCTCGTTACAATATTAACGTCAGTTTGGGAGATGCATCAGCGGGCTACTTGCAGAAGATTATTCCAAAGTTTCGCAAATGCTAAAAGAACAGAAAAGTGTTCAGAAAATTAATTTGCATCGTAGTTTATTTATACATAAGTAAATTTATAGTCATCTTAGGTATCTAAATATTATATGGTTCGATTTTTATTATTACGTTCAATATTAATTTCAGAAATAAAATAATAGTATATTATACACCAAGGGAGAGAAGCCTCTTATGTTTCCTGAGGTGTAATTTGAAGCCCGAGGGCGAAGCCAGAGAGCTACAAATGCATCGAGGAGAAAATGGTGGTCTCTCCCGAGGTGTATATACTATTTTTTCCACGATCGGGAGCAGAAACACAATTTCATAAATAATAAATTATAATAAATCGGAGCGAAATTACAATATTTAGAAGCCTTTGAAAATGTTTCCATGCAACGCGTACCATGACAACAGACATTTATTTACAAAAACCTTTGTTATAATAAAAACTCCCTTAGGGAAATTGTTGCTTTATTTCATCCCTAGGGAGTAAATGGTTTACTTCTGTCCCGATTCTGACGCCATAGAAACCGACTTCTACTCCCGGACGTGTAAAAATATAACAGCATTAAAAAAAATTACCTGAATATTTTCAGTATCATTTGAAACATTTTAACGAAATGGATCATACACTAAATGGTAAGTTTCAATTTCAATTGTAATTTTCATCAAATTCCAACTTATTTTTGTCAAATAGTTCTCAAGAAAATTCATGATTGTATGCAAAATATATTCTTGAAAATATACCTATACCTAGTTTAAACATTGCTTTATAAATATTGATTATTTGTAATAGGGATATCGGGGACAAAAAAAAATACTTTTATTTATTGGATTACATATTTATTATAGTCAATACAATTGCGTGCAAGATTTAATTATTGAATGTGACGTCCTGTCAAATAATTATAGTGTTCTGTATGTTTTTTTGATTTTTAAATATTTATTTAAAACTAATACAGATATATTTCAATCATTTTTTACATTTACTAGTAAAGTGAAATAGGAATAAGCAGTGGATAATACCTGAAATATTTTGTATAAATAATTATGCATTTATTTAGAAGTAATAAAAAATAATACTGCTTGAATTATTGAATATTTTACCTACCCCTAAATAAGCTTCCAATGACATGACTCCCATGGATGCAGCAGACAGCGTTAGAGGTCTCTGGCTTCTCAGTATCATCAACAGAATATTCTTTTGAACAGGCACTGGACTGTCATACCAGTTAGTTGAATATGCGTCCATTGCAATGCCAGTGCTCTAAAAATTAATTAATACAATAAGACTTCCCGCATAATACAATCTCTATTAAGGCTGATTCACTACAACATGATCGAAGAGCTATAGTGATCAGTACGTTTTTCTTTTTTATTATTATTTAAGATTGGATTGGACTTGAGTAAGTTTGAATGCTGATATTGTTCCAATATATTTTACGTAAATGTCAGAAAACGATTTGTTTATTTTCAGTTACCTCGTCAATTAACTTTTGGCCATAGAAACAAATTAAGAAAAGCAGAACCAACCATCCGAGAAGATGCATGCCAAATCTTAGCGAATCAGTTCGGCTATTCAACATCAATACTTCAAAACCTAATACGCTGATTTCAAAGGACGTAAGAGTCATGTGCATTAGCATCATTGAACTGAAAGCTTCATTCACATGAGACGCATATCTGCAAGAAAACAGCAGATACTATAATTACAAGAAACAATAATAAATTCAAAAATCATAATAATCTTCATAGATGAATATACTGTGGGCTGTGGATTCAAAGATGCTTCCAGGACTCAGAAAACTCTATATATGTAAGGTTAAATGTTTCGTATAATTCAAATAAAAAAAGATTCTTAGAAATTGTGTTTATATCTGATAAGAATAGTACATTATACACCAAGGGAGAGAAATCACTTATTTTTCCTGAGGTGTAGTTTGAAGCCCGAGGGCGAAGCCAGAGGGATACAAATACATCGAGCGAAAAATGGTGATCTCTCCCGAGGTGTATATACTATTTTTTCCACGTTCGGGAGTAGAAACATCTAATTTCATAAATAATGAATTATAATAAATCGGAACGAAATTGCAATATTTAGAAGCCTTTGGAAATGTTTCCATGCAACGCGTACCATGACAACACACATTTATTTACAAAAACCTTTGTTATAATAAAAACTCCCTTATGAAAAGTGTTTTCGTCCCTAGGGAGTAAATGCTTCATTTCTGTCCCGGTTTGACGCCATAGAAACCGACTTCTACTCCCGGACGTGTAAAAATATAATTATACGTACAGAATTATTGCCATATGATATTTCAAACAAAATGTAACACTGTTTTCTTTCTCGCTATTATTCTTATCTTCACTGCAACAACGAATGATATAACCTCTAAGATCTTGAATGAACGCTACTGCGTACATGAGCAGTCCGACCAGTGACATTGTAAGTGCCAGCACCACCACAGATATGACGATACAAGTGTACAGTTGTAGACAGTACGCTACTTGGAACAGTGGCGCCTCTGATATGTCAAACAAGTACCAAACACGTACAATAAGACCACAGGGATCTCTTCTTCTAACCATGTCTGACGAATTTCTGTCTCGTTCACATCCAGCAATGTTCAACAGTGGAAACACAGCGTAACACAAGTTACCAACTATTCCGTAGAGTAAAATAACCTACAAATACAAATGACAGTTATGTTCCGAGCAATGAAACATTTTAGGTGCGTTTTATTGGTTTTAAAATCAGAGTACCTTCGTATACGTTTGAACGCGTACTTCAGTATCCTGAACAATTTGGGCTGCATGAAATTCTTGTTCGAAATTCGTAATTTCTTTGACAAGTCGTCGTACACGTCTGGCATTTTTAATGAAACATTCACTCATGTACACCATTGCCACCAATGCTCCTAGACCAATGATGTGGTCCAGTAAGATGTTGATATCATCCAGGTGAGACATTTGTTTCAGCATTCCCGTAAACAGCGTGGAGGCACTTGGCAACACTGTGCAGACGACTAGAATATGTTTAGCCAGGAACTTCTTAGTAAGAACGGTAGATGATTCATCTGGCCATAATGTTAATATGCGCATTATACGTATATTAAAATCAAGTGGACGCATAATTTTCTTTTACAAAGAACTGCAATCAAAATTATTAGATAAATACGAGGCATTTTTGAATTTCGCGCGTTGTATTGGTACACTTGTCCTTGACCTATTTTTAAATTTGTAGCCATATTGGTTGCATAGTTTATTGTTAAAATGGTTACACGTGTTTTGGTATTTTGGCGATTTTTAACTTTACCCTACCATACCCTTCTCTACTCTACCCTACCCAACTATACCCTACCCTTCTCTACATATTTAATATGAAAATATGTATCTATAATGTGTTTAGATTTTAAAACCCCACGCGTAGGCAACCAAACTCACGCTCTTGTATAACGGGACAACTGCACTACGGGGCAGGGGAACAAATGAGAACGAGAACTAATGAGAAACATTGAAATGTAGTGGGGGACTCTTTCGAAAGACATGTATGTATTGCAATAGTATTAGTATGTGGTGGGGATGCATTTCGAAGTCGTGGAAATGTGAACAAATACGAAAGGGGAACAAATGAGAAAGGGAACAAATGGGAAAGGAAACTGGTGAGATGCTCCCTGTCGGCATATCATTTGGCACATGCCAAGCAATTTTTCCAACGTTTTCGGCATGACACGTGTGGCAGCAAAATTTGTTCCAAAATTATTGAATATCGTCTAGAAACAGAGCCGAATGGGCATTGTTCTGAAGTATCCGAATGAAGTCAACGACAATCCAGAACTGCTGAAACGGATCATAATTGGTGATGAGACATGGGTTTACGGATAAGAAGATGAAAAACTTTGAAAAAGGAGACAATTTGCCAACATGGAGGTATAAAGACCGAATCGCTGAAACAAGTAAATGCTGTACCAAAAATTGCGTTGCAGAAGTACTACGAATACTGAAAACAGCGCTGTGTGTTTTATCTAATGTGGATTACTTCGAAGGAGACGAAATTAAAATTGCTGATTAAATAAATATTTTAAAAAAAATATTAAATTTATTGATCAAACTTCGTATATAAATAGGATCTACATTTTATCAAGTATTGAATGTAGATTTAATATTAATATAAATATGTGAATTATACTTACACAAGATAGTCTCGTCAAAAGATAATCTGAACGATAGAGTTATTGTAACAAACTTTTATACTAATACTGATCAGGAACGCCTGTAAGGTAGGCAACTTATTTATCATTTGTGTTAATTTCATGTGTGACTACAAAGGAACTGTCAAAATGTCAATGAATTAATCGTATTCGGTTAATTCGTGGAATTCGCTCCCGCGTTTGCCGATATATAACTATGGTCTGTAATAAAGTAATGTCAAAGTTAATATTTAAAAATTATTTCCTGGTACTAGTGCACAGTAATTACGTATGTCATTTGAGATGATAAAATGCGATATCTTTATTTGTTGAAACTTGTTATCGTAAGAATGTAGAATTATATATTATATAATATGTGTATATAATACGACTTTGTTTGTAACTTTAGTGTTACATTTTATTTGCTTTAATAATAAACAAGCCCATGTTCGTTTTTCGTTCAATTAATGTAATTTTAAATTGAAATAGTTAAATTAATAATTTTAATTTACATTTATTATATTAATTTCGCGATTGTCTGCAGTAGGGAGTAGCGAATATATTTCAATTAATCGCCAAATTGTGGTATCAAATTCTATCCTTAGTGCTTTAAAAAAAACTGGGGTATCCATTTAACGGCTCCGGATAAACAAGGTTATTTTAACTCTGGATCATTGATTTGTAAATAAACCTACAATTTCCGTAATTGTATTTTCATTAACCGCATTGTAATGAATCATCGGCCTGAACATTAAAATGCAATTTTTTGATAATAATAAAATGAAATACATTATACAGTATTTGCACAATGACACTACAAATTAGATGATAGGCCCATATTTTTTCACAATTTTATCTCTATACAAATGCACTTAGAATCATATGACATAACTCTATGAAAATAACCTTGAGATTTAATCGGTACTACAGTTGGTAGAAACAAGTATTGACTAGAAAAAGTATTGAATACATGACAGCAACTCGTGATGATATTAATTTCGCATTTTAGATTCAAATTGCTTCCTTAAATATTAAAGTAACAGTATAAATGGGCTAGTGAATTGCAGCTAGATGCAATTTATATCAAACAAAATATGCATTTCATTGAACAGTTTGTTATCAAAACTTGAACATCTCTTCAAACACTGCATTTATAAATCATCGACTCACCTTGATAAATTTTAGTTAGTTATAGTAGAACATTAGATTTCCGTGTACGTGGCGACTGATTGTGTATTTTCTTTTTAATAATTATAGTGTTAACATAATCAGGTAACATAACAATGTAAGTGTATTTTGTAATATTTTAAAATTCCTAAACTAAAGTTGCATTACATACGAATGTGAAAAATTGTGCAATATGTCACAGAACAGAATGAAATCATAGGAAAAACATAAAATGTTTTATGTTAACCTTGAAACTAATTAAAATTGAAGTAAACCCGAGATAGACCTTGAACAATATTTAATAATATTGAAATGGTGTTTTACTTCATTCGTAACATATAGCTTGTTTCAAATTATCTGCACACGATTCCTAAAGACCCCCACAGCCAGCAGTGTCTGAAGCGACTGTATTTACAATTTTTAATTTTTTTTAATAATCAAAATTTAATTCGTAATATTTAAACATACAAAAATATTAACAAACATTATCAACCTACAGTAATACTTTCACTACCATCACTATCGCTATGTGTACGTAATTGTAGGTATATCCATTACACGTATGTAATAGACCGCAAATCGCTACATTCTTTCTTAAAATCTTAACAATACCGCTCGGATATGTAAGTAGTGGGGTTTGCCCACTTATTACGGAGCCAACGAGCAATTATTTTGAAACAAACTATACATACGCAAAACACATCACGCATTGTACAAGATTGGAAAAAACATTTTCTGATATCACTGTATAAAAATAATGACGTTTATTTATTTCTAAATTATCAAATTTATTTGTATGAAACTTTAATTATTGGTGGTTGTGTCTCAGATCTATCATAATATTAAACAATACCATAAATTTAAAGTAAACAATATTTGAAACCAGAAAATAGTCCATTGTGGTAATAACAGGGCTCGGAACCGGTTAAAAAAATCGATTAAAAAACCGGTTAACCTCTATTTTTTCCTATTATGACGTCATTTTAACCGAAAACGAAACCGATATTTTTAATCATGGAAAAATCGGTAACCGAAAAAATATATATATACATATATATATATATATATATATATATATATATATATATATATATATATATATATATATATATATATATATATATATGCAGGGTTAGTCAAAATTACCGGAACACCTAAATAATTCTCCTACCGTAATGAATTTTAAAAAATTTTTCGTACAAAAGTTCTTTGGTGTTAAACAAGCTATCGTTTACTTATTTTTTTAATATACAGGGTGTTCATTTTATTGCGGAAATTAGGTCAACTTTCTTTTTTCAAATGGAACATCCTGTATATTTTTACATTTTTTAATTTCGAGATTAATTCTAATTATTTTTTGTAGGAAAATTTTTTTTATAAAATGCATAATTTTTGAGTTATAAGCAATTAATCCAAACTCCTGAATTTCGAATTAAGAGTATTTTCATACATACATATCGTTTATTTTAACCAAAGGAATAAAAAAAAAATTGAAAATAAAAAAAAATAACAAATTAAATAGATAAAATTAAAGTAAATGTAAATTAAGGTACATGTGCTTGCTTGATAATGCTCCACAACTTCATGAAACAATTGACAAATAGTCAATCAATTGACATTTAAACGACAGATTAATTGCTTATATCTAAAAAATGATGCATTTTATAAAAAAATTAGTCCTACAAAAAATACTAAGAATTAATCTTAGAATTGAAAAAAGTAAAAAAATATAGGTGTTCCATTTGAAAAATGAAAGTTTACCTAATTTCTGCAATAAAATGAACACCCTGTATATTAAAAAAATACTTAAACGGTAGCTTGTTTACAACCAAAAAACTTTTGTACGAAACATTTTTTAAAATTCTTTACGGTAGGAGAATTATTTAGGTGTTCCGGTAATTTTGACTAACCCTGTATATATTAACCGGTTAATTTCATTGAGTTTTTAAATAATGATTAGCAAAATATTTATTTAAATAAATATTAGTAGTTATTAATTCCTTCAATAATTATTACTTTTACTCTAATATTGGTACTCTCGAGAATACAAAAATGTAAGTTCGTAACAACTTTTACTGAATGCTCCCTTTCCTAACATAAGTTCACTAATTATGTCTTTGTCATATTTAATTTTTATAATATTTTTTACATACAGTATACGAAACTGACTGATTTTATTTTTAACTTATAAACTGTTTGTTGTTTGAATTAATGATATATAGAAGTAAAGAAAATATTCAAAAACCCGTTATAAAATTAATATTTTTTCATTCCAGGAACACTCTATATATTTTTTTAATATGATCTATTAAATTTTGTTCGAAAACCGGTTTTTTAACCGGTAATACTTTTTAAAAACCGATTTTTTAACTCAAATCACTGACAAACATTACGTGTTTGAACAAAACCGTTTTGAAAATAATGTTCGCAATATCGGTTAATTTTTCACCGAAAGTTTTTTCGGCTCCGAGCCCTGAATAATAATAATGAAAACAAACATTTAATAATGCAGTTTATACAATTCATGAATAGACATAATTGTAAAATAGATTCAAATTTACAACTATAACAATATTCCTGAAAATCATTTGTAATTTATAATTTAATCTTTATAGCGATCAATATGTCAAACGATTGGATCACAACAGATGATTACAAGAAAATACTTCAGTGTCGTTTCAACAATGATTCAATACATTTCCTGGATGCAGAGATAAAACCAATATCAGAAAATGATGAAGGATTCATGGGCGAACACTACAAACTGAAAATAACCTACGAAACTGATGGCGTCAAAGAAGAAGTACATTTTTTTATTAAAACAAAACCGAAAAAATACGCCAGTCAAATACAAATACAAATGGAAATGAATTGTTACGAGAAGGAGATATTTCTGTATGACTTTCTGTTTAAAGAATACGCTAAATATGGATTTGACACTAGTTTTTCAGCTAAAAGTTTTCACTGCATCCGGGATGAGACTCTTGTTCTAGAAGACATGACTCTTAGGAACTTCAGGGTACCAGACAGGCAGACATTTTATGATATGCACCAAGTGAAATGTTTACTGAAAGCATTGGCTCTTTTTCATGGTGCTGCATTTGCATATGAAAAGGTGAAAACCAAAGAATTGGGCAAACCTTTTAGTATTCAGAAAGAATACGCCAACTATGTAAACGAACTATTCATTACGATGTACACGGGTGGAACAAGTTTCGGTAAAAAATGGTTTGATTCCAGTAAACGGAGTTTCGAAACACTAATCGATCAACTTCCACAAGACGCTGATTACAAAGAATCATTCAAGAAAATGATGTGGGATGCCAAACTTGGCAAAGCATTCGCTGATGAAACTGGCGTTACGAAAATTTGTGGTCATGGAGATCTGTGGTCAAACAATATGTTTTTCCGATTTGAAAATAACATTGCACAAGAGTGTTGCTTGGTGGACTATCAACTCTTTCGATACTTTTATCCAGGTTTCGATGTTCTGTTGGCGATATATTTCAACACTGATGCTGCATTCAGAAGTAAACATGCGAATGAGTTATACCAGTATTACTATGAAACACTGGGTGATATCTTAACCAGTTACGGCTGTAATGTTGAAGAACATTTACCGCTGGAAGATTTCTACAAAGGCATGGAGTTGTGCAAATTAGAAGCATTTATGCAAGTTGCAACTGTCAACGCAATGGTTTTCATACCAGCTGACACGTTAACCAAAATTGCTAACGACAATATGAAAGATGAAACTGACGTTGGTGCATCACTGAAGAATATGAAACATCATCTTACTTCAATGGTATTTAAAAACGATGAAAAATACCGCAGAATTATAACAGAAAATTTATACGATCTGTATGATGCCCTTCGTGAACGAGCTAACGAAGATTAACGATTAATATATATATATATTAATTGGATGATTAGTCAATGATTTATAATAAAACAATAAACTATTTTAAATTTAGTTAAAACATTTGTATTACCCATAATACATTATGAAAATATTTTAACCGTCGTTGTTTATAAAAGTAGTTTTCTAATAAGAATTAGAAAGTTATGTTATTTTGTCTTTATTGCATTTTTATTTTATGCCAAGGTGATCTGGTATCATTGAGGTTAAAGTATGTGATCGTATTGTCAGTATTAAACTGTAATTAATTATTGAAATGTTAAAATATATATTTTATTCTGAATACGGCTCTGTTTGGAGAAAGTTAAGTGGTTAACGCGAAGATAAGAAGCGATTACAGTTATAATACGAAATAAACGAATATATTTTCATTAATCTAGTGTCTTTGTATCAAAGCTGTTTGACTGCGAAAAATGAGTGTCAAATGTTGGTTTTTCATTGGTGCACTACTGCTCACCTTTGTGTTAATTTGTGCCTCAAGAAATGTACCAAAAAAAGTAACAGAAACTTCAGCAGAATCAACTTCAATAATGGATCAACATTTTGGCGGCCGCCGTAATCAGCGAAAAGTCATTAACATAATTATCCCACCATGTATGCCAGGATACGTTTTAATCAAGAAAAAATGTCGAGTCTCATTTTCTAACACGTAATTGACATTGAAAATATGCTATACAGGTATGTATTGAAAATTAATTAATGGTTCAGAAGAATTAAAAATTACGTATTACGTTTAGCTGTTCCAATAAAAATAATTCGTTTTTTACTTTCTAAACAATGAATTCATGTGTTGCTTATCATAAAATTATGTCAAAATTATAAATTTCTAAAAATATTTTCATTTGTGGTAATATACACTAAAACCTGTATTTATTATTGACAAGTAATATTAGTTATTTATAATAAACATTTTATTTTATTTCAGAAGAACGTCGTATTCATTCTAATGGACAATTTTCAACAGTGTTGCAACGCAAAATTGATAACAATAATATATTTAATATTGTATTACTATTATTAGATATGAAAGATCGAATAGAATTATTATACTTTTTACAAGCTTTATTTCTTTACTAATACATCTATCCCCCGATTTACCCGGTACTTTATTTACACGATTTCGCTTTTACACGGTATACAAAACAACAGATTTAAAAGAATTCTTAAAATGACACATTTTTGCTGCGTACATATTTCAACAGTAATTTTTCAAATCCATTCGATTGTTAACATTGGCATTGTATCTAAAAAAGGGAATTCCACTTTTTGTAAATACACGAAAATCATTCATGTGAGTTAACGCAGCAAATCTTTGTCCGCAGAAAGATATGCATCGTTGTACTATATCTAGCAGAGTTTTTTTTTACTTTAGTATTTTCCAGTTTTTTATAACAAATTATAGCTCTTGCATCATTTTTATAATTCACTTAAAATTAAAGCTTTAACATGCCGAAAGAAATTAAAAAAAAAAACAAGTGAAAAGAAAAATGACATCTTCAGTATCCGAAATTAAAATCTTACAATTAGATCGTTTACGCAATGAAGAAAAAGTAACAAAGATTGCTAAATTATATTCCACGAATAAAGCCACAATAAGAACTATAAGAAAAAATGAAATAAGAAAAAAATGAATTAAGCCTGTTTTACATTTGTGCAATGCAATGCAATACACGGCGCAAGGCGTGAACTGCGCATGTGCGCAATACAAATTGCATAATGTAAAACGGTCATGCAATGCAATGAAGCTTGCATTGCCGAATTAGAACATGCGCTATTTTCATTGCATTGCGCGTGCAAGCCTAGTTACTTTTTTAGTTATTTCGGTAGTACCAACTTACTGGAATTATAACCAGAAAATTTGACATTTGATCATAGGTTATTATGTGTTATTTTAGAACATAATAATAATGCTGCATTTTTTATTATCACTGTGATAATAGTTTTTTTTTTCTCGATGTCAATATTTTGATGAAGTATACAGCGTTACAATTTGGTAGTCAAAATAGACAGTTGGTATTAAACCAAGAATTGCAGCAAAAAGTATTGCACAAGTGTAAAACAATCATGCAATGCAATCTTTGTCCGCAGAAAGATATGCATCGTTGTACTATATCTAGCAGAGTTTTTTTTTTTACTTTAGTATTTTCCAGTTTTTTATAACAAATTATAGCTCTTGCATCATTTTTATAATTCACTTAAAATTAAAGCTTTAACATGCCGAAAGAAATTAAAAAAAAAACAAGTGAAAAGAAAAATGACATCTTCAGTATCCGAAATTAAAATCTTACAATTAGATCGTTTACGCAATGAAGAAAAAGTAACAAAGATTGCTAAATTATATTCCACGAATAAAGCCACAATAAGAACTATAAGAAAAAATGAAATAAGAAAAAAATGAATAGAAAATGTCTAGCAACTGTAAATTGTACGAGTATAGGTACAGTATAAGCACAACTTTATACGTTAGGGATATTGCAGTCAAAAATATGAAAAAAAAAACATTAATGATATGGATAGAAGTCCAAACTTAAAAACAGATACCAATAGATACTAATGCCATTTTATTTTGCGTTGAAATATACGAATTAAATTAAATGTGTAACTGACTAAATTATGTACATTTTCGATTTCGGTTTTGGTTCCGTGTAAATCGGGGGATAGATGTACAGTGTAAACATAATAAAACAATAAGTTTACATTCTGTTATCTCTTGAACCGGAAACCAATACCAGAAAATCTTGATTATTTTATATATTTCTAAGTTTTTCCTTGATTTATCATGTACAAAAAAACATTGTATGACTTCATGTACTGTATGTTTGAATTAAATAATAGGAGTACTTATATTTTTTTTCTACATATTAACATTTTAATTTCATTAGATTATGCATTAGTATATAAGCAAGAGGTAAATTAATCAACATATTGAATTAATATTTAAATTTTATTCCGTATATTGGCAACATGTTTGTACGTTGTTTTATTCTGCTGTTAGTTTGTATTTGTGGTGAATTATTGGTGGAGCATATTGACGTTGCCAACTTTCCTACAAAACATACAATTCGTATTAATTGTAATCATGGTTTTCATATGGCTGGATCCCGAAGTTTACCAATAATAAAGTAAGTTCTAAAAATATGTGCTATCAAGTATACAATATAACGAAAGTACACATTAGATTATTTTTTGGCATATATTCATAATAAATGAACAAAATAAAACATTCATTCTCTAAAGTAATAGATCATTTAAATTTTATATGTATGTGTACTAGGACGTTCGTTAAATGGGGTTTAAACGATTTTGTATAGGGTCGCCCCCCAAATCGGCTCAAAATCGATCAATGCGATCTTTAGGGTTAGTATTTCATTGTAGAATTAGTTATGTGCCTAAAAATTTGTATTTTACTTATACAAATAATACTTTTTCATATTCTTTATTATTATTATCTAATGTATATAATTAACTGACTGCTAGGGTCCGTGTAGAAAACTTACACTCAGTGCCCACCGACATGGTGTCAGTGCAGGGTTATAATAGGTGTATTCTATTTGTCAGTGCTGGATCGATCCAATAAAATCAGTTCACTTTCGAGATCAGATCAGAAAAATCAGATCAGATGCATAAATAGAATAACTTTTGTGATCCATAACCTTGACTAATTTGACAGCTGACAGGTTTAGTAAACATAACCCAAGTAAAACATTTAAGATACAAAATGGAAGACCCAGAATCCAAATAAATAACCTCCATTTTAACTAATGATCCGGATTCAGCAAACTGATTCTACTAGATTGTGGATTACTTCAAACTGATTTGGATCACAAAATATTAGAGTGGGGGTAAAGTGACCTTTACAAATAGAATGACTACTAAAGTGATGCAACGTACATATGTGAGTTGGATCAATCCAAATTGTCAAATAGAATACACTTAAGGTAAATGAAAAAAATGTGCAAATGGAAAACGCTTTAGTTTAGAACTTTACCGGGTACGTGGCGCCTTCCTAGTTTTAGATATTTCTGTATAAAGAAACACTCTCATCTGCTCTGTAGCTACGCGACACTACTCAAACAACCGTCAACCAGCACATAGTGACTAATCATCGTACGTTACAGTAGCAAAGCTATTTGTCGGCGAAAAATGATTGTCAAATATTGGTTTTTCATTGGTGCAGTACTGCTTACCTTTGTGTTAATGTGTGCCTCTGGAAATTTACCGGCAAGACAAATTAAAACTAGAATCATTGTTCCACCGTGCAAACAAGGATATGTTTTAATCAATAGAAAATGCCGCCGTCGCATTTTTTAACAGGTAATTAAAATGGAAAATATGATAATCGTTTTTTGCTTATATGTAAATAAATAGTTGAGTAGAATACATACGTATATATATATATATATATATATATATATATATATATATGTGTGTGTGTGTATAAATATATATATAATAGTTATTTATCACAAACATTTGATTTTGTTCCAGTCAAACGCTGAATTCATTCCAATAGCGCGAACAACAAGTTTCAATCGTGTTCAACGCAAAATATTACAAGGATCTGAAAATTTAATTATGATAACGTTTCCATAAATGTATATTTAATATTGTATTACTATTATTCCAAATGAAAGATCTTTTATAACTATAATACATTTTACATGTTTTATTTCTTTACTAATTACATTCTGTTTGTACATTATAATAATCTCATGAACAGGAAACCAATACCAGGAAATCTTGTTAAATCTTATTTATTTCTTACTTTTTCCTTGATTTACCATAAACATTGTATGACATCATGAAATTTACATATTAACATGCTAGATCCAATGCAATTGTTCAATGAATTACTTGATGTACAAAGTCATATACCTGAAGCAACAAACTTTCTTGTTCCAGTATCTAAACAAAATATTCATTTGTATAATAAAATTATTAAATCAATAACGTACGAGTATAACAATAAATTGAATTAAAAAAAAAAGATTGATGTCACATTTATCTTATGATTTAATCAAACTGAGTAGCTTCCCAACTTTTATTGAAAATAATACTTATCCTTTTATTCATATAATGCCCTTTAATTAAAACTATATTGTGTTGCTCTGTAAACAAAGATTTTATTCATTTATTACAAGATTCAATTATATTATTAACAAATATTCTTACCTGTAAATAAAGAAACGAAATTTAATTTATTATTTAATTTGTCAGTTTCCTTTTACAAATGTTATTACATATTTAATTATTAATCAAGTTTATATCATACATTAATATATTTTTTACACGTCCGGGAGTAGAAGTCGGTTTCTATGGCGTCAAACGCGGGACAGAAGTGAAGCATTTACTCCCTAGGGACGAAAACACTTTTCGCAAGGGAGTTTTTATTATAACAAAGGTTTTTGTAAATAAATGTCTGTTGTCATGGTACGCGTTGCATGGAAACATTTCCAAAGGCTTCGAAATATTGCAATTTCGCTCCGATTCATTATAATTCATTATTTATGAAATTAAGTGTTTCTACTCCCGAACGTGGAAAAAATAGTATATACACCTCGGGAGAGACCACCATTTTTCCGTCGATGTATTTGTGGCCCTCTGGCTTCGCCCTCGGGCTTCAAATTACATCTCAGGAAAAATAAGAGGTTTCTCTACCTTGGTGTATAATGTACTAATTTACACTGGGTCATTCTCGTAACCTTTATTCCCCCTGCCGAGTAAAGCGGTTATTACTTTAAATATGTGGAGTGCCGTAATATTCAAAGAAATACATTTTCTTTACATTCATATTAATTATCCTTATTTAGCTATAGACCGAACTCGTGAACACTATTTCTTGGTTAGCGAAAATTATGAATATTAAATATTTTATGTCACACTTGCATATTATTAGCTTTTTTAACCTTGGATACTAATTTGAAAACAAGCTCATTATCGACTAGGGCATAATGAGCGGGCATATTTTCCAACTTCCAGTCAACAAATATTTTGAACACTTTTTTCATAAATTGCCTTCGATTTCGTAGGTAATGAATCTTCAGTTAGTTTTCTTCACTCTGATTAAAATATCTTTTGACATATCATTCAATAATAAACCAATTGAATGGGTACATAAATACATAAATAAATAAAAATCAACGTTCTTAGCAATGCATATTTCGTAATTATTTGGAATATTTTTGATAAAAATAATAGGAATGTGTAATATAAAGTTTTGTTTGCACCACGGGTGTTACTAGATGATTATGCCCATCGGGCGACATCATCGTCACCCTTCTTGGATAAGCATCGTCATAGCACCCTTGGTTCTTAAATAACTATTAAAACCGTTTTCTCTAGTAACCAGTACAACTGTTCACAAATTTATTTTACAATTAAATCACACACTGACAATTATTTTTAATTAATAGTGTACACTGTTATCGGAAAGGTCTTGTTTCGGATAATAAAAATGTGATCACCACACGACTTTCTTATACATATATCTTATACTCAATTTAAATAGACACATATTTGACATTTCAATTGCGTATTTCTCTTAATATTTTTTCATTGTTTTCAAAGCATATAATATGTATGATATTTTGAATACATGCCATTATCATATAAATATCTTTTACTCAAAATTAGGTAGAGAAGGAACAAATATGTATAGAATATTTTTTCTACAATGTTTATTTTAAAATTGTCTTTATGAAAAAAAAAATAATAAGTAAATTTCTGAATATATGTTTCATTATTCTATCTTACTCGTTTTTAAGCTAATCAACATAGAGACACACATCCATTTATCTATACACACAGACATCATTGCAAAAATAGTAAAAATATATTCAGAGAGCCTAAAAACATGTATTTTCATAAAAAAAAAAACTCGCAATCGAAGTTTTTCATGATTTCTACAAAAATATCAGCATTTTTAATGTCTAAGTATTATAACCATGGGTATTCGGGTTCCATCATGAAACTTTCATGCGACTTTCTCTAGAGAAGTACGGTTGTGACCTTAGTAGTAGTCTGTTATAACGAGGTTCTACTGTATTCAGTATTTAGTCTAATTCAACAATATTGATAGATTTGTGTAAATTTGATATATAAACTGTGCTTTTATTTTAATTATTAATTATTTGTGTAAAGTTTGCGTTGTCACAGGTATTATTAAACATTTTAATAGAAGTTATAGCGTGTTTTACAGCAACATTTTCAACTGCAGCATAAATAGTTTGGTGTATATTGCATTAAAAGCGAAATACTGCAATTATTGCACATTTTATCAAGTGTCGTGTACCAAGCTGCAGTTGATGAGGAATGAATTCACTACATAAATCAGTAAATTTTTCTCAATAAGAGTACATATTTGCATCTATACTGCTCATTTTAATTAATAATAACATGTATGTATGTACATGTAAAACAGTGAATTTCTGTGTTAACAACTATCAATACATATAATATATTATATATTTTTAACTAACATCATTTTATTTTAATATTTGACAATATTAATATATGTTTTACAATTTATTTTGCATTTATAATCAATAATTCTTACGAACATAACTTTTACAATATTCATTTGTCACATTTGATAAGTGACAAGTAACTAACGTAACTAGCGCTGATACGGCAACATCTGGTGTAGATGTCAGCACATTTCTATTGTTTTATTTGGTTCTATCGCTAATGTCACAGGCCGGTAAAAGCACCTACACTCAGCGTTGCCAACCCTACCGATTTATCAGTAGTTCTACCGATTTTGAAACTAATCTACCGATATACCGATTTTTTGCCCCATCTACCGATATTTATTGAAAACTAAACAAAGGAATAAATTAAACACAGAATCAATAGTAGGATTGTTAAATACTAAAATATATATTGATAGTAACTCTTGTTACAGTTTTACTATTGATAAACATTTAATATCAAAAATGAAAAAGAAAAATTTGTATTCATCTAGTGCTAGTGAGTAGAATTAAAATGTTTATTTCTAAGGGTAAAAAAACGAACGATTAAATATTATAACACGTAGTTTAATGCAGTTACCCATATTATTTAAAACGTTCGATGCTGGTTTATGCTATGTATTTTTTATGTTTTTCTAAAATAAAGTTGTTTTTGTAATTACAGTAAAGTCGCGATTTAGTGAACTCTCGATTGAATGAACAACCCGATAGAGTGAACACTTAAATTTTAGCATTGCGTCCCGATATAGTGAACAGCTGTAAACCCCGATACAGTAAACTATGGTATTTGCGATACTTCTCTGGGGGATCCCACTAAATATGAATCTAGATGGCCGTTAACGAAAATACTTAAATTTAAAACAAAAAAATTAAATACTTAATGTCTGGGTAAAGGAGAATGTGTGACCGTGTTTGCTAGTAGAATATTGCAGTTTGCTCGTGTTACATGATTTGCGACAAAAATTAGTACAAATTAACCTGAAAAAAGCGTAAACAATCCAACATTACTTATTTTTTTTTTCGCTTCTGTAATAAATAACCTTTTACATGTACCTTCCTATTACATAATACACGTATACATAATATTATGTAATAGGTATATGAATTTTTTGTTTTTTTTTTTTAATTATTTTATTGTAGATTTTCTTTTGTCAATTGTAGATCTTGAGAAGAAGATATATTGAATCCAAAATGATTGGAATAAATGACTATAGTTCAAGATGATAACAGATATGCGACATTTTGACCAGATGGTTTTTGGTCATTTTCAAGCAAATAACAAAATTCGAGTGGAAAGAAACATAAACAAAAATATTCTTTAATATTTTTCAAAATATTTTTGTACTTTTTGAGTGTAATTCTCGAGAGATTTTGTTTATGTTTGTTTGAACTAGAATTTTGTTTTTTGCTTGAAAATTACCAAAAAGCATATTATCGAAACGTCGTATATCTGTTATCATCTTGAACTATAGTCATTTATTCTAATCATTTTGGATTCAATATTTCTCCTTTTCAAAATCTACAATTGACTAAAGAAAATGTACAATAAAATAATAAAAAATCATCTTTATGATTAAGTTTTGAAACAAACAGTTCACATTACCTTGAACTAACCATTTTGGATTCAATATATTTCCTTCTCTTTTATTATTTTACATATACATACATAATTTTGTTGATTTAG
Organism: Carabus problematicus; assembly: GCA_963422195.1. Taxonomy (NCBI): domain Eukaryota; kingdom Metazoa; phylum Arthropoda; class Insecta; order Coleoptera; family Carabidae; genus Carabus; species Carabus problematicus. Next base: position 17,755,259 of record OY728578.1, read on the forward strand.
GTACCTAGAATAAAAGTTGTTTCTCATAATATCTGAGTGAGACCAGAACCCCGAAAATGTAAACACCCCTAAATAGTGAACAGGCGTGGCCGGAATTAGTTCACTAAATCGCGACTCTACTGTATATTGTTTTTTTTTTGTTATCTACCGATTTTTGTCGACATCTACCGATTTTTCGCGATTGAATCTACCGACTTCTGATATGTAAGGTTGGCAACACTGCCTATACTTTTAACGGAGAATGTGACGATTCACTAGTGGCCGCCATTTTCTGCTGGCTTGTCAACTTTCACCAAATAAGGGTGTAAACAATTTTTCAATCGCAACGGTACGTAATGCAAACATTTTATTAAATACACGAAACTACATTTTCATACGTAACATATAGTTATTTTCTTTTAGAACGATTTATATTATACCATCAACTAGTGCGAGCAAGGCATATTGCCAGTGCATATCGTAAATTTACGATAATCAACAAGTAAAATGGAAGTACGACCGGACATCTTGAATAAACTGATGTGTTCTGTGTGTGATGAATATTTATCTTGCGCGCCCATTCGGATGAAAAATGACGGATCGGTGCTGTGCGGACGATGTTGTGATCCAGAGGACGAGACGACTCTTCGTATTACACCGTACGAACAGCTAGCTGAGATGATGCTGTTCCCATGTCGAAACAAGAAGCACGGATGTCCCGAGGCGTTCTACATGACAGAGGTTAAAGATCATGAAGATGGGTGTATCTATCACCAGCACGTATGTCCCGTATCGGATTCAGGGAAGTGTGACTGGTCAGGTTCCAGGAAGGATATCCTGGATCATTGCACAGCACAACATGCAGATAATGTACTCTGTGAACCGTATACAATTCAACACCAAATATTGAACACGAATCACAAGACTTTTTTAATGGCAGCTTTTCAAATGTTGTTTATCATTCACTGTAAAATCTGTATCACATCGAAGAACATCTATCACAGTATACGCCTTATCGGAAAATCTGCGCTTGCTAATCAGTACACATATAAAGTGGAAATGTCAAGTAATGAAAATAAATTAACAAGTGGTAGAGAAGTTGCACCGCAGGGCTGTATGTCACTGCATGAAGACATATCTGTACATGTGGATATTAATACAATGTTAAAGTTCTTGGGCAATTTTAAAGATATCATCTTCAAGATACAGATAGGCAGAAAATGCATAAAGTGTAATACATTTGCATGGAAGTATTTGCATCCAACGGGCGCGGGCTGGTGCTGTCAGGATTGTGCACCTACAAGAAAATTGTGCAGGTACAGTTCCAAGGGTTGCACCTATACGGATATGGACAAGAAAACAGAAAAGCATGCATTATTTCTTTGTCAATATGCTGGCAGGTGTATAAGATGTAGAGATCCTCGCAGTTCACATACCTGTTGCATCTCGCATAAAGCAGGTACTTCGTGGTCAACAAACGTTGTAAAGAGTTGGCAAAGATTTTTGATAGAAAGTGAGGTTGGACTCCTTGTTTGCCGGTATGTATTGGATGACACGCATTTTCAGTTAAGTATACATTCACCGCTGCTCAGTGAACAATTGTCCAAGTACAGATGCGTGGTGAAAGTAACTAATCCTGCTGCAGATTTCACATTACGGCAAATAATGGAACTTAGCTACGATGAAGAGTGGGATTGGCGAGTGCAAATTGCTAAAGATGACTTTCTAATGTATGTCAGTAATAATCAATTTAATATTAAAGTAGATCTAATAAAGATCAAAACTTGTTGCGATTAATAATATCACTTTTGGTTTTGTTCCGTGTACACAAATATTACTTATATAAATAGTACATCTATAATTTCACACGGTTTTATTTCGATAATCAATATTTTATTATAGAATTATTAGTAGATTTTTATAATAAATTATACGAATCGGTTATATAAAAATATTGAACTATGTATTATTCATTTATATATGCAAAATATTCAATAAAATGGGGGTTATTACAGTTTAAATGTTCTTTATTATCTTTTAACAACCTATGATGTTTCATAGTAAATCATAATCTATATTTAAACAGACATAAGTTTAAACAAAAGATAATATTACTCTTCTGTGCTCTAAATCTTTATTTTTATCACACGTCATACAAAGATAGGTACATGAAAATTATAATATAACTGATAAGACCAATACTTCGTTAAATTAGGAATATTTTTTTAAATTTTCATTTGATTGTTCGCATATGCACAACTGCTTATAATATACACATTTATTGTTAATAATAATCCATATTAAGAAAAAAAATTAAGGAGAACTGTTGATAAACAAATTAATAAATTAATTCAATTTTTACTGACAAACCTATAAAAACATCACAGTTTATTATATATTTAATCATTACCTATTAATTATTTTATCATTAATATTAATACACACTTATAGAAGAAAATGTGTTGTAAAATGAATGTATGTAATAGCTATATCACATCCTTCAATATATACATCTAGAATCTATGAACGAGCCGACACTTCAAATTACGCCGTTCAAACAGCTGACAGGGCTGATGATATTCCCCATGTATGAACAAATCGCACGGAGGTCCCGGAGTGTTCAATATGACAGAGCTTAATAATCATGAAGACGGGTGTATATCACACAGTAAAAGCATCAATTCAGTGATTGTATGCAATTACTAGTAAAATTATAGATTCCAGGTAGGTTAGGTTTTTGGATGATAAGATAGGGTACGGTAATGTTAAGTTAGTATATATTTACTACGCTTTATGGTACCACTCGGTAATGGTTCACTTGGCTCGTCGATATCAGGTTATCACAGCTGTCGTCGTGGTGGCTGTATTTTCTCAAAGCTGTGACTTATATACGGCGTGTACTGTGAGAAATAGTATCACTAATATGAAGCTCCTAAATAATATTACATACACTCAATATACTGTTATAGGCATTAACAACTCATCGTCAGTACAGCACAGAAATTTAATTTCTCAGATTCAAGTTGAAGTGCCGCTTCCCGTCCCGCATAAATAATTACAGATATATGTATTAAGAATGGTAAGTTTTGTTATAAAAATACAAAATTCTATATAGTTCAAAATTACATCACTCATTGTGATCAGTCATTCGGTTTCTCGTCGGTGTGTACGCATATGTGTCACGAAATTGGATTGGTGACTGAAACATTTCTTTCATTTAGAACATTCATATGGTTTCTCACCGGTATGTATATGCATGTGTCTCACTAAATTTGAACTTTGAATAAAGCGTTTTTTGCATACAGAACATTGATATGGTTTTTCACCAGTATGTGTGCGCATATGACGTACTAAGGTTGATGACTGCGTAAAACATTTTCTGCATACAGAACATTCATACGGTTTTTCGCCAGTATGTGTCCGCTTATGACGTATTAAACAAGAGCGATCTGTGAAACACTTCTCGCACGTAGCACATTTATACCGTTTCTCACCGGTGTGGATCCGCATATGAGTCACTAAACTTGATGGCTGGTTGAAACATTTTTTACATCTAGAACATTCATACGGTTTCGCACGAGAATGTGTCCGCATATGCGCTGTTAAATTTGTTTTACATCTGAAACATTTATTGCATTTAGAACATTTATACGGTTTCTGGCTAGTATGAACTCGTGTATGGCTTTGTAAATAATATTTTCTACTGAAAGATTTACCGCATGTAGAACATTTATACGATTTTGTAGCTGCTGTATTTAAATCTTTCTTATTTGTGGTATGCATTTGTTTACATGTGAATTCAGAACTGTCAGTGTCCGTGTCAGTGACGTGTGTGTTACTATTTACGGATAATTTCGAGTCCGATTTCTTGTCGCTACTTGCTGTGAAGTTATTATTCATCGGAGATTCTTCTGTATCATCAACTTCTTCCCGTTTCCAAGTATTCTCTTCTTTAACAAAATGGTCGTCGACATTCACGAACACATCCTCTGTTTCTTCAAATATTGGTCCTCTTTCAAATGTATATATTTTTTCGTCTTCTGATTTTATTTCACATTTTATTTTATTAAGCTCGTTATGTTGATTGTTTAAATCTACAAGTAGTTTTGCTTCGGTGTTTGATATGATTGCAGAATGTAATTTATCCACGTAACCTCTCAGCAGTGAACTGTTTGTAAGACACATTGCCAGAAACTGATAAGTTGCTCGTAACCGTACACAACATTCTTCACAAATCAATATAGTACGCATGGTTTTCAACCAGGCCTGAAATATAATATTAAATGTAAAATAACAGTAACATGTAAATCGAAACGTCAAAATTTACCAAGTCAAATGGTAGATAACCTATTATGTGAATGATGTCCTTGTACACTGACAACGAGTTGTAGATATTAATTGGTAATTTGTCTTTCTTTTCGAGGCACACATAACACATATTTGCCAAACAATACATTGTATATAAACAATCTAAACTCCAAGCACCTTACGCTTTTTTACGAAGTCAGCACCAGTCAACACAGTAATTGGCGAAAAAACCTCATGTAGGTGCAGCACAAAATGGCGTCAAGTCAAAGATAACAAAGTGAGGTTTACATATGATTTGCTTGGGAGACGTTGTAGTTGGTGGTTTATCTAAACAATATTACGGTTTGCGTTGTGTCGTTTAGTTTAATATTATTTATCTGTGCAATATGGTAGCTGTAAAAGTAAATTTACCGGATATATTTTAATATATAAGCACACCGAGACCAATTAAAGTAGGTGAAGCGGTTATACATAAAATTTTATTCAAGTAAACCAAGACCACCTCGACTCAATGCTTTTCTTTTAGGCCACCAGATGTCAGCTACTTTTTTCGCCATTATTCAGAAACGCAAAGGTACCAACTTAATAAAATCGAATGTTACTAGTGCAATAAGAAATGTGTATGTAAATCTCAAATAAATATTTCCCTAGATACCACAGATACTATTCAACATACGAAAAGTCACTATTTGAAAATGCAAACACGTAAAAGTGCAACACATAAACCCTCAACACATGAATGTTCAAATCTGAAAATTTCATATAAATGTTCATCTACTCTCCGCTGTATGGCGCTGTAACACTTGAAGCTTAAAAGTTAATAGTAGTGTCAAACATGTAATGTGCCATATACTTTTAACTGTGAAACCTACCCTAACCTAACTTACTCGAACCTATCCTACCCTAACCTGCTCTAACTTACTCTAAACTACCCTAACCTTCCCTAATTTACTCTAAACTACCCTACCATAATATATTTCAATCAAATTTTTAAAGACTGATTCCTCAAATTTATTTTGTCTTATTTTACAAATAAACGAACGTTATATTTTTATTCATATTTCCACTTGGAACGTCATTTTCACAACACTGTCGGTGCTGCTACCTATGTGTTACTACTCGCACTTTATTCGAAGTATAGTGCGATCAACAATGATTGTAACGTGCCGCTCTTTTGCAATTGTCAATTTGCCGCTTCACTATAGTTTTGATTTTAAACAGACATAATACATAGGCGTGCCATAACGAAATTAGTTCGATTATTCATGAATACTACCATTCGTTTGCATTTCGAACAGCAGAACGAAAATAAGTTAATAAGTTATTAATTTATCGCGTTCTCACTAAACGTTCTTATCTAAAATATTCATAAAAATATTGTTTGGAAATGCAGGAAAATATTCCTTAATTATATTCTTACGTTACTATTAAATGCAAATAGAGACATTAGTATTAAAAAAGACCTGATTGTCTGCACAAGAAAATAAGACAATAGTAAAACTAAGAAATAAAGACAAAAAATAAACAAAACCTTAACTGTAAACGTCAAAATTACCAAATATTGATCTTATTTTTATTCCGTGGAAGTAAGTTTCGACTACAATGTGAACTTCGTTTGGTCACGTGAGCTACAGTCATATTTGATCGTACCTTATAATGCAAACATGAAATTAATGAAATGCATTATCGAATGAATTAAATTTGCTTGCGTTCTTCTTGCTCTTAAATTTTTCTGTTGACAGCTGTCAAAATTATATTGTGTTATAAGTGAAAATCAACGCAATTTTCATAATTTTTTTAATTGTTTAGCTGTCACATCACTTGCCAATCAAACAAAGGTAAACTGATTATTCCTTAAGTTTTACTTAAATACCTTAAATTAATACCAACTTTTCTTAGTACCGGAAGTAAAAAGTCTTTCTGATTCCAAAAATTAAATCAAAATGGTATGTTGCTATTTAAAAAATAAAAGTTACACAACGTAACGCATGCGCGTAATGGCTTAAGAGAATTTCAAGGTCACAGAAATATAAAGTACTTTTTACCATGTAACTTTTGTCTGAAACATTTTTGTCTAAATTCAATAATAACAAAAATATAGCCTTGTTGCATTACTTTCTCTACACCCTGTATACAGTGCAATCAGCTGATGGTGAATTTGAAGGGACCTGAAATTTGCTTCACTATAAAGAAGTGTACATTATAACGAAAGTACACAATTGATTTTTTTATTTTTATTGGTAGGTATATATTCTACTCAGGTATGCATGTTTATAAATAAACAAAATAAAACATTCATTTTGTAAAATAAAAGATTATTTAAATTTTATATGCATGTGTATTAGGACGGTCGTTAAATCGGGCCTAAACGAATTTTTATAGGGAGGCAAAATCGGCAAAAAAAAATCCAGTAACTATTTTAATTTTTTATTTTAACATTTAACGTTTTGCCACAAGGTTAAAGTTTTCCATTTAAAATATATGGGGTTTTGCAATCTTTGTTGTTAGTACAGTCGATTCCGCTTAATCGGGACATCGGTTTATCGGGACAGCCGCTTATTAGGGACAAATCTTAAAGAACGAAAACAAAACCGAGGAAATAACACAAATTTACTTCGCTTTTTCGGGACAATATTCCGTTTAATCGGGACAGTAATCGTGTGTAAATTCCCGTGAACTCGGGGCTTCACACGTGAATATTTAGAGTGACATGGGCAAATTGATTAAAGCGAAAATAAAGTCGCCAATGTATAGTCTTACGTTATTCGCACGGTATAAGCGTATGGTGGAGTTAACGTAAATTCAGTCAGAAAAGTGTAAATTGAATTAAACTAAGTAAACTAAAGATGAAAAAAAGGATTTGACACTTAAAAATAAAACTGCTATCCTAAATGAAATTAAAAGTCAGCCAAGTAACACTAGCTTTCGTCAGCTAGCTGAGATAGTGTCAAAATCTACAATGACAACAAAATGACGGGATTCCTATGTCAGCAATAAATATCTGTGCTGATTTTGTACTGCAATCTCGTTAAAACAAAATGCAAACCACTTTGCACAAATTCTTCCAGAATATATAATTTAATTTAATTTTGTAAAACATAATTTTTCTTTAAGAATTTATTATACATACATATACAAACGTACAAATGTACATACATATTTATTGTTTCAGAATTTATATTTTATATTATGTAGTACGTATATAATTTTTGAATATGGATGCATATGTAAAAAAAAACAATAATCCTGTAATTTTTGTGGAACTTCGGATAATTGGGCCAGCCGCTTAATCGGGACAAAATGCACTAGTCCCGATGTGTCCCGATTAAGCGGAATCGACTGCATTTTACTGTAGGATTATTTATGGGCCAAAAAATTATTTTACATATACACATAATGCTTTTTTTATACTTTGTATTATTATCTGATGTATGTATATGAATAACTGGCTGCTAGAGTCTGTGCGGAAAACTTATACTAAGTGCGCACTGACATTCTGTCAGTGGAGGTTTATAAGGTGAATGGAAAACGTGGCATGAAAAAAAAAACGCGCAGAATGCACAAATGAAAAGCGCTTAAGTTTCCATTGCACCACTGGCAATTGTGCTCGTGCACTGGTCATAGTTCAACGGAAATATAACTGTACCGAGTACGTGGCGCCTTCCTGGTTTTAAATATTTCTGTGTAAAGAAACACTAACTGATCGGCCAGGTGCCGAATCACTCTCATCTGCTCTGTAGCTACGCGACACTACTCAACCAACTGTCAACCAGCACGTTGCATCATCGTACGTTACAGTAGCAAAGCTGTTTGTCGGCGAAAAATGATTGTCAAATATTGGTTTTTCATTGGTGCTGCATTGCTTAGCTTTGTGTTAATGTGTGCCTCTGGAAATTTACCGGCAAGAATCATTGTTCCACCGTGCAAACAAGGATATGTTTCAATCAATAAAAAATGTCGTCGTCGCATTTTTCTAACTGGTAATTAAAATTGAAAATATGATAATATTTTTTTTAATTATAGAGATACATATATGCATATTAAAAATTAGTTATTTATCACAAACATTTTATTTTCTTCCAGTAAAACGCTGAATTTATTCCAATAACGCGATCAACAAGTTTCAATCGTGTTCAACGCAAAATATTACAAGGATCTGAAAATTTAATTATGATAACGTTTCCATTAAAGTATATTTAATATTGTATTACTATTATTCCAAATGAAAGATGTTTTCTAACTATTATACATTTTACATGTTTTATTTCTTTACTAATAAAGAGTCAACATAATAAAAAAATAAATTTACGTTCTGTTTGTACATTATAATAATAATAATCTCATGAACAGGAAACCAATACCAGGAAATCTTGTTAAATTTTATTTATTTTTACGTTTTCCTTAAAATAAAAAGACACATGTATGACATCATGAAATTTACATATTCACGTGCTAGATCTAATGCAATTGTTCAACGAATTACTTGACGTACAAAGTCATATACCTACCTGAAGCAACAAACTTTCTTGCTCCAGTAACTAAACAAAATATTCATTTGTATTATAAAATTATTAAACCAATAACGTACGTTTATAACAATAATAGTACATTATACACCAAGGGAGAGAAACAACTTATTTTTCCTGATGTGTAATTTGACAAATACATCGAGGGAAAAATGGTGGTGTCTCCTGAGGTGTATATACTATTTTTTCCAGGATCGGGAGGAGAAACACTTAATTTTATGAATTAAGAATTATCATAAATAGGAGCGAAATTACAATATTTAGAAGCCTTCGGGAATGTTTCCATGCAACGCGTACCATGACAACAGACGTTTATTTACAAAAACCTTTGCTATAATAAAAACTCCCTTACGAAAAGTGTTTTCGTCCCAGGGGAGTAAATGCTTCAACCTGCAGCATCATACATTCTAGCAGCTTTTCATACTGCTGAACTGTTGTACGTTTTGATTTATAACTCACTAAAACATAATGAAAGGTTATGTACAATATTCATACAGAACTACACTTATTTGCATTAAAAATCTAAATCATACAAGCCTAATAATAATTATAATGCATACATAACTTACTTTTTCACAATTGTAGACTTAAATTGTAGTATTAAAAAAAAAACAATAAAAACTATCATCATTTCTGGTCACGCCAGCATATGATCAGCGAGCACTTAAAGCTGATTATCGACGTGACATAACGTTCACGCCGATGTTCAGACTGCCGAAATTGAATATCGCCGTGAACTTCAAGTTAACGTTTAACGCTGAGTTTCAGAATCCCGGTGAGCTTTGGTTTCCTCCAAAGCGGTGCCGTCATGTTACGGCCGTAATAATACGGTGAGTGACGTCACGAAAAGCGGTGAGGCAAGTACGGCCGTCATAGCGGTAGCGAGTAGTGTAAAGTCTGAAGTCGTACTGTCATATAGACACAATTACATCTGCATGCATACTACACAATATATTACGAGACGCAAATGTACCGCTTCCCACACAGGCTAATAACAATGGTCGACTGCTATTGCCAGAAAAAAATTTGATACCATTAATTCAAAATAATTCACGTGCAGCGAACACACCAATTCAAATTAAAATAAAATAAAACCACTATTAATTGTAACTAATATAAACATTATTTATAAAACCGCATTATATAAAAACCTATAACTACTCGTATACAGGGTGTCCTATTTAAACGGGCCACTACAGGGATCTCGGAAACTATAAGAGATACAAGGTCGGTTAAATTAGACAAAAGTTGCGCACTTATGGGCCGATGATAATGGCGATTTAGTTTTTTCAAAATATTGCATGACTCACTAGATAATGACAAAAGTGTGATTTTCTCGAAATTTAATTTTCTGTTATAACTCACAAAGTATAAAAAATATTGAAAAAAGTTTCAAATATATATTTTAACATACATAAGAAAGTTCTCGGTGAATTTGATGAAATTTTTTTTTTAATACATATTTCTGAAGATAAAGCATGCAAGTTTAATTTTTTAAATAGAAACCATAGTTAATTCTTCTCTAGCTAGAAAGCGCTATTTTTTCTGTTTACAATAATGTATTCGTTTATATAAATATCTTTTTTAGTTTTTAAGAAAAATTAAAAAGTATGGCAAATAGAATGATCTTCGTAGTGTGCCATGAAAATTTGGTATAAAACAATTGCATCTAAATGTGTTATGTACATGCAAAACAATTGAAATTCAATAATATTTGGTAAATAAAATATTATAGACAAAAAATAATTTATGTACAGTAATTTAAATGAAAGAAGTCCCATGAAGGTTATCTGTATCATATACGAATTAACGTATAGTTATATATCTATCTCTCTCATTTAAATTGTCAAACAGCACGCGCGACAAGGATGGATATAACGCGTTTGTCTTTAGAATGTCCGAATAATACTACGACAAGCAAAACAAAATGAGGCTCGTTGTACTCGATACTATTGCAATAACGTACGTTGATTTCTTATTCCCTACACTACTAGCTGTCGCATAGGCGTGTAGTGTCATTTTGCTGCATTTTGTGTCAATTTGTCTTATTTACCACTAATTAACACCAGTATTATGCACTAACACAAACACAGTTATAATAAATCACTTTTATTGCAACCACTGATATTATATCATTATCTAAATCGTTGTTGTAATTCAAAATGTGAGACACAAATAATTAACGTAAAGAACTGTCAAAACATCGTATTTCTGAAATTAAAAATGATATTTATATAAACAAATACATCATTGTAAAGAGAACAAATAGCTCTTTCTAACCAAACTAAAATTAAATATGGTTCCTATTTAAAAAATTTAACTTGCATGCTGTATCTCCAAAATGAAAAGGTAAAAACCAATTTCATCAAATTCTTCAAAAAGCCTGTTGTCTATGCTAAAATGTTTATTTGAAACATTTTTCAATATTTTCAGTATCTTCCGAGTTATAATGGAACATTAAAATTCGAAAAAATCACAATTTTGTCATTATCTAGTGAGCCATGAAAAATTTTTAAAATATGGAATCACCATTAACATTGGCACATAAATGCGCAACTTTTGCCTAATCTAACCGACCTTGTAACTCTTATAGTTTCCGAGATCCCTGCAGTGGCCCGTTTAAATAGGACACCCTGTATAAACAATAACTAATAATAGCTCTATTTATTTATCTGGTTTTTTTTAGTATGTCTCCTATTTCACGCCACAAACGTTGCTTTGATTGGCTATTTCGATACTCCTTCAATTGAATATTATATAGACTTTCATGTGTCCTGACAAAGTCAATTAGTATTTCATCTTGTTCAGATGACCACGTAGCAATCTGTTGTTTCGAACACATGGTGTGCTTAATAAAAAAAAACTATTATTTGCTTGAAACACGTAGAAGCGCAGTATTACGTTCACCGCTTTACACAACTCACCGTCAAAAAACGTTGCTGAACTGTTTCGTACCGTACTGGCTCACCGCTACATATGAGACGGCACCGCTCTATTACGTTCGGTGCGCACTACCGCTCTTTAGGAAACCACATCGCCTAAAAGTATAATGTAGAACAGGCTTTAAGCCTGTTCTACATTATACTTTTTCCTCATATTTCGATGCTAGAAAAAAGTAATATTTTGATACTAGAAAAAATATGCGAAAAAAGTATAGTGTAGATGCCCTTCTATTTCGATGCTATACTTTTTCCATACTAGAAATGAAACTAGATCCGATCCGAGTTTCGTTCGATTTTCATACTAGAAACATGCGCAGTAAGCGCATTCGCAGTGATACCAATACATTTTTCTGACAGCTTAAATATATTAGTGAGCGTTGGTGTAAAGATAAGTGCACAAATATTTGTTTGACTTGTATATTTTATATAGCAGCCACAGTTTATAAATTTTAACTAATTTATTTATTTTTGACATGATTTTAATATAACCTTCTTTCAATATAACTGTCAAAATGTAAATTGGTTTAAGTTTAAGTTGGTACTGGTGAAAAAAGTCGAAGATAAAAACGAATATATACGAATGATCTGTTCGGATACTTTTTTCTAGTATCAAAATATGACTTTTTTCTAGCATCGAAATATGAGGAAAAAGTATAATGTAGAACAGGCTTAAAGCCTGTTCTACATTATACGTTTCCGACACCGTTTTTCGTGACGTCACTCACCGTATTATTACGGCCGTAAGATGACGGCACCGCTTTGGAGGAAACCGAGGCTTTCACCGGGATTCTGTTTGAATTTGTTAACATACGTTATACTTCTAATAAAGTGGCACATAGATGGCAGCACGGACAGACTTGTGCTGTCAAAAAGGCGAAAGAATAATTTTGTTACTCGATTATTTTATTTATTCTGTCGTTTTTTTTTTTGTATACTCGCCAATAAATTGCACTTACAATACATAACACAATGTTTGATTTTATTGTATTTCATATTGTACTAGTGACATTAGAAACTATTAGGTTGGTTACGTAGTTGGGAGTTTATAACTCTGTGTTGTGGAATATTACTGTATTGACATTCGCAAACAAGTTTTTGAAGTTTAGATTATTTATACCATACACAATGAATTGTTTAGCAAATATATGTTATGTGTGCCTCCAAAAGAAAGACAAATCTCTAATTAATATCTACAACTCGTCAATGAACGAGGATATAATTCACGTAATAGGTTATCTACCATTTAACTTGGTGAGTTTTAACGTTTCGATTCACGTGGTATTGTTACCTGACATTTAATATTCTATTTCAGGCCTGGTTGAAAACCAAGCGAATTTTGTTGATTTGTGAAACATGTTGTCTACGTTTACGAGACACTCATCAGTTTCTGGCAATGTGTCTCAAAAACAGTTCACTGTTGCAACGTTATATAGATATATTAAATACTGCATCCATATCAAATACAGACAACGAAGCAGTATTACATGTACATTTAAATAATAAACTTAACGACATTAATAAAATTAAAATAAAAGACGAGCAAATATATGCAGTTGAACCAATAATTGAAGAAGATGATATGTTCGTGAATGTCGACGATTCTTTTGTTAAAGAAGAAGATACTTGGAAAAGGGAAGTAGTAGATGACAAAGAAGAATCTCCAATGGATAATAATAATGCCACTGGAACTAGTAACAGCTATGTCACAGATACAGCCTCTGATAGTGCTATATTCTGATGCTGATATTCACATCTAAACAAGTACATACAACAAATAAGAAAACACTAAATACACCAGCCACGAAATCATTCAAATGTTCAACATGCAGTAAATCTTTCAGTAGAAAACAAATATTACAGACGCATACACGAGTCCGTACTGGCGAGAAACCGTTTAAATGTTCTAGATGCGAAAAATGTTTTAGAAACCAATCAAATTTGGCGGCCCATATGCGGACACATACTGGTGAGAAACCATATGAATGTTCTAGATGCGAAAAATCTTTCAGCCAGATAGCAACTTTAATACGTCATATGCGCATACATACTGGTGAGAAACCATATGAATGTTCTAGGTGCAAGAAACATTTCAGGCAGCAAGTAGATTTAGTGCGTCATATACGGGCACACACTGGCGAGACACCATATGAATGTTCTAGATGCCAAAAATGTTTCAAAAGAAATTATGAGTTAACGCGTCATATGCGCGTACATACTGGTCGGAAACCCGTCTAAATGTGCTGTGTGAAAAATGTTTCAATCAACAATCAAATTTAGTAGCATGCTGACACATACAGATAAGAAACCTGTTCAATGATCTGAATATACTGCTCGTAAATATATCAAATGTATATGAAATTAAAATAATTTTATTATTTGCTAAAATGTGATTCATACAAGTGTTTAATAAAATACTGATCTGATTTATTGTTGTGTAATAATTTATTATTAACAAAAACGCATAAATAGCAAATCGAAAAATAAATTCGACTGACAGTTACCAAAAAACAAAACATTCATTCCAAGGCACATGGGATAATCGGTAATGCATTTGTTTGATTGAGTCGCATCCTATTATTATAGATCAAACATCGGTTGTGTCTGTTGCGGTTCTAGGACAATTACCCCCTGGACAAAACCCCCCCGGACATAAACCCCCCGTCAAAACCCCCCTGGACAAAAACCCCTCATGCCAAAACCCCCCCATACAAAAAACCCCCCATGCCAAAAACCCCCCGTACAAAAAACCCCCCATGCCAAAAACCCCCCATACAAAAACCCCCCTGCAACAACAAATTGTAGTATTTAAATAAAATTTGAGACTTAATTAGTTTACCTTTATTTGATTGGCAAGTGAAAAGTGACAACAATTAAAAAATTGCTACAGAGAGAAAGAGTGAGCATAATTACTTTTAACATATTTAAAACTGCAATTTAATGTTATTATTTATGTTAGAAAGTAAGGTTATGTGCTATTGCACGAAGGTAGTTCATAATGTCAGTATCACGATAGCTGCGAACTATAGCAAGAATCCGTGCGTTTAAATCAGTATATTTCTTTCGTTGGGTAATGAACATACAGACACACATCCACACACACACACACACACATCCACACACACAGACGTCATGACGAAAATAGTCAAAACGTATTCAGGGGACCTCAAAACATGTATTTCCATCAAAATCGCACAATCGAAATTTTTCATGATTCCTATACTTCCTTTATACTATGTATAAGAAAGTAAAAATTGTGATTACTTCTGAATAATACATTTTAGAGCAAAAGTGTAAATAAAAGAGTTGTTCAGACTTAAAAACTGCATAATGTAAATGTAAATACTACAATTTGTTGTTGCAGGGGGGTTTTTGTATGGGGGGTTTTTGGCATGGGGGGTTTTTTGTACGGGGGGTTTTTGGCATGGGGGGTTTTTTGTATGGGGGGGGTTTGGCAGGGGGGGTTTTTGTCCGGGGGGGTTTTGACGGGGGGTTTATGTCCGGGGGGGTTTTGTCCAGGGGGTAATTGTCCGGATACCGTCTGTTGCTGTTGTTGTTACTTAATAAAACCAAATTTTGAAGATATTATTAAAATAATAAATGTTAAAAATTTATTTTGTTAACAGTTTTATTTACTAATATACTTTATATACAGAGAACGTATATGTTTCGAAATTAATTATATATTTCATCACTGAGCAAGTTAATTTTAAACACCTTCATTAAAGTAGGGTTAATGGCACTAAAATTTGTAGTATCCTTTCCATGCACAAAAAATCATTGTTCTTATCATTCAATGAATCACACTTTATACCGAAAGCTGCAGGTATCAATCACATCATTTGTAATTCGTGAGATTACATTGTCAATGGTGTCTTAGGGCCAACTTGTTTTGAAAAATAGTCTACTAATTGTTCTGCGCAATCGCTTATCAAAATAAACATTGCTCGCATTTTGCTATCACATAACACTGATATACAAAATTAAACTTTTTGAATGTTACATGAACTAAAGAAGGTGTTTCTTATAGAATATGTCCTGCAAATTACGAATCTGCTTACCAAATACTCCTAGCACGTAAGGTTTTTGAGTAAAACGCGTTCGAAATTTGAGAAATTTTAATTTTTTTAAGGAATAATGTGAGGACATAATATGATGTAATTTATTTAGAAAACATATTTCTATTCGACTTTTGCCTGTATTTCATTGCTGGCTCGTCTCTTTTATGGCCCCAGCAGTAGTCCGCAAGCATGCTTACGTTCCATTTACCTTTGTAGAGCGATTCAATTTGACTGATATCTTGGTGAAATCTCTCACCATGTTCGTCGCTCTCATCACCAAGATTGTTTGAAAAAAAATCCAAATGTGAATGGAGGAAATGAATCTTCAGGGACATATTTGCTCCCAAATCTTTGTAATTTTGCAGCAGTTCATCAACCAACTGTTTATAGTTTTCAGATTTCTTGTTTCCGAGAAAGTTTGTTATCACAGTTTTGAAGGACTTCCAAGCAGGTGCCTCTCTTTCAGCTAAGGCATTGTCGAAATTGGCATCTTTCATTAGTTCTCTGATTTGAGGACCCACAAATATTCCCTCTTTTATCTTAGCTTCGCTTATTCTGTGAAATCTGTTTTTTAAATAAAGAAAACCTTTACCATCTGTGTTCATCGCCTTTACAAAGTTTTTCATCAATCCCAATTTGATGTGAAGAGGTGGCAGCAGATTTTTTTCGGAATTGACGAGAGGGTCACAAATTACATTCTTAAGACCAGGAGTAAGGTTACTTCTTCTTGGCCATTGCTTCCTAATGTAATGATTTTTTCTGTCCCTACTATCCCACTCAAACAGAAAACAGCAAAACTTCGTATAGCCTAACTGCAATCCCAGCACTAGGGCTACAACTTTTAGATCCGCACAAATTTGCCACTGAAATCTTTGGTACTCCGTTCTATCCAGTAGTAGCTTCATGCTTTCATAAGACTCCTTCATGTTGACAGCATGAGCAATGGGAATAGATGGATTTTCATTTCCATTATGAAGTAGAACAGCCTTAAAACTGGTTTTCGAGGAGACTATGAATAGTCTCCACTGTTCTGGATTGTGATGTTGGCCCATTGCCTCTAGTAAAGCGTTGACATCATTACAGAATACCAGGTCATCTTGTTTGGAAAATAAATGCTGCAGTTCTTGCTGCCTACTACGGAATGTGCATATTCTTGTACCTTTGTCTAATAAATTCCATCCTTTAGCCTTGAAGCTAAGAGTTCTGCTTGATTTTTTGACAAATTGTGATCACGGACTAAGTCATTTAAATCTGACTGGCTTATTTTATGTGGATCCTCGGACAAGTCAACAAAGTCAGGGTTCGTTTGCCTGTTTTTTTGGCTCTGACGAGATTTTCCATGTAGCCAGCCAGTGAGTTGGGAAACACATGTTAAACAGCAAGTATGTGGGGCCCAAACCTTATCCTGATCTCCAACTTTACACCCGAAGTACAATTCATAACATTTTTTGATGAGTGGTGTTATATTTCTTTTTTGAGGTTTGAAAGTCACTTCGCCGCACACGTAACAAAAGTTGTCAGGACTATTCACACAACTGCGTGGCATTATAACGTTAAAAAATAAATTTTACAAAGCTTGAGTATTTCACACATTTGGTTACTCAAATATAATAGAGTATAGATATGCACTTCACAAACGACAGTAAGTAAATGAGCAATTTAGAACATAACGCGTGATTTGCAAGCACGCGTTTAACCTCGCAATTACTCATTGCCGGCAAAACTCAAGTCGCCAGCAAAAGCGCGGGAAAGCATAACTAGACTGGGAACACACATTTTTAGCGGGAATGGTTTGGCGGGAAAACGGTAACGTAAATATTTTTTGGCAAGTTAAGTGCATGTGTTCTAGCGTTAACATTTATTTACACGCTGTGGTACTCTATTGAGTATTGTTTAAATGCGGTTTCGAAAATTAGAAATTCATAGAATGAAATATAAGGGGAAGAATATACTAATTTGGAGGTAAAACATACAATTACAAAAAAATGGTAGGTGATGGACAAATTCTGATGGCATATTCGGATTCAGAAGGCAAAATTACATAAGAATCAGCAAAATCTGTTCCTGTAACAATATCTTTGTATACCAGTGTAATACAAGTGACAATGTATTCTCGTTGACTTATATTATGTGTATAAACTTTTTCTTCTAATATTTTTATAAAATGGAAATAAGACAAATTATACGTTTTATCGTTTTTATAATTATATACCACTTGACGATCTCTTTTCGGCTGAATACATACATACACACTTTTAAGGGAATAACTTGTAGTATTACGTAACTCTCCCAAAAAATTTAAAAACAAATCAGTACACTAACCTGTAGGACGGACCACGTATATCTGATTGAATGCTCAGATTAATTTAGAAACAAGTGTTGTACAGTTCCATTTATCTTTTACGAAACAACTTTAATACATAAATCTTTTGTAAATATTCTAACACATTTTACCATAATACATTTTAGATACAATGAATACAGACATATGATATGTGTTATAAATGCAAAATACTTAATTCCTCATTGCAAGACCTAACCAAAAACCTTTTTCCACATTCAGATTGAATTGTGACTTGGCAAGACGCAATGGAACTTGACTCTTTTCCACAATTACCAGACTGAATTTCGACAGCAAATGGAAAAATATTACTTTGGCTTCCAACAGAGCAAACCGAGATCCTGAAATGATTTTTTCAAATAAAAATTTCCTAAGATAAATGTGTTAGGAATTTCTTATGCAAACCTATACAATTCCTTGGACCTATACCGAAAGGAAGGTACGCATGAGTATTTATTTTATCCTTGTTCTCATCACTAAATCTCTCTGGATCAAATTTCTCAGGATTTGGGTAATACTTTGGGTCATGGTGTATAGCATACACTGGGAACCAAACGACATGATCTTTGACCAATTCGACTGGTTCTTCGCCCATATTTTCTGGTTGTATGGTGAAAGAATCAACGCATACGCGGTCCATAAAAATAGCTCCTGGCCATTTTCGAAGGGTTTCTGTATAGTATAGTAAATAAATGTATTGTGACATATGTGAATAGATGAATAATGTTTTACCCGATACCACCATATCCATGTATTTCATTTTCATAAGAGCTTCGTAGTTTAACTTTCCGTTGCATTCCCTCAACGTGACATCGATTTCTTCTTGTAATGTTACCTGCACATCTGGGTTTAACGCCAACTCATATGCCATGTGACAAATTTCAAGTGTAATCGAGTCGAAACCAGCGAAGAAGAAAAGGAGAGCTTGGGCCGTTACATCGTCATCGGATAATTCTGAAACATACATATTTTATAAAACCAAACAAACATTTTAGAAATCTAGCCTTTGGTGTTACCAATTAAAGCTTGCTTGGAATCTTTGCCGATATCTGATTCCTCAACCGTAGCAAAGCCTGCATCATCTGCTTTCTTCGGTGTTTCTTCGTGTCGCAGTTTCCCTTTTCGCGCTTCCATCAACAAATGGATCATATCCTGACGAACAATTCCCTGTTTCTCACGCGTTTCAATCGTACCCACAACAATGTTTCGAAAGAAATTATTTATTTCATCACTGAACATTTTAATTTTAAATAGTTCCATTAGGGTAGGGCTAACATTGTATCCAAAGAATTTCAGACCCCTGATGCCACTAAAATTGGCAGCATCCTTTCCCATGAGGTAAAATTCATTGTTCTTGTCATTCAAAGAGTCGCACTTTATACCGAAAGCCGTGGTAGCGACCACATCATTCGAAAACCTTGAGAACACTTCCTTCATTTCAATGGTCAATGGTATCTTAGGATCTACTTGTTTTGAAAAATAATCTACAAACTGTTCTGCGCATTCGTCTATCAAAATAAACATTGCTCGCATTTTGCTGCCCGTAAACACTGGTGATAGAGTTGACCTCATATTCCTCCATCTTTGACCTATACAATTTATACAAAAATTGCATTGACTTAAACATCTGCACTAAACAAATTTGTACCTTTCAAACTGAACAAATTCTTGCCGAAAAGTGGATCCGCTTCTTCCGGAAACAACGTTCGATGGTGAGGAAAATGATGAAATTCTTTGATACAAATCTGGTTTATCAAATTTAGGTCCTTAATCAATAGAGTAGGTTTGAGAAATGAATAGAATCCCACATATCGACTGAAAATGAATAATTAAAAAAAATACAAAGTAAAATGTACAAAAACAATACGTTTGATGATCTTTAGAAATATATATGTCCTGAACCCATTCAGCCAACGTTTTTTGACGGAACACAAACGGTGCCATATTTCCAAAAATTGGCCATGGGTTAATATATGGCACGTTAAATTTCTGCCAATATTGTTGAGGTTTTATTATATACGTATAAACGAATATCACAAGCACAACTGCAAAAATCCACCACAACATTTTGACGTTTTACTCGAGTGGCAAGTTATTTGAAAGTTACAATCTGAGAAAAGTATACGTTATCTTTAAAAATCTCAATTGCACTTCGCCTTTGACTAAACTTCTTCTGTATATACAGCTTGAACTATCGCTCAACACTAATATACACCATTTGAATGCAACATTATTTAATAGATAATATAATTTGACCTTGGGCAAATAAAACATAATTTATAACTGGTTGAACGCTGAGGTTGATTTAGAAACGAGCGTTTTAAATTGAACAGTTATAGTTTGTGCAGCAACAAATCTTTTGACATAGTTTAAAATAGTATTACAAATAAATTCAGCAAATATATAATTAGTTAAGTATCACCAATGAAGAATATGGGTTTTCAATATTATATGTAACAATGATCAAGAGATTACATAGGAACGACAATTGAAAATTTAATTTATTAAATATGTCCATGAACATAATTGTTTTAAAATCATTTGTAATAAATTGTAATACTTGGTAACATAATATATTGTGTATCTAAAATATAATATGTATTATAAATGCAAAATATAGTTAATTCCTCATTGTAAAACCTCACCAAAAATCATTTTCCGCATTCAGATTGAATTGTGACTTGCTAAGACGCAGTGAAACTTTGTTCTTTTCCACAATACCTGTTTCTCGGACGTTTCAATTGTATCCACAATAAAATTTCGGAAGAAATTACATATTTCATCACTCAACAATTTAATTTTAAATAATTCCATTAGTGTAGAGATAATATTATTGTATCCAAAGAATCTCAGACTACTGACGTCTCCGAAAGTGTGAACATCTTTACCGATAAAGTAATATTCATTGAATTTCTTATTTAAGGAATCACACTTTATACCGAAAGCCCTGGTAGCGATCACATCATTTGCAAATCTTGAGAATGCATGCTTCATATTAGTAGCCAATGGTGTTTTAGGACCCATTTGTTTTGAAAAATAATCTACAAATTGTTCTGCGTATTCGATCATCAAAATAAACATTGCACGCATTTGCTGCTTGTAAATGACGGTGATAATGTTGACCTGATGTTCTTCCATCTTTGACCTATACAACATGTACAAATTTTTTTTTAGAAAATTTCATAATATTGACAGGTCATTTTGCCGTCATGATGTTTAGATTATCATGTCATAATTGTATTTCTAATGAATCTTTTAACATTAACTGTATGTTATGCAACGTTTGACTATCATTGCAAACTATTTTTAAAATTAATTTTCAATCTCAACAAAAGATTAGCATTGCTTTATATTGCTCTTATCTTGAATTTCAATTAAAATAGATGAATGTTTATAATAGTTACACAAACATACAGTCTTCAATGAAATATAAGTTATAATATGCTGAACATATTTTATTAATGAAACCATACTATTAAAATCTCACAATTCTTATTTATTAGCAAAAATATAAATAAATAAATGAACAACTGGTTGTTTAAAATCATATAACTTTTGTATTCTACAGATATCGTCTTTGTAATTATTAATTTCGATGCATATAATTTGTAGCAAATTAGTTAATTAATTAACACAGTTTTCTTTTAAAACGACAGCAATTATAATGGCGGACTATGCAGTACTTGCATAATCATACTTTTTTAAATAAAGCTTTAGAAAATGTTCTCACCTGTCTCCGTTCTGACTGCTGTAGACGTTTAATTATTTTCTAATACCTTAGTTTAATTTGTATCTCTGCAGTATCACGGTTTCTGTAGACGACATCGCTCTCTGCATTCAGCAAAGTGGCGATAATGACGTCGTTCTCGAAGTGGATCTTCTAGTTCTACGTGGTAAAATAGTCGATGACACTTCTGGCAAGAATGACAGTGGATAATTCGGTAAAGCAGTAGATGTGAATGGAAGCACATCAACATCCATCCATATTTACATTCTCCAATGGAGTTATTCCCGAGATCACACTTTGGGATGTAGATTCTCGATCTTCTTGAACCTGAAACTGATTTCGCTTATTTTGTTGTCATTTTTGAACACATGAGAAGAAAGCTGGGAATATTGATGGAACAGCTGTATTCTGTATCCTACAATCTAACGTCTAACGCATGACAATTCTATTAAAAGCATCCTGAGTAAAATGTGTGTTAGTTAGGAATAGGGAACTTGCACGGATTTGAAATATTTAATGTATTACTTTATTTATAAGTACCAGTTTTTTTTAACTATGTCATGAAAAAGGGATGTGACGCATCCATTGCGCCACCCGACTGCAAATGACATGCGCAGACCAGCATACTAGTCATGTGCTCAGTGATGGAACTACAACGCCCAACGCGGTGGGGCCTAGAATGATAGAAGGCACAAATACAAATGTATGTATATTAGCTAATAACCTCAGCCGAATGAATATAACCTAAAACAACTTCAGCTGAAATATAAAGTACGTATTTATATAATATTTTGCGCGGTAGTAGGGCAAAAATATTAAGTTCCGCCAAATGCTGCAAATGTATTGCCACGCATCAGATACTAACAATGCAGACTGATATTGCTGTAGTATTAGTACTGTTATTATTATTATTATCAAACGAACTGAGAGTAATTGGAATAAATAGTGATTTACTGTAGTAATTAATATGTTTTTATACAATATCCAACGAATACACTTTACACTGTATATTCGTGTTTTATTTTTATATCAAAACATTAATTTACAATGAAATATTTCGTTCAAATGAACTTTTGTGTTAATGTGACTTTATTTCTGAACTGTTTGGTTTAAAAAACTGTAGCTTTAGAATTCCAACAAGATTCGCTTTATTGGAATCTTACATAGGAAATAAGTTCATCCTGTGAATATAATAATACTACCGAGAAACTTTGGCAAAAGTTTGTCTGTGCCTGAGTAGTCGTATATACAACATAATTTTGACAGCTGTTAATAGAAAAAGTTAAGAGCAAGAAGAACGCAAGCAAATTTAATTCATTCGATAATGCATTTCATTAATTTCATGTTTGCATTATAAGGTACGATCAAATTTGACGTAGCTCACGTGACCAAACGAAGTTCGCATTGTAGTCGAAACTTACTTCCACGGAATAAAAATAAGATCAATATTTGGTAATTTTGACGTTTACAGTTAACGTTTTGTTTATTTTTTGACTTTATTTCTTAGTTTTATTTTTGTCTTATTTTCTTGTACAGACAATCAGATTTTTTTTAATACTAAAGTCTTTATTTGCGTTTTAATAATAACGTAAGAATATAATTTTTGTAATATATTTCTGTATTTCTAAACAATATTTTTATGAATAAGATTAGAACGTTTGGTGACAGCGCGATAAGTTTATTTTCGAAACTTATTTTCGTTCTGCTGTTCGAAATGCAAACGAATAGTAGTATTCATGAATAATCGAACTAATTTCATTATGGCACGCCTATGTATTATGTTTCAAATCATAACTATAGTGAAGCGGCAAATGAGCAAAAGAGCAGCACGCTACAATCATTGTTGATCGCACTATACCAATAAAGTGCGAGTAGTAACACATAGGTAGCAGCACCGACAGTGTTGTGAAAATGAGGTTCCAAGTGGAAATATGTATAAAATTATAATGTTTATTTGTAAAATAATAAAAATTTAATATCAGGAATCAGTGTTTAAAAATTTGATTGAACTATATTATGGTAGAGTAGACAGTAGAGTAGGGTAGTTTAGAGTAAATTAGGGAAGGTTAGGGTAAGTTAGGGCAGGTAAGGGTATGGTAGTCGCTGGGACACACTGTATATATATACCGGAGGTCCCAAGAAATCTGGGACATAGGGAATTAACATGTAAATATAGAAATATTGTGATTACTTCTGAACAATACATTTTAGAGCAAAAGTGTAAATAAAAAAATTGTTCCGAATTAAAAACTGCATAATAAGATGCCATATTTAATGCTCAGATATGTTTCTATATTGCGTAAATCAATGTTCAAATTACGCATTTTAATGACAGATTAGGAGGTCGTGAAACAAAAATGGTATGGTTTGATTATTTGTTGTTGTAACTAACAAAAATACATGCCATTTTTGTTCCATGACGTCCTGATCTGTCATCGAAATGCAATATTTCAAACTTGATTTACACGATATACAAATGTATTTGAGCACTGAATATGTCATCGTATTATGCAGTTTTTAATTCTGAACAACTTTTTAATTTACACTTTTGCTCTAAAATGTATTGTTCAGAAGTAATCACAATATTTCAATATTTACATGTTAATTCCCTATGTCCCAGATTTCTTGGGACACCCGATATACAGTGCGAATAACGTAAGACTATACATTGGCGACTTTATTTTAGCTTTAATCAATTTGCCCATGTCAGTAACAACTGAAATTACAATGACGTTTGTTTCGATAAATGTCACTATTTTCAATATTGTGTTACTGATATCTCACGAGTTTGCGTAATAATTAATGCAAAAAATGTACATCACAGAAGAAAAGTTTAAGATGTATTCCTGGTATTTAGAAGGGGCGTCTTTGCGAGAAATTTCTGATTAGTTCAGCTTTGAATTCCCGGGCAGGGTCCATCACATGTCATCAAACGGTGGCAAATTTAGTTATCACCCCCAAGTGATTTTGGAAATGTACTGATACCAATTACAATTTCAGTACTTGAAGTGTACTTTTAATCCAATAACATGTAATAGATTTAATAAAAAATTGGAATAAATTCTGTAAATGATTTAAATAAATATAGTAGTCTGTGGACTAGTGTCTAATTTTACATTATTCAACCATAATAAATTGGAGTTTATGTATGTAATCGCCATGGTAACATTAAGTAAATGCCCTATGTCTAATTTTAAATTATTCAACGAGTTGATACTAGCATAGGCAAATTGATTAACGCTAAAATAAAGTTGCCAATGTATAGCCTTACATTATTCGCACTGTATATATATACAGTATTGTGCAAAACATATGCAACTGGAAACGAAACTGCTATTTTGTAAGATTTTCTGACAACAAACTAGTTTTAATTAGTTATTTTTATATTCATTTCATTAATGTAGTATTTTTAAATATAAAGAGCACAAAAAATGTGGTTATATTGAGAACATTAAAAAAAAATCTTTGATATTGAAGGAATGCTTATATTAAGCTGTGCAAAACATATGCAACTAACCATAACTATTCATCAGAAGAGTCTTGGTTTTAATATTTTGTCCAATAACCATTGCGTTTGATCACTTCGTCACATCTCTTAGGCATATAGCTTACTAGATTTTTAATTATTCTCATAGGAATGTTTTCACATTCAAGTTTTAAAGTATTGAAAAGTGAACTAGATGAAGAAAGTCTTTTGTCTTCTTACGCGCTGCTTGAGGATACCCCACAGGTTAACTATGGGGTTTAAACCAGGTGACTGTGACGGCTAATCAAGTACTGCAATTTTTTTATCATTCAGCCACTTCTTTACGTACTTATAATTGTGCTTTGGGTTGTTATCATGTTGAAAGGCTTATGACACAGGCATTTCTTCTTCGGCATACAGCAGCATTGTCGTTTCCAAAATGTCTATGTATTTGAATCAATCGACAATTCTTTTAATTTGATAGAGAGGACTGTAGCCTTGTCCAAATAAGCAAATTTGAGAAGCTTACAGAGCTTTAAAAAAGCCCCTATTGTCTTCGAAACGTCGCCAAATAAGGTAAGAAAATTATACTGCAGCCTCGAATCCGATTTTAAGGTTGAACTTTGCCCGTACATATGAAAATTAGTCTGTTGTGAAATGGAAAGCAGTTTTGTTTAGTGATGAGAGCAAATTTAATCTCTTGGGTCGGATGGGATAACTCATGTTCGCCGCAAGTCTGGCTCTCGGTTGCATAAGCAAAATATCATGATCACTTTAAACAATAGGGGCTTTTTTAAAGTCCTGTAAGCCCTCAAATTTGCTTATTTGGACAAGACTGCAGTCCTCTCTATCAAATTAAAGGAATTGTCGATTGATTCAAATACATAGACATTTTGAAAACGACAATGCTGCTGTATGCCGAAGAAGAAATGCCTCTGTCAAAGGTCTTTCAACATGATAAAACCCAAAGCACAATTCTAAGTACGTAAAGAAGTGGCTGAATGATAAAAAAATTGCAGTACTTGATTAGCCGTCACAGTCACCTGGTTTAAACCCCATAGTTAACCTGTGGGGTATCCTCAAGCAGCGCGTAAGAAGACAAAAGACTTTCTTCATCTAGTTCACTTTTCAATACTTTAAAACTTGAATGTGAAAACATTCCTATGAGAATAATTTAAAATCTAGTAAGCTATATGCCTAAGAGATGTGACGAAGTGATCAAACGCAATGGTTATTGGACAAAATATTAAAACCAAGACTCTTCTGATGAATAGTTATGGTTAGTTGCATATGTTTTGCACAGCTTAATATAAGCATTCCTTCAATATCAAAGATTTTTTTTCTAAATGTTCTCAATATAACCACATTTTTTGTGCTCTTTATGTTTAAAAATACTACATTAATGAAATGAATATAAAAATAACTAAATAAAACTAGTTTGTAGTCAGAAAATCTTACAAAATAGCAGTTTCGTTTCCAGTTGCATATGTTTTGCACAATACTGTATATATATATATATATATATATATATATATATATATATATATACCGGGTGTCCCAAGAAATCTGGGACATAGGGAATTAACATGTAAATATAGACATATTGTGATTACTTCTGAACAATATATTTTAGAACAAAACTGTAAATAAAAAAGTTGTTCAGAATTAAAAACTGCATGATAAGATGCCATATTTAATACTCAGATATGTTTCTACAATTCGTAAATCAATTTTGAAATACTGCATTTTAATGACAGATTAGGTGGTCGTGAAACAAAAATGCTGTGGTTTGATTATTTGTTGTTGTAACTAACGAAAATACATGCCATTTTTGTTCCATGACCTCCTGATCTGTCATCAAAATGCGATATTTCAAACTTGATTTAAACGATATACAAATGTATTTGAGCACTGAATATGTCGTCAAATTATGCAGTTTTTAATTCTGAATAACTTTTTTATTTACACTTTTGCTCTAAAATGTATTGTTCAGAAGTAGTCTCAATATTTCTATATTTACATGTTAATTCCCTATGTCCCAGATTTCTTGGGACACCCGGTATATATATATATATATATATATATATATATATATATATATATATATATATATATATATATATATATATATACCGTGTGTCTCACGACGATCTACACATAGGACGTTACGCGCTCATTTGATTTTTTAATTCAAAATATTTATCTGATTGTTTTTGTTTTGAAGTGTCAAACACTACTCCAAATAAATAGTTATTTCTTAGTGCACTAGCTGTTGATTGCATTTTCTTTAATTTAGATTTCACTTTCTGTTTGTTTTTCTTGATAAAATTTGTTAGAATGTCACAAATAAAATAAAATAGTAAACGTCAAATTGACAATTATACTGTCTCACGACCTTCTCGATTTAAAGTGTACTATTCCGGCCCGCGACTAGGCCCAGTTTCAGCGTGCTGCCGCTGTCGCTAGTAACAGTAGGAAAACATTTGAACAAAATACGATTTTGACAGTTGTTAATCAACAAACTCCAGTATTCAGTTCTGATTCAGTTTAATACATGAATATTTTGTGTAAAATTGATTTATAAACTATACATTTGGTGCAAATGCATATTAAGTATTTGTGGAATATTTGCGGTGTTATTATTCATAGGTGTTATTATTCATTTTAGTAAAAATTATTAGTTGTTTTTACAGGAAGATTTTCAACTGCAACGCACACAGTTTGGTGTGATATAATTAATAACGAATAATTGTAAATTGGTTCATTATAAGAAGTGTTATATACCAAGTTGCAATTGACAAGGTACAAATGTACTACAAGAATTCCCATCAAACATGATTATGACACGTAAATGGCTTGAGGGTATAAATTTACACACTGGTACTAGCAAATTATTAAATGTTAGTTTTTCTACAATGTTAAATCGCGGATCAGACAATAAAAGATATTTTTTTAGCTTTTGCAGTAAATGTATACCTATGTTATATATTTTATTTTATGATGAAATTTTATAAAATCAATTTTCTTTAATTATTATTGATAATATTAATATGTCTATATATTTCACAATTAATTTTGCATTTATAATTAATAATTCTTACGCAACAACCTCTTACAACATTAGGTGACATTGTTTGACAGTGACAAGTAGCTACTGTTACTAGCGCCAATACTTCAACATTTGGCCGAGCTGTCAGCACAAAAAATCTATTGTTCTATCGCTAATGTCGCAGGCCGGTATGAATCTAGAAGGTCGTGTACTGTCTAAATAGTAAAAAAAAAACAAAAACAGTCAGATTAATATTTTGAATTCAAAAATCAAATGAGCGCGTTACGTCCTATGTGTAGATCGTCGTGAGACACACGGTATATATATATATATATTTATATATATATATATATATATATATATATATATATATATATATATATATATATATATAATAAACAGTGATGTGTTTTACAGGTTTGTCAAATAGATAAGAGTTTGTTTTACAGTAAAAATTGAAATAATTTATTAATATTCTGTTTATCAACATCTCCTTAATTTTTTTTCTTTATATAGATTATTATTAATAATAAATGAATATATTATAAGCAGTTGTGCATATGCGAACGATGAAATGAAAATTTAAAAAAATATTCCTAATCTAACGAAGTATTGGTCTTATCAGTATCATATTTAATTATAGTAACTAATAATTTTCATGTACCTACCTTTGTATGACGTGTGATAAATGTAAAAATTTAGAACAAAGGAGAGCAATATTATCTTTTGTTTAAACTTATGTCTGTTTAAATATCGATTATGGTTTACTATGAAACATCATAGGTTGTTAAAAGATAATAAAGAACATTTAAACTGTAATAACCTCCCATTTTATTGAATATTTTGCGTATATAAATTAATAATACATACTTAAATACCTTTATATAATCCATTCGTGTATTTGATTCTAAATATCTAATTCTGAAAAGTCAACTTCATCGCAATAAGTTTCAATCTCTATTATATCTATTTTAATACCAACTTGATTATTACTGACATATATTAGAAAGTCATCTTTAGCAATTTGCGCTCGCCAATCCCACTCTTCATCATAGCTAAGTTCCATTATTTGCCGTAATGTAAAATCTGCAGTAGGATGAGTTAATTTCACTACACATCTGTAGTTGGACAATTGTTCACTGTGCAACGGTGAATGTACACTTAACTGAAAATGCGTGTCATCCAATACATGCCGGCAAGCAAGGAGTCCAACCTCACTTTGTATCAAAAATCTTTGCCAACTCTTTACAACATTTATTGACCACGAAGTACCTGCTTCATGCGAGATGCAGTTACATTTATGTGGACTGCGAGTATCTCTACATCTTATACACCTGCCAGAATATTTACAAAGAAATAATTCATGCTTTTCTGTTTTCTTGTTAATATCCATATAGGTGCAGCCCTTGGAACTGTACCTGCACAATTTTCTTGTAGGTACACAATCCTGACAACACCAGCCCGCGTCCGTTGGCTGCAAGTACTTCCATGCAAATGTATTACACTTGATGCACTTTCGGCCTATCTGTATCTTGAAGAAGATATCTTTGAAATCGCCCAAGAACTTTAACATGGTATTAATATCCACATGTACAGATATGTCTTCATGCAATGACATACAGCCCTGCGGTGCAACTTCTCTACCACTTGTTAGTTTATTTTCATTACTTGACATCTCCACTTCATATGTGTACTGATTAGCATCCGCAGACTTTCCAATAAGGCGTATACTGTGATAGATGTTCTTCGTTGTAATACAGACTTTGCAGTGAATAATAAACAACATTTGAAACGCTGCCATTAAAAAAGTCTTGTGATTTGTGTTCAATATTTGGTGTTGAATTGTATACGGTTCACATAGTACATTATCTCAATGTTGTTCTCTGCAATGTATCAAGATGTCCTTCCTGGAACCTGACCACTCACACTTCCCTGACTCCGACACGGGACATACGTGCTGATGATAGATACACCCATCTTCATGATCTTTAAGCTCTGCCATGTAGAACGCCTCGGGGCATCCATGCATCTTGTTCTGGCATGGGAACAGCATCATCTCAGCTAGCTGTTCGTACGGTGTAATACGAAGAGTCGTCTCGTCCTCTGGATCACAACATCGCCCGCACAGCACCGATCCGTCGTTCTTCATCCGAACAGGCGCGCAAGACAAATATCCATCACACACAGAACATACTAATTTATTAAGAATATCTGGTCGTACTTCCATTTTACTTGGAATTTATGATGTGCACTGGCAACAACGTAAATGGCAAGTGAAACTGTTGGTGTTTAGGTGTGGCTGTATAATATCAGTGATTAGATAAATATGTCAGGTGATCTTGGCGACAAATACATACGTGAGAATTACCTATTAACGTATTTATTTCATATTGATAAGATACACATTAAATTCATGATAAATATATCTAAATTGTACAAGTTGATTAATTTAATACTATGTATACTGACAGCGTAACAATCCAAATGGTATGTATCCACATTATATTTTTATCCTTGTGGAGGGGGATCCGTTCTAAAAGAAAATAACCATATTTAGTAATTCCGTTCATCTAGGTTATGTATGAAAATGTATTTTCAAGTGTTTAATACAATTTTCTGTATTAGATAACCTCGTGATTGAAAAATAAAGTTGTTTCACTGTATTATTTCTAACATTTTCTGTCAGATCTTAACAGGCTGAGCACCAAGGCGAAATGTTATAAATTTCCCCAAGAACCAACATCAGATATGCCTGCATTCTTATATTTGATGAAGCGTATACATTGGTTGCATTCATGCTGAATGATGATTTTTGTAGAATATATTTTTATAACTCAAGGGTAAATACAAAATCATAACGGTCATACAACAACACAAAATGCAATGTAAGAGCGATCATCTTAGAATGATCGCTCGTAAATATTTAAGTAGACTTGGCGGGCACAATGACTACCGTTGTCTGTGTAGCAGACATAATGTCCTCCATGGCACTCAACCTGCTAATTGATTATTTTTATAATATACTTAAAACACGATCTTCTCGATAACAGGATAAAGTATACACTTTTAACAGTTAGTGTGATATTTAATTAGAAATTAAATTTGTGTATATGAATTTAGCTGTCAATTTTATTAACTATATTTGGGGGATGAGTGTTTGACAGTTTGCTGGTCACTAGAGAATTACAGATTAAAAATATATAATAATCATGATAGCACATATTTGAAGAACTTACTTTATTATTGGTACACATCGGGATCCAACCATACGAAAACCATGATTACAATTAACGCGAATTATTTGTTTTATATGAAAGTTGGCAACGTCAATATGCTCCACCTATAATACACCACAAATGCAAACTAACAGCAGAATGATACAACGTACAAACATGTTGACAATATGAAGAATAAAATCTAAATATTAATTCACTATGTTGTTTTTCTTGCCTGTTAATTTTGCATACTAATTGTTAATTCCATGAAATGAAAATGTTAATATGTATGTAGTAAAAAATATAAGTACCAACTATATAATTGAAACATGCAATTCGTGATGTCATAACACATGACACACAATGTTTTTGTATATGATAAATCAAGGAAAAAGTAAGAAGTAAATAAAACTTAACAAGATTTATATTGGTTTTCGATCCATGAAAATATTATAAAGTACAAACAAAATTTTTTTTACACGTCCGAGAGTAGAAGTCGGTTTCTATGGTGTCAAACGAGGGACAGAAATGAAGCATTTACTCCCTAGGGACGAAAACACTTTTCGTAAGAGAGTTTTTATTACAACAAAGGTTTTTGTAAATAAATGTCTGTTGTCATGGTACGTGTTGCATGGAAACATTTCCAAAGGCTTCTAATTATTGCAATTTCGTTCCGATTTATTATAGTTCATTATTTATAAAATTAAGTGTTTCGACTCCCGAACGTGGAAAAAATAGTATATACACCTCGGGAGAGACCACCATTTTTCCCTCGATGTATTTGTAGCGGCTTCGCCCTCGGGCTTCAAACTACACCTCAGGAAAAAGAAGAGCTTTCTCTCCCTTGGTGTATAATGTACTATTATTATGTGTACACTGTATTTGATAGGAAATAAAACATGTAGAAATTATGTTAGCTATAATAGATCTTTCATTGGTGATAAATAGTAATACAATATTAAATATACATAAATGGAAACATTGTTGTCAATCTCATCATTTTTGCGTTGTAAAACGATTGAAACTTGTTGTTCCACGATTTTCTGAAACAAAATATGTTTATTATAAATAACTAAAATTACTTCTTAGCTTGTAACTAGTAAATACAGGATTTCGTGTAAATGATCACAAAGTACAACATTTTTAGAAATATATAATTTTTGTATCATTTGTGTTACAATTTTGACGTAATTTTAGATTAAGCAACACGTGTGAATGCATCGTTTTTAAATAAAATTAAACACTAATTAATTTTATTGGAACATTAATCTTTATTCTTCTGAATTATTTACTAATTTTAAATACATACCTGTATAATTAAAAAAATTAAATACGACGACGACATTTTGAATTCCTTAAAACATATCCTTGTTTGCACGATGCAACAATAGAGGGTTCATGTTTGTTACGATACAAGCCAAATTGTCGATCCATTGAAGTTGATTCTGTTACTTTTTCTAGTACATTTTTAGAGACGCACATTAACACTAATGCGAACAGCAGTGCACCAATGAATAACCAATATTTCACAATCATTTTCCGCAGACAAACAGCTTTGATACTGCAAAACTGCAACGTACGATAATTAGGCGCAAGGTGCTGGTGGACGATTGCTCAAGTAGTGCCGTGTAGCTACAGTGGAGATATGAGTAATACGGCACCTGTCAGACCAGAGTGAATGTCTCTTACCTCTCAACAGAAGTATTTCAAACGAAGAGGACGCCACGTGCTCGGTACAGTTCTATTTCCGCTAAACTATGGTCAGCGGAAGAACACATTTGCCAATGGTCTAGTGGAAATTAGTAACGTTTTGCATTGGTTTACTCAGTGCGCACTTTTTTCCTGGATGCGTTTTCAATTTACCTTATAACCCTGCACTAACACCATGTCAGCACGCACTGAATGTTTTCTACACTGATCCTAGCAACCCGTGCAACATATCCAGAGCAAATATGCTTGTTGAACTTTATGAAACATATGTGTATTTCTTATAATGAAAACCAACATTTTAATTGAAGAGTTGATATGTTTTATGAACATGTAAATTAAAAGTTGTATTACAATCTTTTATTTAGTTTCACTTGTGAGTCTGTCTGTCTAATGGAGGAATTGAACAAAATAAGATCAATGCATGTATTAGTGTATACTAGATATAAAGTTTTCGGTGAATAGTCGGCTTAGCACCGGTAACAACAGAAATACGACGTTTTTTTTTTGACAGTTGTGTCTCGCATTTTGAATGTACAACAACGATTTAGATATTAATAAAATAAAAGTGGTTACAATGAAAGTGATTTAATATAATTATAACTGTGTTTATGTCAGTGTATAACATTAGTATTAATTAGTGTAATTCCCTATCTCATTGCAAAGAATGTGTGATCCGATTCCACACTTACCACAGATTAAAAATAATAAAATAAAATAAATAAAAAAATTATTTTTAAAAACAAGCTTTTATTAAATTGCACTAAAAGAAAAAGAAATATATAAAAGCATGGGGCGTAAATGTTCTAATGTCCAATTTATATGTTTATTTTTCTTTTAGTGCAATTTAATAAAAGCTTGTTTTTAAAAATTATTTTTTTAATTATTTTTTATATATGATAAATCATGGAAAAAGTAAGAAGTAAATAAAATCAAGATTTCATTGTATTGATTTTCGATTTATGAGATTATTCTGATGTATAAGCAGAATATAAATTTATTATTTTATTATGTTTACATTGTATTTATTAAGAAATAAAACATTTAAAAAGTGTGCTAGCTATAAAAGATCTTCCATTGCGGATAATAGTAATACAATATTAAATATATATAAATGGAAAAGTTATAATAAGCTTTCAGATCCTTGTAGAAATCATTTTCGTCAATTTTGCGTGGCAACACGATTGAAACTTGATGTTCACTGAAATAAAATGTTCATTATAAATAGCTAATATTACTTGTCAATAGTACAAACAGAATTTTAAGCGAAATATTTTTAGAAATTTATAATTTTTGTACCATTTGTGTTACAATTTTTACGTAATTTTAGGCTAAGCAATACTTGTGTGAATCCGTGATTTTTTAAAGCAAATTTAAAAACTAATTAATATTTCTGGTGCAGCGAAACTTAATATATATTTTTTTAATTATTCTGCACTATTTATTTATATTTTAAATACATACCTGTATAATTAAAAAATAAGTTTAGAATTATGTTCAATTTTAATTACCGGTAAGAAAATGCGACGACATTTTCCGTTGACACATCCATATCCAGGCTTGCACCCTAGTTTAATTATATTCGTTAGTTTAACTGGTTCAATTTTAAACACTTCATCCATTGTTGAAGTTTCTGTTACTTTTTCCGGTACATTTGCACAGGTACACATTACCACAAAGGTGATCAGTAGTGCACCGATGAAAAACTGATATTTGACACTCATTTTTCGCCGACAAACCGTTTTGGTACTGCAAGATACAGTTGCTCGAGTAGCCCTGAGTAGTTACGCTGAAGAAATGAGGGATTCGGCACCTGCACGATCAGTTAATATCTCTTTCAACAGGAATATTTAAAACTAGAAGGACGCTACGTGCTCGGTACAGTTCAATTTCCGCTGAACTTTGGTCAGCGCAAGAACACGATTGCCATTGGTTCAGCGGAAACAAAAGTGTTTTCCATTTGTTACCTTGATGCGCACTTTTTTCGTGACGCCATTTCCATTTACCTTGTAAAGCTGCACTGACACCATGTCAGTGCGCACTAACTGTAATTAGTGACAGATATCGGGATCCAGCCATATGAAAACCATAATTACAATTAACACGAATTATTTCTTTTATATGCAAATTAGCAATTCTACCAATAATTCACTACAAATACAAACTAACGATAAAACGAACAAATAACATGTTGCCAGTATACAGAATAAAATCTAAATATTAATACATACAACGTTATTTATATATGATCAAGGAAAAGATAAGGATTAAATTAAATCAAGATTTCTTGGTATTGATTTTCGATTTATGAGATTATTCTGATGTATGTATGCGTTGCAACACTATTGAAACTTGTTGTTGTTGTGTTCCGTGCTTTCCTGAATTAAAATGTTCATTATAAATAACTAATATTATTTGTCAATAGCATATACCAGAATTTGTGTATATTATCACAAAGTAAAATATCTTTAGAAATTTATATTTTTGTATCATTTGTGCAATAATTTTGACATCATTAAGACTAAGCAACACATGTGAATCCATGGTTTTCAAATCAAATATAAAAACTAATTTTACTGGTGCAGCTAAACTTAATATACAGGTTAGTCAAATATTCCGGAACACCTAAATAATTCTCCAACCAATTTTTCGTACAAAAGTTTAATGGTTATAAACAAGCTACCGTTTAAATATTTTTTTAATATACAGAGTGTTTATTTTATTGCGCAAATTAGGTAAACTTTGCTTTTTCAAATGGAACCATCCATATTTTTTACACTTTTTAAATCTAAGATTAATTCTAAATATTTTTTTATAAAATGCATAATTTTTTAGTTATGCAATTTGGATACAATAAATAAAACACATAATATTAGTGATAGCACATATTTTTAGAATTTAGTTTAATATTGGTACACATCGGGATTCAGCCTTACGGAATCCATGATTTCAATTAATACGAATATGTTTCGTGGGATAGTTGTCAACAACAATATGCTCTACCAATAATACACCACAAATACAGACTAACAGCAGAATGACACAACGCACAAACATGTTGCCAATATACGGAATAAAATCTAAATATTGATTCAATATGTTGATTATAACAAGAGGAAATAGAACACACAAGATAACCATACAGCGAAATCAGACACATCCATATAGCCACACATTCACACACACACAGACATCATTACGAAAATAGTCAAAACGTATTCAGGGGATCTCAAAACATGTATTTCCGTCAAAATTTCGCAATCGACATTTTTCATGATTCCTATGCTTCCTTCATACTATGTATAAGTAATTAAACTTTTGTCATTATCTAGTAAGCCATGGTAATATTTTCAAAATATGAAATCGCCATCAACTTTTGTCTAATTTATTGCTATTTTTTCTCTTTAGAATAATGTATTCGTCTTTATAAATACCTTTTTTAGTTTTGAACAAAAACTAAAAAGTATTTATAATGTATCTAGTTGCTAATTAAGGCGAAATATATATTTATTTTAGTATACTTTTCCAACAACTTCTTCACAATAAATTGACTTCTTATTTGTTGTTTCTCTGTAATACCATTTTACCTGGTTTGTAGCAGATTGTTTATATGATTTCTATACTACATATATAAAAGGCTAATTGGAAGTAAATAATAATAGAAGGTAGTGTTAAAAATTCAATATTTATTTGTCAGTAATAAGTAACATGATTAAAACAGAGAATTTATTGCATATGCTCCTCGATCCAGTTGATGTAGGCTGACACTCTGGTAAACACATCGGGATTGCCACGAGCGCATGGGTTGCTCCAGGACACAATACCGGCAACGGCACCATTCAGTACGAGTGGGCCACCAGAGTCACCCTTGCAAGCACCTTCGCCAACACGGTTCAGGGTGCATATCTGCTTGTCACTGACGGGTGCCGCTTCTATCAATACCTTCTTCTTGCAATCATCTAGGGACAGTGAGTTCAATACAATTTTCTGGAGCTGGTTGGGACGGTCGCCAGGCCATTGAAGTGCGCCCCAGCCGCTCAGAGTCAATTGTTCATCAGAACCAATGTCGACAGTGTTCAATGGAATTGGCTGGACCTTGTCGTTGAATTCAATATCTCCATCGATCTGGACAAGGGCAACATCGTCCACCAAATCAAAGTAATTGAATCCGGAGTGCACGACAGACTTTTTCACGTTGAATAAAGTACCAGCTGGATTCAGAGTGTTGGTTCCAACAGCGATGGACAAGCTTGCTGCAGAGGTTCTACATAAGGTAATTCATTGATGAAGTAATCAATGTAATATGGTTGGAAGTTTAATATACATATGTATAAATGTAATTATTTAATATACTAACTGGTAAACACAGTGAGCAGCAGTGAGGATCCAGTTCT
Source organism: Carabus problematicus (assembly GCA_963422195.1). Lineage (NCBI taxonomy): Eukaryota > Metazoa > Arthropoda > Insecta > Coleoptera > Carabidae > Carabus > Carabus problematicus. Next base: position 17,792,971 of record OY728578.1, read on the forward strand.
TGTTAAGGATGCTACCACCACAATTGTGACTACCTTCAAATCTCAGAGAAATCTGGTAAGGGAATTCACCCTCCTCCGCTTCTTCACCACCCACGATACGCCAGTCCAGCGAAGCCGCGGCTATACACCAAACGCGCAATCAATTATTATCATAAATAATCTGCATTACCAAGCATAGTAATAATATATAGAAGAATAAAATACTTACAGGCAACAGTTACGAGAGCAGCTACCACAATGATGAAACGATTCATTTTGCCAAATGACATGCCGTCTGTAAGCAGCATATCATCTTATATACCTGATTTTCTTCACACTTATCATCCGAAGATAATCAGGTGGAGCCTGAATTTCCCAGTAAGTACTAAAACAATGTTATCTGTAGATCAATTATCAAAATAATTAATGTTAAGAGTAACAGACGCTAATTAATATTTCCAGTTCATATATGTACTTCAAAAAACAAAACAAAAATTTCATTGAACTGCATATTTTTATGAATTACAGTAAATTTCGCTTATAACGAACCCGGTTATAACGAACTTTCGGGTATAACGAACCAATCTATAAGGTACGAACTAAAGTATCATTAAACGTGTGTTATTTTTTCACAAATAACGAACCCGTTTATAACGAATTTTCGGATATAACGAACCTTAATTTTTGTTACAATCACAAAAGTTTTCGGTTATAACGAACTTAAAACGGCATTTCACCAAATAATCAGGGGATTCCTCAACTCCGCATATGTAGGGTCGCCGTAACGGTTCTTGTGTATATGAGGTTAGATGTATGAAAAAAAATTATCGGACCTTCTCGCGACTAGAACGGCCCCATAATGAAATTTCAGCGTGTTCCACATAGCCTGTATTTAATGTGTTAAAGAAGTACAATTATGAGTTACGCAATTTCGAAGAAAACACGTAAAGCTCTTATTTTAAATAAATAAAAATAATATAAAATAATAATAAATATAAACAAAAGTAAAATAAACGATTATTTCAAATAAGATTCATAAAAACTATTGTTACAAAACAATATCTAACTCAATTTTGAACAAATCTGGATTTGTCTAGTTTTGCAAAACAGTTTTTCATATTATGTACCTACTTGAAACATGTAGGTACCTATGCATCAATAAAAATAATGAATTTCTGATGTTTATTGTTTATTACGAACTTCGCTTATAGCGAATTATTTTCGTCAGCCCCTTGAGGTTCGTTATAAGCGAAGTTTACTGTATTTCTTATCACTTAATCTTCTCTGGCATATCGACTTCTTTATCGTAGCTTTTAAAGGTGCTTAGTAACAATGTCTGTAGATAACATATTCTTGAGTTGTACAGGTATTAATAGCACAGAATTATTTAGTCTTCTCATTTTGGAAGAGTTTATTGCTTCAGTTCTGTAACATTAGACTTTTGGTTACATGCTTCATTCTTTTTTAGTAACCTTGTCAGATGCGGTATCAAAGAATTTATAAATACTATTAATTACAATATTGTATTTGAATATTAAGATCAAAGTCTATAAGTAGATCTTCAATATCGGAATTCGTATTTTGTATTCGTCGTCCCGAGCAATTTTAAAAGCAACGCTACAATAAAATAGTTTTTACAAAGAACTTTATAGAAATTGTATTGTCTAGTATTCTGCCAGGCTGGTTGGCAGTAAACACTGATAAACTCGAACAATGCGTTTGTATAGTCTTAACTCAACTAAGTTTTGCGGTAGGGATTTCGCTGTATATAATAATAATGATGGCACGTAATTTTAAAACTTGCTTTATTAGTGGCACATATCGGGATCCAGCCATATGAAAACCATGATTACAATTAACACGAATTATTTATTTAACAATAACAATAACATGTTGCCAGTATACAGAATAAAATCTAAATATTAATCCATACAACGTTTTTTATATATGATCAAGGAAAAGATAAGAAATAAAAAAAAATCAAGATTTCCTGGTATTGATTTTCGATTTATGAGATTATTCTGATGTATGTATTCGTTGCAAGACTATTTGAAACTTGTTGTTCGAGTTATGGTGTGTTCCGTGCTTTCCTGAAATAAAATGTTTATTATAAATAACTAATATTACTTGTCAATAGCATATATGTGCAAGATTTTGTGTATATTATCGCAAAGTAAAATATTTTTAGAAATGTATATTTTTGTATCATTTGTGTTATAATTTTGACATCATTTAGGCTAAGCAACACTTGTGAATCCTTGGTTTTTAAATCAAATATAAAAACTAATTTTACTGGTGCAGCTAAACGTAATATACAGGATTAGTCAAATAAATAATTATCCAACTAAAAAAAATTTTTCGTTCAAAAGTTTAATGGTTGTAAACAAGCTACCGTTTAAATATTTTTTTTTTTAATATACAGAGTGTTTAGTTTATTGCGCAAATCAGGTAAACTTTGCTTTTTCAAATGGAACCATCCATATTTTTTACATTTTTTAAATCTAAGATTAATTCTAAGTATTTTTTTATAAAATGCATAATTTTTTAGTTATGCAATTTGGATACAATAGATAAAACACATAATATTAGTGATAGCACATATTTTTAGAATTTACTTTAATATTGGTACACATCGGGATTCAGCCTTATGGAATCCATGATTTCAATTAATACGAATATGTTTTGTAGGATAGTTGTCAACAACAGTATGCTCTACCAATAATACACCACAAATACAGACTAACAGCAGAATGACACAACGCACAAACATGTTGCCAATATACGGAATAAAATCTAAATATTGATTCAATATGTTGATTATAACAAGAGGAAATAGAACACACAAGATAACCATTCAGGGAAATCAGATAGAACAGGTTAAATAATACAAATACCTAGGAAGTATAATAGAAAATAATGGGAAACTAGACAAAGAAATAAACGAAAGAGTAGGCAAAACAGGAAAAATATTTAACATAATGAGAAACACATTTTTTGGAAGAAAAGAAATACCCAAGGAGATAAAAACAGACATTCTGAAGAAAGTAGTCCGATCCACAATGATGTATGCCAGCGAAACATGGACATTAACCGAAAAACACAAAACAAAAATAAACGCAACAGACATGAGATTCCTTAGAAAAATTGAAGATAAGACACGATTAGCCAGAATAAGAAATGAAACACATAGACAAAACCTGAAAATTGAGCCGATTAACGCGAAAATAAGGGAAAATCAAATGAGATGGTTAGGACACCTATACAGAATGGAGGAGGAAAGGACCACAAGAAAAGTCTATGAAACAAAAACATCAGGGAAAAACTACCAAGGAAGACCAAGGAAGACATGGGAAGAAGGAATAAAGGAGGCAGTAGAGGAAAAGGGAATCAGATGGAATACACTTAAAAGTAAAATAGCTTAAGACTAAATAAATAAATATAAATAAAATGTTGATTATCTTACCTGTTACATGTTAATTGTTGTTAATTTATGAAATCAAGTATTACATAATTCAAACATACAACGTTTTTTGTACATAATAAATCAAGGAAAAAATAGAAAATAAATAAAGATTGTCTGGTATTGATTGCCGGCTCATGAGAAAACAGAATGTAAATTTATTGTTTTATTATGTTTACACCGTACCCCCGTCCGTTATGTAAAACCATGTAAATCGAAAACAAAGCAAAATGTATTCTAATTTAGTCAGTTATATATTGAATTAAATTCATTATTTCTACGCAAAATAAAATGGCACTGGTATCAATTGATATTCGGTTTTAAGTTTGCTCTTCTATTCGTATCATTAATGCTTTTTTTTCATATTTCGATTGCAATATCCCTTACGTATAAAGTTGTGCTTGTACCTACTACTCTACCCGTACAATTTCCAGTTGCTTCGCGTTTTCGAATGAAACTTTTATTTTGTCGTATAGTTCTTGTTGTGGCTTCATTTATGGAATATAATTTAGCAACCTCTGTTATTCGTTCTTCATTTCGTAGACTATGGGATCTCAACCGGTGGGTTGCGACCTCCTGTGGGGTCGCGAAGGCTTTTCGTGGCCCGAGCAAAAAAAAAAACTCAGCTGAATGAATAGTAGCTAAAAAATCGATCTTCTCTTCTTTTCATGAAAATGTTTGGCGGGGGTCGCACGGTGCATAGCCGTTAAGAAAAGGGATCGTGACTTAAAAAAGGGCTGGGAAACACTGGGTAGACGATCTAAAATTTTAATTTTGGTTTCTTTCACTTTTATATATATATATATATATATATATATATATATATATATATATGTATATATATATATATATACAGTATATAATACTAAAGTATTATTAAACGTATGTTATTTTTTTTCGCAAATAACGCACTCGTTTATAACGAACTTCCGGGTATAACGAACCTTAATTTATAACGAACTTAAAACGGCATTTTACCAAATAATCAGGGGATTCCTCGAAATCTTTCAACTCCGCATATGTAGGGTCGCCGTAACAGTTCTTGCGGTTCTTGTGTATATGTGGTTAATTGTATGAAAAAAAATTATCGAACCTTCCTGACATTGCAACGGCCCATGCGGAAATTCCAGCATGCTCCACTTGGCCTGTCCGCCCCTGTTCACTGTATTTAATGTGTTAAAGGAGTACAATTATGAGTTACACAATTTCGAAGAAAACACGTAAAGCTCTTACTTTAAATAAATAAAAATAATATAAAATAATAATAATAATTTTTTCAAATAAGATTCATAAAAACTATTGTTACTGTACAATGCATATGTATTACAAAACAATATCTAACTCAATTTTGAGCAAATCTGGATTTGTCTAGTTTTGCAAAACAGTTCTTCATATTATGTACCTACTTGAAACAGGAAACCTATGCATTGATAAAAAAAAAAATGAATTTCTGATGTTTATCGTTTATTACGAATTTCTCTTTAGAATAATGTATTCGTCTTTATAAATACCTTTTTTAGTTTTGAACAAAAACTAAAAAGTATTTATAATGTATCTAGTTGCTAATTAAGGCGAAATATATATTTATTTTAGTATACTTTTCCAACAACTTCTTCACAATAAATTGACTTCTTATTTGTTGTTTCTCTGTAATACCATTTTACCTGGTTTGTAGCAGATTGTTTATATGATTTCTATACTACATATATAAAAGGCTAATTGGAAGTAAATAATAATAGAAGGTAGTGTTAAAAATTCAATATTTATTTGTCAGTAATAAGTAACATGATTAAAACAGAGAATTTATTGCATATGCTCCTCGATCCAGTTGATGTAGGCTGACACTCTGGTAAACACATCGGGATTGCCACGAGCGCATGGGTTGCTCCAGGACACAATACCGGCAACGGCACCATTCAGTACGAGTGGGCCACCAGAGTCACCCTTGCAAGCACCTTCGCCAACACGGTTCAGGGTGCATATCTGCTTGTCACTGACGGGTGCCGCTTCTATCAATACCTTCTTCTTGCAATCATCTAGGGACAGTGAGTTCAATACAATTTTCTGGAGCTGGTTGGGACGGTCGCCAGGCCATTGAAGTGCGCCCCAGCCGCTCAGAGTCAATTGTTCATCAGAACCAATGTCGACAGTGTTCAATGGAATTGGCTGGACCTTGTCGTTGAATTCAATATCTCCATCGATCTGGACAAGGGCAACATCGTCCACCAAATCAAAGTAATTGAATCCGGAGTGCACGACAGACTTTTTCACGTTGAATAAAGTACCAGCTGGATTCAGAGTGTTGGTTCCAACAGCGATGGACAAGCTTGCTGCAGAGGTTCTACATAAGGTAATTCATTGATGAAGTAATCAATGTAATATGGTTGGAAGTTTAATATACATATGTATAAATGTAATTATTTAATATACTAACTGGTAAACACAGTGAGCAGCAGTGAGGATCCAGTTCTTGTTAAGGATGCTACCACCACAATTGTGACTACCTTCAAATCTCAGAGAAATCTGGTAAGGGAATTCACCCTCCTCCGCTTCTTCACCACCCACGATACGCCAGTCCAGCGAAGCCGCGGCTATACACCAAACGCGCAATCAATTATTATCATAAATAATCTGCATTACCAAGCATAGTAATAATATATAGAAGAATAAAATACTTACAGGCAACAGTTACGAGAGCAGCTACCACAATGATGAAACGATTCATTTTGCCAAATGACATGCCGTCTGTAAGCAGCATATCATCTTATATACCTGATTTTCTTCACACTTATCATCCGAAGATAATCAGGTGGAGCCTGAATTTCCCAGTAAGTACGAAAACAATGTTATCTGTAGATCAATTATCAAAATAATTATTGTTAAAAGTAACACAAACTAATTAATATTTCCGGTTCATATATGTACTTCAAAAAACAAAACAAAAAATTCATTGAAGTGCATATTTTTATGAATCATTTCTTATCACTTAATCTTCTCTGGTATATCGACTTCTTTATCGTAGCTTTTAAAAGTGCATAGTAACAATGTCTGTAGATAACATATTCTTGAGTTGTACAGGTATTAATAGCACAGAATTATATAGTCTTCTCATTTTGGAAGAGTTTATTGCTTCAGTTCTGTAACATTCGACTTTTGGTTACATGCTTCATTATTTTTTAGTAACCTTTTCAGATGCGGTATCAAAGAATTTATAAATACTATTAATTACAATATTGTATCTGAATATTAAGATCAAAGTCTATAAGTAGATCTTCAATATCGGAATTCGTATTTTGTATTCGTCGTCCCGAGCAATTTTAAAAGGAACGGTACAATAAAATAATTTTTACAAAGAACTTTATAGAAATTGTATTGTCTAGTATTCTGCCGGGCTGGTTGGCAGTAAACACAGATAAACTCGAACAATGCGTTTGTATAGTCTTAACTCAACTAAGTTTTGCGACAGGGTAGATATGTACTAAATACATATCTACATATTTTCAAATTTAAATGCAAATATATATATATATATATATATATATATATATATATATATATATATATATATAAACGGATTTCGCTGTATATAATAATAATGATAGCACGTATTTTTAAAACTTGCTTTACTTGTGGCACATATCGGGATCCAGCCATATGAAAACCATGATTACAATTAACACGAATTATTTATTTTATATGAAAATTAGCAATTCTACCAATAATTCACTACAAATACAAACTAACGACAAAATGAAACAATAACATGTTACCAGTATACAGAATAAAATCTAAATATTAATCCATACAACGTTTTTTATATATGATCAAGGAAAAGATAAGAAATAAAAAAAATCAAGATTTGCTGGTATTGATTTTCGATTTATGAGATTATTCTGATGTATGTATGCGTTGCAACAGTATTGAAACTTGTTGTTGTGTTCCGTGCTTTCCTGAAATAAAATGTTCATTATAAATAACTAATATTACTTGTCAATAGTATATACCAGATTTTGTGAATATTAACACAAAAATAAAATATTTTTAGAAATGTATATTTTTGTATCATTTGTGTTATAATTTTGACATCATTTAGGCTAAGCAACACTTGTGAATCCTTGGTTTTTAAATCAAATATAAAAACTAATTCTACTGGTACAGCTAAACGTAATATACAGGATTAGTCAAATAAATAATTCTCCAACTACAAAAATTTTCAAAAATGTTTCGTACAAAAGTTTAATGGTTGTAAACAAGTTACCGTTTAAATATTTTTTTTAATATACAGAATATTCATTTTATTGCGCAAATTAGGTAAACTTCCCGTTTTCAAATGGAACACCCCATATTTTTTTTGCATTTTTTAATCAGATCAATTCTAAGTATTTTTTGTAGGCATAATTTTTTAGTTATACAATTTGAATATAACACTAGTTTACACGAAAAATGAACCAAGAAAAAAAAAGTGTTTTTTAGACTAATTTGGGGTCAGGGGAAACGAAAATGACAGTCATTTATTTTTCCAAAGAATCGTTTTCGAGATATTTGCAAAAAACCTGTTTTTTTGGCTCATTCTTCATGTACTGGCATAAAACTTGATAACGGTTGATCCATTTCAAAGATATTATGAAAAACTTTCATGCCATTGGTGAGTATGAAATGTATGAAGTAAAATACAATTCCTGCACAGACATTTGTACATTTCCTCTGAATTTGGGAGCTGAGAGCAATGAACAAAGCGAAACAGGCTTTTGGGATGAAGGAATGATGAGTGACTACTGCTGGATGCAACTTCGTGACGATTCAATGCAACATAAACGGAGGAGTTTAAATGAAAAAACATATTTTCGACCAAAAGTATGAACCTGTTTCTGAAAAACTAATATTGTTTGACATCACTTAATCTGTCATAACTTCTGTATTTTTTGTCCGATTTGAGCAAACTCAGGCTTCGTTTTTTTGCTATAAAATTCTTAAAAGTATGTATAATAATTTTTTTTCTATCTCAATGGAACAACTGAAAATGAGTGATTTTAAAAAATGTCGAAAAATCCATGTTTTTCCGAATTTCATCGCCTGTAACCCAAAGAATTTTAATCCGATTTACAAAAATAAGATACCGTCGGAAAGTAGAAGAACATACCTTTCGAACGATATACAGTTTATATTAATTGAATCAACCGTTATCAAGTTTTATGCCAGTATATGAAGAAAGAACCAAAAAAACAGGTTTTTTGCAAATATCTCGAAAACGATTCTTTGGAAAAATAAATGACTGTCATTTTCGTTTTCCCTGACCCCAAATTAGTCTAAAAAACACTTCTTCTTTTAGGTACTCGCCGGAAACAAAAAATTTGTAAACTAGTGTAATAGAACACATAATATTAGTGATAGCACATATTTTTAGAATTTACTTTAAAATTGGTACACATCGGGATTCAGCCTTACGGAAACCAAGATTTCAATTAACACGAATATGATTCGTAGGATAGTTTTCAACAACAGTATGCTCTACCAATGATACACTACAAATACAGACCAACAGCAGAATGCCACAACGCACAAACATGTTGCCAATATACGGAATAAAATCTAAATATTGATTCAACATGTTGATTATCTTACCTGTTACATATTAATTGTTGTTAATTTATGAAATCAAGTATTACATAATTCAAACATACAATGTTTTTTGTACATGATAAATCAAGGAAAAAATAGAAAATAAATAAAGATTATCTGGTATTGATTGCCGGCTCATGAGAAAACAGAATGGAAATTTATTGTTTTATTATGTTTACCCCGTACCCCCGTCCCCTGATTTGCGCGGAAAATCGTTATTTTTTTATATAAAACCGTGTAAATCGAAAACAAAGCAAAATGTATCCTAATTTAGTCAGTTATATATTTAATTAAATTCATTATTTCTACGCAAAATAAAATGGCACTGGTATCAATTGATATCTGATTTTGAGTTTGCTCTTCTATCTATATCATTAATGCATTTTTTCATATTTCCATTGCAATATCCCTTACATATAAAGTTGTGCTTGTACCTACTACTATACTCGTACAATTTCCAATTGCTACGCTTTTTCGAATGAAACTTTTATTTTGTCTTATAGTTCGTGTGGCTTCATTTATGGAATATAATTTAACAACCTCAGTTACTCATTCTTCATTTGGTAGACTATGGGTTCTCAAGCTGTGGGTTGCGACTTCCTATGGGGTTACGAAGGCTTTTCAGGGTCGATATAGTAGCTAAAAAATTGATCTTCTCTTCTTTCCATGAAAATGTTTGGCGCGGGTCACAAGGTACATAGCCGTTAATAAAAGGGATGGTGACTTAAAAAAAGGGTTGGGAAACACTGGGTAGACGATCTAAAATTTAATTTTGGTTTCTAAATAGATATATAATCTTTCTATCTACTTTTTTAAATTTATTTTGGCATGATCAAGCTTAAAACATTTTAAGTCAACTATGAAAACGCTGCAAAAACTGTAATTGGTTATCACTAACTGGTAAATATGAAGATATAAAAAATTCCAATCAGAATAACTAAAAAAACAGAAGGATTCTTATCTTTTTGCTGCTAAAGATTTACGGAGATTTGCTGCACTGATTTACATGAATGGTTTTCGTGTATTTACAAAAAGTGGAGTTCCTTTTTCTGTATTTAATGCCAAAGTTACCAATTAAAATTGACTATAAATATGGGGGCAGCAAAAATGTTTATTTTTAAGATTTTTTATAGGTTGTTTTGAAAACCGTGTAAATAAAGTACCGGGTACATTAGGGGATAGATGTATTACTAAAGAAATAAAGCATTCAAAAAGTAAATTAGTTATAATAAATCTTTCATTTCGAATACTAGTAATACAATATTAAATACACATAAATGGAAACGTTATAATAATTTAGTTTTCAGATATTCACTGTATTATTGTTATCAATTTTGCGTTGCAACGCTATTGAAAATTGTTGTCCATTAGAATGAATTCGACGTATTTCCGGATCAAAATGAAATGTTGACTATAACTAACATATTACATGGAAACTGCATACCTAGTTTGTCATTTGTGTTAAAATTTTGGCATAATGTTAGACTAAGCACTTGTGAATTCATTGGTTTTAAAAAATAAATAAGTCTAAGTATTTTTATTGAACAGCTAAACGTAATTTAAATTCTTCTGAACTGTTTAATAATTTTAAATACATACCTGCATAATATATTTTCAATGTTAATTATCTGTAAGAAAATGAGACGACGACATTTTGTCTTGATTAAAACATATCCCTGTTTGCACGGTGCAGCAATTATTGCGCCAATCATTGCACGCTTGTTATGATATAAGCCAAAACACAACAGTGAAAGATTGTATAAAGCTAAAAATCAGTTCTGGATCTATGCACACCGCATCACACATGTGGTCCGGTTCCGTGCGGTTACCGCTAACCGTTACCGCTACTGTGTTCATGAGATTATTATAATGTACAAACAGAATGTAAATTTATTTTTATATTATGTTGACTCTTTATTAGTAAAGAAATAAAACATGTAAAATGTATTATAGTTATAAAATATCTTTCATTTGGAATAATAGTAATACAATATTAAATATACATTAATGGGAACGTTATCATAATTAAATTTTCAGATCCTTGTAATATTTTGCGTTGAACACGATTGAAACTTGTTGTTCGTGCTATTTGGAATGAATTCAGCGTTTTACTGGAACAAAATAAAATGTTTGTTATAAACATTGTATATCACAACCTCCTAATCTGTCATTAAAATGCGTAATTTCAACATTGATTTACGCATTATAGAAACATATCTGAGCATTAAATATGGCATCTTATTATGCAGTTTTTAATTCGGAACAATTTTTTTATTTACACTTTTGCTCTAAAATGTATTGTTCAGAAGTAATCACAATATTTCAATATTTACATGTTAATTCCCTATGTCCCAGATTTCTTGGGACACCCGGTATATGTATATATGTATTCTACTCAACTATTTATTTACATATAAGCAAAAACAGATTATTATATTTTCAATTTTAATTACCTGTTAGAAAATGCGACGACGACATTTTGTATTAATTAAAACATATCCTTGTTTGCACGGTGGAACAATGATTCTAGTTTTAATTTGTCTTGCCGGTGTATTTCCAGAGGCACACATTAACACAAAGGCAAGCAATACAGCACCAATGAAAAACCAATATTTGCCAATCATTTTTCGCCGACAAACAGCTTTGCTACTGTAACGTACGATGATTTGTCACAATGTGCTGGTTTGACAGATGCTTGTGTAGTGTCGCGTAGCTACAGAGCAGATGAGAGTGATTCAGCATCTGGCTGATCAGTTAGTGTTTCTTTATACAGAAATATCTAAAACTAGGAAGGCGCCACGTACCCGGTAAAGTTCTAAACTAAAGCGTTTTCCATTTGCACATTTTTTTCGTGCGGCATTTTCCATTTACCTTAGGTGTATTCTATTTGACAATTTTGATCGATCCAACTCACATATGTACGTTGGATCACTTTAGTAGTCATTCTATTTGTAAAGATCACTTTCCAGATCCACTCTAATATTTTGTGATCCAAATCAGTTTGAAGTAATCCACAATCTAGTAGAATCAGTTTGCTGAATCCGGATCATTAGTTAAAATGGAGGTTATTTATTTAGATTCTGCGTCTTCTATTTTGTATCTTAAATGTTTTACTTGGGTTATGTTTACTAAACCTGTCAGCTGTCAAATAAGTCAAGGTTATGGATCACAAAAGTTATTCTATTTATGCATCTGATCTGATTTTTCTGATCTGATCTCGAAAGTGAACTGATTTTATTGGATCGATCCAGCACTGACAAATAGAATACACCTATTATAACCCTGCACTGACACCATGTATATAATCTATGATGTCGGTGCGCACTGAGTATAAGTTTTCTGCACGGACCCTAGCAGTCAGTTAATTATATACATTAGATAATAATAATAAAGAGTATGAAAAAGTATTATTTGTATAAGTAAAATACAAAATTTTAGACCCATACAATAAAATACTAACTGGAAAGATCGCATTGATCGATTTTTAGCCGATTTGGGGGGCGACCCTATACAAATTCGTTTAAACCCCGTCCTAGTACACATACATATAACATTTAAATTATCTCTTATTTTACAAAATGAATGTTTTATTTTGTTTATTTACAATCGCGCATGTATGAGTAGAACATATGCGAAAAAATAACAAAAAAATAATCTAATGTGTAATCTTCCGTTATAGTGTACACTTGATAGCACATATTTTTAGAACTTACTTTATTATTGGTACACATCGGGATCCACTCATATGTAAACCATGATTACAATTAACACGAATTATATGTTTTGTAGGAAAGTTGGCAACGTCAATATGCTCCACCAATAATTCACCACAAATACAAACTAACAGTAGAATGAAACAACTTAGAAACATGTTGCCAATATACGGAATAAAATTTAAATATTAATTCAATATGTTGATTAATTTACCTCTTGCTTATATACTAATGCATAATCTAATGAAATTAAAATGTTAATATGTAGAAAAAAATATAAGTACTCCTATTATTTAATTCAAACATACAGTACATGAAGTCATACAATGTTGTACATGATAAATCAAGGAAATATCTAAAGTAATCAAGATTTTCTGGTATTGGTTTCCGGTTCAAGAGATAACAGAATGTAAACTTATTGTTTTATTATGTTTACACTGTACATCTATCCCCCGATTTACACGGTACCGTGTAAATCGAAATCCAAAATGTACATAATTTAGTCAGTTACACATTGAATTTAATTCGTATATTTCAACGCAAAATAAAATGGCATTAGTATCTATTGGTATCGGTTTTTAAGTTTGGACTTCTATCCATATCATTAATGTTTTTTTTTTCATATTTTTTACTGCAATATCCCTAACGTATGAAGTTCTGCTTATACTATACCTAAACTCGTACAATTTCCAGTTGCTACACATTTTCTAATGGAGCTTTCATTTTTTCTTTAGTTCTTATTGTGGCTTCATTCATGGAATAGAATTTAGTAATCTCTATTACTTTTTTTTTCATTGCGTAAACATTCCAAGATTTTAATTTCGGATACTCAAGATGTCATTTTTCTTTTCACTTTCTTTTATTTTTTTTTTAATTTCTTTCAGCATGATAAAGCTTTAATTTTAAGTGAATTATAAAAATGATGCAAAAACTATATTTTGTTATCAATAACTGGAAAATATTAAAGTAAAAAAAATCTGTTAGATATAGCACAACGATGCATATCTTTCTGCTGACAAAGATTTGCTGCGGTCATTCACATGAATGATTTTCGTGTATTTACAAAAAGTGGAATTCTCTTTTTTAGATACAATGCCAATGTTAACAAGCGAATGGATTTGAAAAATGACTGTTGAAATATGTACGCAGCAAAAATGTGTCATTTTAAGAATTCTTTTAAATCTGTTGTTTTAAAAACCGTGTAAAAGCGAAAGAGTGTAAATAAAGTACATACCAGGTAAATCGAGGGATAGATGTATTACTAAAGAAGTACAGCTTGTAAAAAGTATAATAGTTATAATAGATCTTTCATTTCGAAATAATAGTAATACAATGTTAAATATACATAAATGAAAACGTTATAATGATCTTTTCAGATGTTCACAGTAATATTGTTATCAATTTTGCCTTGCAACACTATTGCAAACTGTTGTTCATTGGATTGAATACGGCGTTCTTCTGAAATAAAATGTTTATTATAAATAACTAATATTACTTGTCAATAATAAATACAGGTTTTAGTGTATATTACCACAAATGAAAATATTTTTAGAAATTTATAATTTTGACATAATTTTATGATAAGCAACACATGAATTCATTGTTTAGAAAGTAAAAAACGAATTATTTTTATTGGAACAGCTAAACGTAATACGTAATTTTTAATTCTTCTGAACTATTAATTAATTTTCAATACATACCTGTATAGCATATTTTCCATGTCAATTACGTGTTAGAAAATGAGACTCGACATTTTTTCTTGATTAAAACGTATCCTGGCATACATGGTGGGATAATTATGTTAATGACTTTTCGCTGATTACGGCGGCCGCCAAAATGTTGATCCATTATTGAAGTTGATTCTGCGGAAGATTCTGTTACTTTTCCCGGTACATTTCTACCGGCAACCATTACTACAAAGGTGAGCAGTAGTGGAACAAGGAAAAACCAATATTTGACACTCATTTTTCGCAGTCAAACAGCTTTAATACAAAGACACTAAATTAATGAGAATATAATCATTTAATTCGTACTATAACTGTAATCGCTTGTTATCTTTTCGTTAACCACTAAACTTCCTTCAAACCGTGCCGTATTTATAATTAAATATACGTTTTTAAAATTCCAATAATTAGTTACGATTTAATACTAACATTACGATGACATAACCACAAACTAGTAATGATTTTCGATTATAGATATCCACACATCCTTTCGTATCATCATGCCCATGCAGAAAAAATAAACAAAAGAACAATTTTAAATAAAATTTGATATATTTCAATTAATCTACAACGAAAGTAACTTTTCAATTCTTATTTAAAAACTACTTTTACAAACAAAGTTTAAAACATTTTGAGCTTATACTCCTAGACTATATAATACAAATATTCAATTGACTATGTATATTTTTTATATACCATTAACTTATTATCCTATTAAAATATATACTAACAGTTAATCTTCATTAACTCGTTCACGAAGGGCATCATACAGATCGTATAAATTTTCTATTATAACTTTACGGTATTTCTCATCATTTTTAAATGCCAATGAACAAATATTATATTTTATATTCTTCAGAGATGCTTCAACGTCAGTTTCATCTTTCATATTGTCGTTAGCAGCTTTGGTTAACATGTCAGCTGGTATGAAACCCATTGCGTTACCAGTCGCAACTTGCATTAATGCTTCTAACTTGCACAACTCCATGCCTTTGTAGAAATCTTCCAGCGGTAAATGTTCTTCAACATTACAATCGTAACTGGTTAAGATGTCACCCAATGTTTCATAGTAATACTGGTATAACTCATTCGCATGTTTACTTCTGAATGCAGCATCAGTGTTGAAATATATCGCCAGCATGACATCGAAACCTGGATAATAGTATCGAAACACTTGATAGTCCACCAAGCAACATTCTTGTGCAATGTTATTTTCAAATCGGAACAACATATTGTTCGACCACAGATCTCCATGACCACAAATTTTCGTAACGTCAGTCTCATCAGCGAATGCTTTTCCGAGTTTCGCATCCCACATCATTTTCTTGAATGATTCTTTGTATTCAGCGTCTTGTGGTAGTTCATCGATTAGTGTTTCGAAACTCCGTTTACTGGAATCAAACCACTGTTTACCGAAACTTGTTCCACCAGTGTACATCGTAATGAAGATTTCGTTTACATAGTTGGCGTATTCTTTCTGAATACTGAAAGGTTTGCCCAATTCTTTGGTTTTCACCTTTTCATATGCAAATGCTGCACCATGAAAAAGAGCCAATGCTTTCAGTAAACATTTCACCTGGTGCATATCATAAAATGTCTGCCTGTCTGGTACCCTGAAGTTCCTAAGAGTCATGTCTTCTAGAACAAGCGTCTCACCTCGGATGCAAAGATAACTTTTAGCTGAAAAACTAGTGTCAAATCCACATTTGGCGTATTCCTTAAACAGAATGTCGTACAGAAATATCTCCTTCTCGTAACAATTCATTTCCGTTAGTATTTGTATTTGGCTGGCGTACCTTTTCGGTTTTGTTTTAATGAAAAAACGTACTTCTTCTTTGACGCCATCAGTTTCGTAGGTTATTTTTAGTTTGTAGTGTTCACCCATGAATCCTTCATCATTTTCTGATATTGGTTTTATCTCCGCATCCAGGAAATGTATTGAATCATTGTTGAAACGACACTGAAGTATTTTCTTGTAATCTTCTGTTGTGATCCAGTCGTTTGACATATTGATCGCTATAAAGATTAAATTATAAATGATTTTCATGAATATTGTTATAGTTGTAAATTTGCACTTATTTTACAATTATGTTTATTCATGAATTGTATAAACTGCATTACTAAATGTTTGTTTTCATTATAATTACCACAACGAATTATTTTCTGGATCAAATTATTTTTAATTTAAGTTTTATGGCATTGCTTAATATTATGATAGATCTGAGACACAATCACCAATAATTAAAGTTTCATACAAATAAATTCGGTAATTTAGAAAGAAATAAACATCATTCTTTTTATACTGTAATATCCGGAAAATGTTTTTTCCAGTCTTATAACATACGTGAAGATACGTATAGTTTGTTTCAAAATAATTGCACATTGGCTTCGTAATGAGTGGCCAAACCCATCATTGCAGGATGTTTTGCTACTTACTTATCCGTACGCTAATAGGTGTATTCTTTTTACAATTTGGCTGACTGAGTTAAGAACTAAGCTAAGCCAGGCTAAGCTCACTTGACGGTATGTAAAAAGAACAAGATTTTTTATTTTTCGCAGATAGTTCACTGGCATGCAATAAATATAAATTAGCAGAGTAGCAATTTTGCACTGTGGTTATATTGCATATTAATTAATACCATCGTATCATTAAATGGTCAACTATTTATTCTATGTATTTATTTATAAAAAGTATTTTTTACAAAACTAATGCGTTTGCTACGTTTTCGTTCATAATTATAATAGTGGCATCGTTTACATATTCGAAATTATTAATTTTTAAACAAAAAACAACAAAATAACTTGAAAATAACCTCACTATTACTCTTTATATCAAAC
This sequence comes from Carabus problematicus, assembly GCA_963422195.1. Lineage (NCBI taxonomy): Eukaryota > Metazoa > Arthropoda > Insecta > Coleoptera > Carabidae > Carabus > Carabus problematicus. The sequence continues at coordinate 17,810,304 of OY728578.1, forward strand.
TTTCGTGCGTACAAATGCCGCATAGCTCTTCTTAGCCTGTGTTGTGGGTAGTGCGTCATCGGTAAGGGGGAGGTTAAAAAACGTAGATAAAGTGAGCTACGACTTGTAAAAAGAACACACAAATAACTAAGCCACTGTGAAATAACCAAGTAATTAAGCCAGCTTAGGTAAAAAGAATACACCTAATGTCAACATTTTAAGACAGAATGTAGCGATTAACTGGACATTAATTCTGTATAATGAATATACCTAAACTTACTTATAGCGTCAGTAATTTGAGTGAAAGTAACGAAAAAATTATTGGAGATTAATAACGTTCGTTCACATTCTTCATGTGTAGTTATTACAAATTAAATTTTGATTATTGACAAGCAGAAAATTGTAAATACGGCCCAGCATTTTCCCCCCTGTAGATCGCTTCAGACACCGTTTGCCGTATGGGTCTTTAGAAATCATGTGCAAGTAATTTGAAACAAGCCATATTATGTTTAAATGCAGTATAAGGTATAGTAGGTGTATTATTTTTACAATTTGGCTGACTGAGTTAAGAACTAAGCTAAGCCAGGCTAAGCTGACTTGACTGTATGTAAAAAGAACAAGATTTTTTATTTTTCACAGTTAGTTCACTGGCATGTAAGAAATACAAATTAGCAGAGCAGCAATTTTACACTGTGGTTATATTGCATATTAATTAATACCATCGTACCATTAAATGGTCAACTATTTATTATATGTATTTATTTACAAGAAGTATTTTTTACAAAGCTAATGCGTTTGCTACGTTTTCGTTCATAATTATAATAGTGGCATCGTTTGTATATCCGAAATTATCAATTTTTAAACAAAAAACAACAAAATAACTTGAAAATAACCTCACTATTACTCTTTATATCAAACTTTCGCGCGTACAAATGCCGCATATCTCTTCTAAGCCTGTGTTGCGGGTAGTGCGTCATCGGTAAGGGGAGGTTGATAAACTTAGATAAACTGAGCTACGACTTGTAAAAAGAACACACAAATAACTAAGCTACTGTGAAATAACCGAGCACTTAAGCCAGCTTAGGTAAAAAGAATACACCTAGTATATGGAGTAAAACATCATTTCAACATTATTACACAATATTCAAAGTCTACCACGATTTGACTTTATTTTTAATAACATATTTCAGGGTAAACATACAAAAATTCGACAGTTTTCGTGTAATTCATTTCTGTTTTTGACATATTACACTATATTAAACATTTGTATGAATTGTTTTAGTTTAGGGATGATAAAATATTGCAAAATACACTTACTTTTGTATCCTGATGATTGAACTATATTAACACTGTTATAATTAAAATTAAAATACACAATAGATGCTCACATACGCGCAATTCAAATGTTCTTCTATTACTAAATACATTATCTGAAGCTGTGTTGATGATTTATAAATGTAATGTTCAAGTTTTGATAACAAACTTATCAGCGTAATATATATTTTGTTTGATATTAATGCAACTAGCTAGTTTATGCAATGTGAACACATAATTGCAGTTATGCATTCAATGCTTTTTCTAGTCAATACTTGTTTCTACTAACTCGAGTACTGATTTAAACTGAAGGTTATTTTCATATATTTATATCACACTAGGCATGTACTAGCAGTGTTGTCCGTTGCTTTGCTCGCGTGGATTGTGGTATATTCTTGGTTAAGACTGTCAACTGTCGCACAAGAGCCTTGTTTGCAGACCCACGCAAATAACCGAGATCGTACGAACATATAAGTACGGAATCGAGAAATCGTGGATTAGGCGGGCCAGTCCCGGATTAGTGACCCCCGCATATCGCGCATTCAGTACTAAGGCACTTATTCTAATTTAAGTTATTCTAATTGCATGCGCAAAGAACAGTGTGCATTCGCGTGTGGTTGGCTAATTGAGATGAGTTTGCTGGAACAAACCTTTTAGCATAGTGCATAAATAATAATAAATGCTAACAAAATAATAATTTTGAATGTTGTAGATGCGGAGGGAAGTTAAATACGGCACAGTGAAAAGATGCCAAGACATTTTTGAACATTTTGATAATAATTTCATTTTTACCTCTATACCATCTCCGGTTTTTGAGATATATGTAGGTATTGTCATAAATATGTTATCACTCATTTTTCACTCCCTTACGCGGATTATCGGAAAACGGTAAAACACGTATTTGTTTATTTTTAAAGAGGCATCTAAATACTGATTTTTACGTTAGTAACATCTTCGATTGCATAACATAGAAATTTGCCTGTCCATATTATTAATTAATTGGACCAAAATATTCTAGGCCCGATGTGTCCCAATTCAGCAGATTCGACTGTATAATAGTACATTATACACCAAGGGAGAGAAACCTCTTATTTTTCCTGAGGTGTAGTTTGAAGCCCGAGTTCGAAGCCAGAGGGCTACAAATACATCGAGGGAAAAATGGTGGTCTCACCCGAGGTGTATATACTATTTTTTCCACGTTCGGGAGTAGAAACACCTAATTTTAGAAATAAGGAATTATAATAAATTGGATCGAAATTGCAATATTTAGAAGCCTTTGGAAATGTTTCCTTGCAACGCGTACCATGACAACAGACATTTATTTACAAAAACCTAAAACCGAAAAACTCCCTTTCGTCCCTAGGGAGTAAATGCTTCATTTCTGTCCCGCGTTTGACGCCATAAAAACTGACTTCTACTGTAAAAACATTTTTTTTGCGAAACTACGTTATTTGTATATTATATTTTCAGTTCCGAAGTTCATCGTCAATATTATTAAAAAGAAGTTATACATGTATGTCCGTATTATGATTAGTTAAAACACGACGTGTTTCGAACTCTCATTCATTATCAAATGATAAGGTGTGGTATCATGTTATGGTTTATATACCTGTCGTGTTTGTTGGTGTGTGACTGTTCAATGATGCGTGTTTTTGTGTGTAATATTTTGAGTGGTGTGAATATGGCATTCGATTTGCTGTTTATTTGAATATTTATTATGGGTTTTTTAAGTTTTCTTTATATATCTCTAGGTTTTCGCTGATGTTTAGTTTCTTACCTTTGGGGTGATTTTTGATTATTTTCATTATGTATTTTATGTCGCCTGCTGCGTGTTTATTATCAAGTAGGTGGGCTGCGTAGTCAGAGTCGATTTTAATTTTTTTAAAGGAGTTTATGTGTTCTTTATACCTGTCTTTAAATTTTCTACCGGTTTTGGTCTGTGTAGTTTAGATTACAAGTGTTGTATTTTAATTTTAAGCGGAATATACACCCGACACCTATTATGTTCCACAGTAATAAAGAAATATGCCAAATAGATAAAAACATAAATGAAATTATTTTTCTTATCATTGATGTAATGATTTTTAAAGAAATTAGTTCATGTTGAAGAAGATACGGAATTAACAAAGAGATAATGCGTTTTTTTGTGTGTGTTTAACATTTTTATTTATTACAAAATTGTATACAAAATCATTAATTTTACAACGAAATATATTTTCAGTTTTTAATGTTAGCTTAAACAGAACTGTTAAACTTTGATACTGTCATATAACTTCAATCATCAAGATGTTGCACAGCCTTCATTATCCGTTAAATGTACATGCACGCTATAATTTTAAAGATTGTGGTTCTTCAAAGGAAACTGATTTTGAGAATATCTTTCATCATATTTCATACAATTCTACCAGGAGAAGATACAACAGGTATCTAATACAACTGTGTTCTTCTACATTTTGCATTAAATAAATCGTTGGTCAAAATAGACAGTATGAAATATATAGAAATGTCTGACTTTTTAGTCCAATTACTTATGTCATTTTAACAAACACTTTTTAAAAAAGATTGCCCCCACATTTAGTTATACATGTCGATTCAAGTGAACCCCGAATTCACAAAATAATTGTATACTTTTGTGAAACATAATCTTATTCATTTCCAATAAAAGAAATGCATATGTATCTAGCAGATATGTTTCTTAAATTCCTGTAATCACGATACAAGAAACAAAACTATAATTTGCAATAATTTAGGAAATATTATTAGCAATTTAATTTTACAACTATGTATAGTAATAAATGATACTAAGTTTGAGTTAATAATACATTAACTTATTAGTAAAACAGGTTGCTAGAATTTGATATCTGTAAGTTTGAACCTTGCCGATAAATAATAGTACACACAGTTCAGTATTTAATCTGTAAAGTTATATTGATTTTATTCTTCAATCAAGACACTGTGTTATTCATAAGTTCGAACCTCATTGGTAAATAATCAAGATTACAGTCACATATAAAAGTAAGTAACATTAAATAGTGTTCGTATAATAAACATTTCACAAACATTATTAAAAGTATGTTTAGAAGAACTGTCAAAGTTATTACATGTCTATAGTTGTGCGTTAACTTGTCATTCTTGAATAATATTCGTAGAATTTTAACTTGCATTTGTGCATGAAATTCCCTCGGCGGTTGTGAACATATTTGAGTTTTCTTTTTCACTGCCTTTGGAGAAATTTTTACAGAGCTGGGAATTAAAATGATGTTGCTGATTTGATCAAACAGTGCTGTAGTATTGCTCAATATATTTACGTTATTATGAGCCATTTCTGTTTTCTGAATTGTACCTGAAACATAATATTTCCGTATTTGTTTTTTTTGTTACTTGCATTAATAGTAAATATGATTATTAAATGACTTTCTAGAAAATAAATATTCAACAGTAAGGAAGCTTGTATGGAAAATTAACTGTATTTTATTAACACTGGCAAATTAATTAGTTTACTTGTTTTTATTTAGGTAGATACTTTTGGGTAATTAAAATGAAGTATGTGTGAAAAGTTTAATTTCCGAAAAGTTTATGATTCCGTGATTACGTGCTAATCATTCATTGTTTATGAGTTAAATACGAAGTCCGTTAAATCAAAGTCCACATAATCGAGGGTTTAGGTAATTTTTAAAAGATGTTACTTACTTATATTACGAGAAGTCCGTAAATAATCATTTAATATGTAGCTTTGAATTATCAAAAGTAGTTAACTAATGAATAATACATATCAGTATAACATTTTAGAACAAATTTAATGATACGCCTAAAAATAAGAGGTAATATGTACTTACTTGATTATTTAGAAGATATTCCTCTACAATTAAATAGTTTTTCTCAGATATACCTTGATGTAACTACGTCTCAAATATAAATGAATATTTTCTCATATCCAGTGTGTTTATATTCTCACCAATTTGTTATCTTATTATTCATTTGAACAAATATAGGTAGAAATGTACCTCCTGTAACTGCTTATCACAGTGCTAAATAAATATTCAAGTAAATTCTTGTACAGTTACAACTAAATATTCATTGTACTGAATTGTAAGAAATGTAGTTTTTAGAAAAATAACCTCTTCAATGAGTTAAATTTCCAATATAATGTTTTCTTTCTCAATAAATAATGAATGGGATCAAGAAAATAAACCTCCTGCTCTTTTTCTTGAGTTTTGCAGCTAGTACTTAATACAATTTAACATATACAATAAAAAAAAATACAATAATTTGTGTAAATATTTTTTATTATTTTCTTTGATTTTTACAAGATTTTTTTGTAAATTATGAAATTATTCAACAATTATAACGTTAAATTCTAAGTACAAACATTAATATCATTAAATTATGTTTAATATAAATAACTTAAATACTCACATTTACATTTTTCCGAGATGGTTAAAATATTAGAAGACAGGTTTCAGTCAATCTTTGCGTGATGTTTGATTCAAATCTCTTATTAACCTACGATGAATGTTAACCAAAAACAACTCTAGACAATATCGTAACAAATGTTGAATATTATTGGGCCGATTTCAGCACTTTTAATACATCTATCAAACTTCAAATCATTTAAATTTGACTATGTTGGCCTTGAAATAATGGAAAATACTACATTATACTGCTCTATATGAATCAAAACAAGGACAAATAAATTTGATGTATTTCACATTAGTCCATCGTCACTGACACCGTCATGAATTTGACGTGTTTGTTTGATAAAAATTGGATAGATTTGAAACGCGTCTTTAAACTTAATTAAATTCGATCTTAAAGAAAACAAAAAGCGATTAAGTTTACGTCAGATAAACAAGACGTTTCTACGGAAAAGAAAACACATTTTAAAGTTACGAAAAAGTGCAGATATCGGCAAAATTATTAACTATTTGTTAACACTTGACAAACAATGTAAATACAGATATGAAATTAAATAAGATCAGATTTACTTACATGAGAAACTAAACCTAAATATGCAATCTAGTTATGGAAATCTAAAAACAAATACTTAATTGAAATGAAACCCATCTCATACACTGTACATAAAAATGTCTTCATTCACTCTATAAGGCACTAAAGTTACGTTTTTTTTTTAAATTTGACTTTCTTGATCGCAATAATATGGCAAAAATTAATAGCAGTATCAGTTAACTATTTGAGTATTTCCGTACGACCACGCCTTGAAAACATTGTGGTTAGAATCACATCAGTGTTGCCAATTGTTGGTGAATAAATGCAGTAAATGAAAAACGGGATATTTCAAATTCTGCATAAATTCAACATTTATAAATAGCAGGACAAAATTTATTTATATTGCAAAAAAAAAAAAAAAAAAACACAGTAAACTACACGTACCAACTTAATAATAAATTTAGAAAACATAAATATCAAACACATATTATTTAAATTTTGTTACTATGCCTGTTTCGAATTCCTCAAATTATTATTCTGACTAAGATACTGTTTGTCACTATTAAACTATATTATTTTATCGTTAGTAATTGGCATTTTCGTTTAATGTCATAAGCGATTATAAATTATGTACTTAGTGTTTAAATAGTGATAGTCAATAAGGCAGTATTTGTTTAGTTATGCTAAAATATGTGGATTCCTAAATGATTCCATATACTTCAGGTTATACTTGATTAATTTAAGTGTACCTATTTTCTGTTTCGCTGGATTACAATTCATTTATTACAGAAAATGAAAATAATTTATTAGCAAGCGTATTATTTGAATTTTCAAATATAGTAACTTGTAGTACAGACACTCCTCACATAACGACCGAATTCCGCTCCTGTCGAATTTATCAGTCGATGATCTCGCATGGTAAGTTTCTGTTTTATGAAATAAATTTCACGTACTATTGTAAAAGTTCATTAACCTGAGCTGACTCGGACAGAGAAAGGGAATTCCCCGCGCCGTAGAGCTGGTCGTTAAATGAAGAGTGCCTGTATTGTTATTTATAAACATAGCAAATGGACAAAAATATAATAAATAAACTAATAAAAATAATTATCACTGGATTTCACTTGAGTTACGCAATGCAATTTCAGTTACGTTCGCTATAATGTTCAATATTTACAGTGACCATTCGGCACTTTCCGCCATATTTATTACCTTTTTTTGCAATTTTTCGTATACTAAATTAATTACATTCAGTTATACTTTAAACTATATTTCTTGTTCTAACGTATCATTCGGTACATTTCGTTTAATAAATGTTAAAACATTCTAATCGGTATTATTTCGATATCGTTCTTATCGCAATTGTTTTTTAGTACTAATGTAAAAGTGTTAATCTTTGATTGGCATGATTAAAACACTCGCACAACTATTATGAAGTTTAATAAATTAGTACAACACTTTACGATAATTTTTTCTGTAATTAATTTTTTTTTAACAATATTCTTTGTAGATTTTCTTTAGTCAATTGTATTTTACCTTCTTAAAACAATATTATTAAGGTAACATTGCGGCTTTTTTAACGATTTACTATTGAAAAATAAGAGGTCAATTATTTGTAGCAAATTTTTGTTACGTTTTCTGGATTCATAAAAAACCTTCAATTTCAAAAAATTAATATTGCTATTCTTCGTTCTCGATTTAGGCCAAAATATACGCGAATTTAAAGCTTTTTACTAATTGCATTTATAAACGAAACTATTTTAATTCTGTTTCGTAACTAAAATCAACATTTTAGTATTAGTTCTAATACATATTAGAAATCTTAGAAGTCAAAGAAAGTCAAATGCGATGGCGCTTCAAAATATTTACACACATACAAACAAAACATCGTCAAATGTCACTCTAGTCACTCACTTTTATAATTCGTATTCTGGTAATTGCTGTTAATTTAAAAAATGGTTATAACACATTACATAACCTATAAACTTCTGAAAAATAATAAAATTAAAAATTGAATAGGTAATTGACTAGAATTAGCTAAAAAGTATTTAAAAATACTCATACACAACAATAATTCACTAAAATTGTGCATAAAGAAAATAATTTACAGTCCATGTTTAATATTTTGACTTTAAATATCTTCCAAACCATTAATTATCATTTTCACTAGTTAATTATTTAAAATATAAAAAAATAGATATTATATTTGTAATGTTACCTTTTCAAATGTGTGTTATTATTTATTAAAATGCTCAGTAAATGATAATATTTATAAAATAATTAACCGTTGAAAATATGATTTGTAAGTTTGAAAAAAACTATCTATTAGAGAATCGATAGAAATGTAAAATATTAAAATCCATGTTTAAAATTCACAGCATATTGCCAGCGAGCAAACGTCAGGTCGTTACTGACTGCATCAGTTCTTTGTCAGTATTTCGCAATTTCAATATGGCGTACGTCATGTGTAACGTTTCAGAGTTGTTCGTCACCGGGATAGTGTCCATTTCGGTTTAACGGTTGCCTCTCAGGAGCATCAGACGGTCTGTTTCTCTTGAAGAATCCACACTGAAAAGATAAAACAGCACATATTAATTAATGTGAATACGAATACAGTAACAAACTTCTCGATAACAGTGTACTCTGTCAGAGTGTACACTTTTAATCGAGAAGGTCGTGCGTGTATTATTTGACAGAATCGTTGGGTCGAATTCAGCTCTCAAACTTAACTAAATTAGATTTTGAATAACGAAAAAGATGAACTTATATGACTTTACATTAGATGAACAAGGATACTACGTGCTACGATGAAAATTAGGGCCGAGCTTAAGGTTAGTAACGGGAGCTGACTTCGGCGGAGTGTTCATAACCTTTAAATATAGTTTGTACAAGTGAATACTCTGTTAAAATTGCACAAAGTAAATAATGTATCCTTGATTATGGAATTAAAATTAAGTATATGTCAATGATGAGTTAATAAATTGTAAAGATATTTGACAAAAATGTATGTTAAGCTTCTGAATTTCACCTCGAACTTAGCTTAAATTTAAACAGTACATTGTTATCGAGAAGAACAGATATTACCCTCCAACATTTCATTTACAATTTAATGGTAGTACACATCTGGTGCCCCCTTAAAACTGAAACCTTAATTACATTACATATCTTACACATTCACTTCAGAAGCAATACTACATTATAAAAAATAATTTTAGGTGGTACTGCAGAAATGTATGTAAATATTTACGAATGTGAAAACATTGTTTTGATTATTAGATGAACTTATTATAACCGATGAGAAAATGTAATGAAAATATATATGTACATATGGAAAACGTTTAAAATATGTAGTGTCAAATGCAAGATCGGAAATAATTAAATGAAGTTCACGCATAGTGTGCTTTGAAATACGATTTAACTTACTTGCAAATTCCTCCCTGCAAAATGGTTCAAAAAGATAAAAACTTTATAAATTTTGCAAAAACTTCTTTCAAAATTAATTTTTACTAATAGATTTTTAAGGCAAGATTTAATTTTACATATTGCTTGATTTATTTTTATTTTACTCCATTATATTTTCTAATATTTCTCATTTGTACGTAATATTGAAAATACCAACAAGATCTACTAAATTTTTCTATTAAGTTTGACACATATGGAAAAATGATGTATTTTTACAGTATTATTGTAGTAAGTGTCGATTTGAGTTAAGAAATATAGCATCTTTTAGTAGCGCTATCAATATCAAACTGACAAATAGCAGTCTACGTTTTGCATTGAAATTCTAGTCAAAAACATGGAAGATATATTTTGTTGGTTAGTTTAGAATACGAAAATAAAAATGAAAATATGTTGTACTTACTTTATATAACAGGAATACGAGTAGCAGAAGAATAATGGTACCCGCGCACGCTGACAGCACTACAACCCATAATGGAACTATGTCGGTTTTAATTTCCGTTTCGGTTTTTTGCACATTCGTGAACACTTCATGACTGTGAATTGGTCGCTCCGTTGGTGTACCAATGTACGGGAGCTTGTTTATTCGTGACACCATCATAGACGACAGCGCCAGTTGTTGTGAACCACCAATCTTAAAACATTCAATTGTGTAATTATAGTATCTTATTGACCGTTAAGTCAAACTTATTAGTTCATTCGCTCGACCTGCTCAGTGTACAAAACAATAAATACAAACGCCATTTTCTTACGTTGCACAAATCTGTCAAAAAACCTTAACCTAAAAGTTATGTGTCAAAGTTTTAGTTGGTTACTGTATTGTGTATTTATATTCATCTAAAGTAATGAAGTTAAATAAACACTAAATCTAAAATAGTTATAAGGATTATTTGCAAAACTACTAACCCTTTTCACGGTTTCTGCATTCGCTCTGAATCGCAAGATCGCATGTACTTCTTCGTCTTTCACTAACGGACCAGTCACGCAGCGAAGATATTTACACCGGGCTGCATTGCACGGTATATTATCACGCATATCATCATCCACTTCTCGTCTGTGTCGAAAATGTCTGTTTCTATGATCCGCGTCAGACGGATACTCAGTTGCTACATTATCACCAACGATATGTCTGGTGCCAGATTGACCTGAACTGTGCGATCGATGACTGGAGCTGTGTGACTCATAATGCTGTTCTCCCTGGCCACCAGCCGCTCCAGCACCGTCCGAGGAAGAATGTGTATTATGAGTGCGTGCTTCATTACTAGATCCCGATCCAGACGAACCACCAACCTCTCCACTATAGGCTCGCGAGCTGCCGTAACTTACTCTGCCATGCACTCTACCAGAATCTGAGTTCCGCGTCTCATAAGTTCCTAAATCTGGGTCATATTGTGCACCACCTCGATTGTCATACTGTCCGGCATTGTCTCTGCCAAATGTTTCATCTATTTGAACCGACACGTCCTCGTCAACGGTTGCAATTGGACCAGGTTCCAATACAGTCGTACGGAATCCACTGCCAATAGCAGCTGCACCAATGCCAAGAGATGCATCATAATTCGACTGGTCGTATTTCCCGTATGTGGATCGGTCTCGTCCACCACCACCCGATTGATGTCTGCTGCCCTGACTCTGTTGATTGCCTTGACCACGTCTCTGATAAGACGAACCTCCGAGTGCTATATTCCGGGTGTATTCATCCAAGTTCTCGTTGACTGATTCTTCCGTTGCAACATCAAATGGCCTTACAAAACCACTGGTTCCATTCTGAACTACAATACCACCATTTTGTTTGTCTGTGGTCCAACTAATACGATGAGTTCCGTTTTTGAATTCGCCTTGACCCCTTGCTAGCATATTTTTCAAGTCCTCTTCACTTATAAGACCAGTGAGGTTTTGTCCCGTAACGGTGAACACTTGTCTATAACCTGATCCGGTTGCGCCTCCTTGTTGGAAGTGAGTTGCACCTTGATGTGAACCACCTTGAGAATGAGATCCGCTAGAGCCACCTTCATGATGAGAACTACTGAAGTGAGTTTGACCGGTTGCACCTTGAGCATGATCTCTGGTTGCACCTTGTGCATGATCTCTGGTTGCACCTTGAGAGTGAGATGCGCCCGCTGATCCTTGATGTTGTGATCCACCCCTATGATGATGTGTTGTACTACCTTGATGGTAAATCATCTCTCCAGTATCACTTATTTCACCACCAGAGGCAGCACCGCCTCCTGTACTCTGTGTGTACGTAGATTCGTACGATGATTCCCTAGTACCACTACCAGCCTGACCCTGTGATCCTCCAGCATTGTTCCAGTTAAATAACGTAGTATCACCAGTGCCTGTATGACGGGAATCATGGTGTCCCGAACTGGATTGACCGCTAACTTCTCTGTGTGAACTGGCAGAACCAGCTTGTCCATGAATCTGACCTGAACTGGAGTGTTGACCACTTTGACCAAACTGTTGGCCACCAGAACTAGAATGTTGACCACTTTGACCAAACTGTTGACCGCTAGAACTAGAATGTTGACCACCAGAACTAGTATGTTGACCACCTTGACCAAACTGTTGACCACCCGAACTAGTATGTTGTCCACCTTGACCAAACTGCTCACCACTAAAGCTCCCATGTTGACCACTTTGACCAAACTGTTGACCGCTAGAACTAGTATGTTGACCACTTTGACCAAACTGTTGACCACCAGAACTAGTATGTTGACCACCTTGACCAAACTGGTCACCACTAGAGCTCCCATGTTGACCACTTTGACCAAACTGTTGACCACTAGAACTAGAATGTTGACCACCGTGACCAAACTGCTGACCACCAGAACTAGAATGTTGACCAAACTGGTGACCACTGGAACTCGCATGTTGACCACCTTGACCAAACTGTTGACCACCAGATGCCTGACCATGACTTGTATGGCTGGATTCAGAGTGACCACTTTGACTAAAATGCTGACCACCACTTGAACTCGAATGACTAGATTCCTGGTGACCAGCTTGTCCTGCTTGTTGACCTGCTTGATTTACTTGGTGACTAACGGTATACGTAGGTCCACTTTGTCCATTCGCGGCTGCACCTTCACCGAAACGATTCTCCTGACCTCTGGTAGAGGTGTAATGAATTTGAACATTCCTGCCTCCTGAACCACCAGCTCCTTCCGCTCCCGCACCGCTCCCAGAATGATGCGTGACTCCGTCACTGCCAGTAAAGGAACTTGTATTTTTACTCCAAGAATCAGTACGGACTGGTCCGCCATTCGAAGACGATGAATTCCAACTGTGAGTGTATGTTGTTTCTGTAACTCTGGACCCACCACTACCACCACCCTGGTTTCTGTCTATTTTCGCACTTTCCTTTCCCCGTTGTGAATGAACGTCGGACGCGTCGCCCGAGTCACCGGTTATATTTCTGTTGGTATTCTGCTCGCTGTCGTGTGAGACAGCTGTACTTGATGTGCCGACGTTAGTTTGAACTGCAGTCTCACTCTTAATGCCAGATGCATGTTTCTCTTCATGCAGACCCATGAATTCTAAGTACGATTTAAACGGCAATAACTGTAACAATCAATTTAGAGAAAAGTTATTTTAATTTACAATGCACTTTACTTGAGCTGTTGGTTTACTAAATACGTTAAACTTACGTCAACATGCAGTGCATTTGCATGTGCAAATTCACATTTCAGCAATGAAGAGGTTTCAGGTTGTTCCATGAGATACAAAAGGCCATCACCTAAATTAACACAATTTATAATAATTATATTGTTTTAAGATTTTATTTGAATACTTATTTCCCTTGATATACTATAGAAAGTCGAATATAAGACCACCCCACCCTATTTTCGTCACTAATTTGACAAATCATGTACTTTTGGGGAAATTATACAAAATAAAAATATTAAGATTATGAATTGAAAAACCATCTAACAATTTCTTCTTTAGGTTACAAAAAGAAGAACGACCCTCGCTTTTTACAAAACAATTATTGGTATTAAAAAATCCTTGCCTTATATTCGGTTTTAAAGGATATTGAAATTAATATTTGCCGATTAAATTAAAAATGCCTGTAGAATATTATTTACCTGCTAAAGTTTCTTCTGGCCAGAGGAAGAGAACTAATGCTTCATTGATACCAGACGGTCCGTGGTTCTTAATACTATATGCATGAACAATTTGCGGCCCGATTTCGGTTTCGGACGTATAGTTTCCAGCCTTATATTGAGCTTCTTTATAATAAATATCGGGAGTTTGTGCCCATCTGAAATAAACCAACACTGATTTTATAATTTTGTACATGTGTAACAAAAAATTTAAATAACAAAAAGTAAAACAGAATTAATCTACATATTTCGTAAAATACTTATAAAATATAAAGTCTGTATTTACTAAAGTTATTATTAAGACAAAAACATTCTAATTTTATAATATTGTACATGTGTAACAAAAAATTTAAATAACAAAAAGTAAAACAGAATTAATCTACGCATTTTGTAAAATAATTATAAAATATAAAGTCTGTATTTACAAAAGTTATTATTAAGACAAAAACATTGGACTGTGACTTACCCTGTAAGAGATAGATTGGTCTTTACCCAAATATCGACAGACAATTTTTTGGCGTTATCCATCAACGTCGTATTCAGTTCTGGATTTGTGCTATTAACTTCCATGTAGAAATCATAAGTGGGACTCATTCCTTCCATATTGAACGGATCTAGTAAGACTTTAAAGTGTATCTGAAAAAAAAATGTTTTCGTGACGTTTCCACTTAAAAATTCCTACGCCCCATGTTGACAATACGATTTATGCATTAATCGGCCGATTTATTATTAATATTACAAGTAATGAGGAAAAGTTAACAACGTCATTGACGATAATTTGAGAAACAAATTCAAGTTATCTGAAAGAGAAAAATCAATGGCCGGGTGATAGAGCAGTCGCCCGGCAAGTGACAAGACCCTGGTTCGGTTCCCGGCGAGAGACATTGATTTTTCTCTTTCAGATAACTTGAATTTGATTACAAGTCATACTTACAATTTTTCCTTTAGCCAATGGATTGCCAATGTAACATCTGATCGTTGTGTTTTTAACCTCGGACGGTGCGCACTGTACTGCAATGTCATGTGGTCCCTCTATCTTCTCGGTGTTGAAGTAATCGATACCACGCGGTAACGATATGTAGAACATTGTTTCAAATGAATCTTCACCTTCATTCTGAACTATCACATCAATCTCTAGTCGTTCCTCCGAGCCAGACAGATACGTATCAACATTTCTATAAACAAAGGATGGAAAATTAGTAGTCACACTTGAACCATGTGTCATAAATTTGAGGTTAGGTTGCATTTAAAGTGTTTCAAGATGTTCAAGATACTTACGGTGTTGCTATTACTCGTAGATCGGGTATACAAACATCGTCTGTACCACATTCTTTCTTGATAACAATGGAATCTTTCAGAACAGATGGACGGTTTCCATTCAGCACGGGATGGAGATATCCATTTGGTCTTCTGCGATGTGTCGCCCTGTTTACTTCATAGACTGTGGATAAATTGTAGCGCATTTCAACGTCGATTGGCGTTAACTTATCACGTGTGCTTTCCTGTGAAACTCAACATTATTAGAATCATTGCATTATTAGAATCATTGCATACAAACTGTCTACTAAGGCCGTGTTCGAATTCAAGATTTCAGTATTTTAGGCAACGAAATTAGGGAGATTTTTGGATCTTGGCGGTCAATTTAGGGTATGCAATTCAGGGCGTAGTGTGCTTTTACAAATCCTAATGTCTATTTCTAAAATCCTAACGTTATTTAGTGCACAATTTAAGTTATAAAACCAGTCACGTGGTACATTAGTGCACTAAATAGTCCAATTCGAACGCAGCCTAAACCAACCAATGGATATGGAATTTGTACTTACTCTGACATACACTTGTATACGTCGACACTTTTTTTCGTTCCTACCCAGAATCCAGGTCTCGTTAAATTTACTTCGCTTCTCAGTTGGATATAAGAACATTCGTGGATCATTCGGGTTCTTCGTATCCAGTACAAAGTTAATAATAAATGCTGTAAAGAAGAAATGAAACTAAAAATGCAATTCCGGAAAGCGAATTATTGAATGCTTACAAATTTCATCATTAACACCAATGCCACCATATTTGGCACATGCGTTTATAGTTGTGCAACTGACGTGCTTCGGCCCCATCGGACACTTTTTCACTTCTAAATCGATGGCTCTAGTTTCTTCAAACAAAACGGAAGCTTCAACGTCAATCACAGGACGAGATCTGAAAAATACTTTAGGTAAGATTATGACAGAATATTGGGGTCAATAATAGTTATTGGGGAATTATGGTACATCTTCCTACATTTGTCATTTGTTTATTAATCTCTTAGTATCTCGTCTGACCAGTTTATGGGGCCAATTATAAATATTACCTGAGCACAAAAGCAGCATATGACAGGTAGGATCCTACAACCATATCAGGATACTGATTATGGTCCAGATCTATGCCGCCGGCTACTGAAAATCCAAACGTGTACATGGCTTCCTGAGAAACATCTTCTGAGTAGATGATTTGAGATGCTTTCTCATGGATGCCTTTGCTAGATCCGTAGTAGATGTAGACAGCTCCTCTTTCGCTTTCGCCAGCATACGGCGCCCCAACAGCTATGTCTGTGCAATTATATATAAATAACAGTTGTTACAAACACGTATGATGAGCAATAGGTTAATTGACTCCTTTGAAAACATGTAAAACATATTGATCTTAGCTATACAAGCTGATGTTATGAAATATAAAGAAAATAGTAAAAGAAAAATATTCTATATTAACGAAACTATGAGCGCCAGAGAAATGTTTTCATTTGAAAAGTGTAAAAGTTATTTGGTAGAACACACAACCGGCAATCAAGAGGTTCCCGGTTCGAATCCCGCACAGTGACACTTTTTTTTCATTTTATAAATTTCTTGGGTAGTTATGGTTGTTTAAATTGTAATGAGAATTTGATGTATTTTATTTTAAAAATCTTAGAGCTTTTTTTCTTAACAACAAACATTGAAAATTACATACAGGATGATCTCAAATGATTGACCGTGCCGTTTCGTTCTGATATTTTAGTTTGTCGCATCACTGTGTTATTGATAGTGACCTACGATAGACATATAACATAGGGGCATAGAATATGGAAGTTTTTATCATAATATGAACTTATTCACATCACGGTCAAACATATTGGATCACTCTGTAGTACGTATATCGTACCTTCATACCCGTCCAAGTCAATATCGCCCAGTTTTGCAACAGAGAGACCAAATCGACCCTTCGAGTACACACCATCTCGGAATACAAAGGTTTTCATTGTCGGCTATAATATAAATCAGTCAATTTTTCCGTTTGGGATCTATTATTGTCTGTATATTTCACAATAATATTTACCCATTTTGCATTTGAATTTGCCGCTACTCGTTTCGGATAGATCACATATATTCGGCCCACTTCGTATTTGCCTTCGTTATTCGGTTCAGTATGCAGCGGAGCACCGACAACTAAATCATCCAAACCGTCACCGTTGACATCGGCTGCGGCAACTGCATACCCAAAGTACGCCCCCAACTGACTGCCGGAAATATTATGGTGGTTCGTTAGGTTCCAAGTGTACAACACAACCTGCAAACATCATCCAACCTTATAGCACTAAATAATAAGGAATGAAATGCAGACTTCCGTGGACAGAATCGCGACATTGCTGGCGAAAGTTTAGTCTATAGCAGAATCTGGTCAGTAATTGTGTTTTATGTTGCCAATAAATGTTATTAAATAAAGTGTTTGTTACCTCAGTAATAATGGTTAATGGGAATGTAAAATATATACTTTAAAATTGACTTAAAACACCAACATTATACAAAGGAGGTATAATGTATTCCTCTTTTATATTCCTGACTAGTTGACTTGTAATAATTAGTTTACTGGGGATGCTACATCCTAACAATATAAATTCTTTGAAATATTTCAATAGATAATTAGCTCCGAATAAAATTGTAACCCTGTTCACTACTGATCCCAAGAATGAATCCCACTAGCCGTAGCGACTGTGCAGTATTCCACTGTATAACTGTTTTCGATCGGTATACTCAGACATAGTGTCACAGCGGTGAAATGAGTGCATTTTGGCAACCGCTATTTGTATGTCTGAGTATACCGATCGAAAACAGTGGAATACTACATGCTCGGTACGGCTATTGGGATTCATTCTTGGGATCATTAGTGAACATGGTTACAATTTTATTTGGGCCTAATTGTCTATTGAAATATTTCATTCGAAGAATTTGTATTGTTAGAATGTAGCACCCCCCAGTAAACTAATTATTACAAGTCAAGTAGACAGGAGGATGAAAATGAAACGTACTACACAGTAGAATTTAGGTTAAGGCAGGAGTTTCCGAAGCATTTCGTACCTTTCCGACAAGCCTGTTTCCTCTGGGCATACCAGCAGCAATACCACTCTCTTTGTCTCCGGTAAAGTTACCAGAAGTTACCGAATAACCCATATAAGAATCATCATCAATCGGTGAGCCCTCCTTGGTGAAAACAACATCCGGTCTGTTCTTAATATGCTGGTTGTACAATTGACCTATGACAAACGGGAAACAATATGTGATAGTAAAAATATATCCAAATGTCCAAATTGAAATGTGTCAGGAAGCATGATAAGCTGCAGCATGTTGATTAAATGTCTGAAGAATGATATGAAATTAAAATGAAATGTTTGGTTTTAAATATTTGTTTATCTTTATACCATTTATGAGTTGTATTAATCTTTGTTTGGTTAATAATAACTGTTCATGAGATTTATAAAAACAATGCGTTCACTCGATTTATAAATCTCATTGTTTTACTTCCATTTTTAAACATGAAATGAAATATGCAACGTTCTTCAAAATACACAGCTGTTGCTTTGGTTGCCTGCACAGTAGGCGCCCACAAACACTACATGACATAACGTAACAACAAAACAAATAATATTGCTGATTTGTTCATGTTAAATGAGCGTTAGTAACCTATGTAATCAAACTGTTTAATTGTCCTGACTAGAACTTCAACGTATCTGACCGGTCCATTCGTGTTATGCCGTTTGTTAACATACATTAATGTTGATTAATATCGTACGCCTACACCGTGAACAGTTTAGCAATATTATTTGACACATGACAGATAAATAAATTATATATTAGGCAGGTGGATGTGTGTTCTTTTAGCTCCATATGTCCTGTTAATGGATTTGAAACAAATAAATAAATTTGCGTATGCTGGAAACGAACATGACTATGATTAACATTGAGTTACTCTAAGAGTTACACGTAATGAATCAAGCTAACTAGCTGACACATATACATTCAGATTTGATGTCCGTTTGCATAGAAGCGGTTGCTGGAACTGTGAAACATGACAACAATAATAACTAATTGTGAACAAACCATCTCAAACAATACACCATGCCTGGTTGTTCAGAATTTCAATTCGCGAAAGAAAAATGATTCTACTGTTTGTATTAATTCGAGATTAAATTGAGATTCTAAGGCCAGGAATCAGTTGATTCTGTGTGACATTCAAATAACTGGCAACAAATTTATGGCGTGCACAGCAATACGGTTTAGATCTAGAATTATTAATTCACGAATTTTGACCTTTTTTGAACAACTGACAATTCGTAAGACCGATATTTTGAATTGTACGATGATGAATAACTGCTGTTTGCACTGAATAATGCACATGGTTGACGTAATTACCATTAGGGGTACGTATTATTTGTAAGGCTGGTTCACAACTAGTTCCTGACATTCCCGTAGCATTCAAGTTAATAATATGAGCGATCCAGTAGTTTGTCCCCTGTCACATTAACCATTTGTTGTTCATTACAGCTTTATCACACTTCGGTTATTTCTGACAAAATATTCTAAGCGAAAACTGTCAGAAACTTGTAAGACAGCCATTTTGACAGTAGCTCAGTAAAAATATAATAAAATGAAACCTGCCAACAATAATTTGATGCAAATAGCATGCGAATAAACTATACAAACATGTATTTATATGTAAGAACAAAGCACAACATACTAACAAAATTTGTACAGCATAACATTATGCATGCATATTTCAATTACGACAAACTATTCATGCAAAATATTACTAATTTATATAAAAAATCATATTGCAATAACAACCTCCATTTTGAACAATAACGTTAAACCAAGTATCAGAAACAAAATGATCTATCGATCACAAATAAATAAATATTATTATTAAATATCAGAAATTTTCATTCATAGCTTAACGTTAAAATTCAACTTGAAATATTAAAACATTCAAATTTAGTATTTTAGAATATAAACCAGAATATAAGACGGAAAAAGGGGGTCTCTTGTTTTTTTAGTAACTAAACTGGAACCTTAATTTTAAGAAATTCGTACATTAGGATCCAAATAAAGACGAACCCCTTTTCTAAGAAACAATATTTAAAAAATAAAATTATTTTATATTCGGGTTTATACGATTATTAAAAATTAATATTACCATTACCTGCATGCCAATCTCCCCTTTTTAGTAAGTAAATTATAAATATTTTTATATTATTTATACAAGCCAATATTACAATCGTATCACAAGTACATTTATTTAACTATTGTCCCAGTTTCTAATACGAGGTTCAGCTTAAATTTCGAATCAAACCGAATACCGAATCTTACTAGTAGCTTTAATGTTATGTGGGGATGAGTAGTTTCCCTTTTGATATTGTTGATTATGATTCGAGATTTAAGATAAACCTCGTTCTAGCAACTAGGCATAAGTCAGATAAAAATCAGATGCATGTTAACTATATATGCGGAATATATTTTCAAAATACAGATTAGAATTATTATTAACAAAAAATGCATTGCTGCAACAATTTGTAATTGTGCAATATTGTTTTTTTATGAACATATCTCAGAAAAATGTTATATTAATTTTAATATTATAGTGATAGCACATGAAAATTATAATAAAATTCCTTTCGTGAATAAGGTAAAATAGAAACGGATATTATTACAATTTAAATATTAAATAAATAAAATAGCAGTAATTTATTAATAGTACACGGAATTTGTATTGAAATTCTTTTAAAAAGTAAGATACAAATTTGCATTATTACTATTGAGATACCTATTGAATTTTTATAATACATACCACATTAAGCAATTACTAATTTATTCAAATACTGAAATTTTGTAATAATTAATACTGTTGATTTTATTTGAATTTGAAGTAGTACTATATCAATGAATATTTTAACCTTCTTTATACTTGCTATAGAAAAATTAGTGTCAACTTTGATTCGAGATTTAAATTAAACCTCATCTTAGGACCTCGAAAATACAGTAAAACCTCGACTGTACGGACCTCAATTTAACGGACAAAATTTCTGATTAATTTATATAACTCGTAAGCAATTTTCTGTGGAAATAAAACTTTTCATGTAAGCCAAACAACCAATTTATGGTATCAATGCAATATCACTAGAAATCACGCCGTCATGTTCGATTACGTGTACACGAGTTCTAAAACGAATCAAAACAATGTTCTGCTATACGAAAACACATTTACAGTACAAGTCGCACAAGAAACGTCTACTATAAACGTGTAATATTTGTTTTCAGCGTTGCCATTAGTAAAAAACAAAATAATTTGATGAAAGATGAATGAAAAATAATTTAACAAACATTATTAGTTACAATAATGTTTTCTCAGTGCACATTAATAATAAAAAACCAATAAAATGTCGATTAAAAAATATATTTACAAATATCTAGTGATATTTATGCTTGTTAGGTTTTTCCCTAAAAGTTACCGTAAATTAGTTGATCTGCTGGATACAGTATGTTTCATTTTAATTACAGAATCGTATCTATATAAGTAAAAAATGGCAAACTAATTTGTCAGTTATATATTCGCAAACCTTACTTTATTATATAACAAACTATCGGTAATAACGAATCCCCCGGTTGGCGGTACTAGTCCGTTGAAGCGAGGTTTTACTGTAGCGGAGTTTTATATCGCAGTGATAAAGTGTAATGAACGTTTTGCTTCGTTTTTTTTTTTGTAACATTTACCTGCGCCATAATTGGCAAACATTGGCGGAGTGTACGGAAATCTTGCATTTGGATTTACTGAATACATCTGACCTGTAATTGATCAATGCTCGTCACGTAACATTCTGTCGTTAATATACATAACATATATACACAGTACACAACAATTATAACAATATACATGCACCATTACAGCAATTTTTTACAGACACCTGAAACAGAAATCGTCCTGCAAAAGCTAAAATATGAATCGTATGAAGATGAGCACCCAAAAAAAAAATTCTTTACCCAACTTAGAATATATGTCCACTACATTTTTTTAACTAAAGCCAAATATGTCTTTCTGCTAAAAACTTTTAACTGATTTTTCACAAAAAATTTCAACTAGTTCCAGATTTATATTAAATTTAGGTGCTTTTATTATCATTACACCGAATAAAACTTAGTATTTCTTATAGTTACCCTTGATTTCTTGCTGTTAAGGATGTGAATTTACCAGTACATCAATAAAAATTTGATCTCTTGTAATTACATAGCCAAATGGAATAGAACCAATGATCATATGAGATTTTTTTATTCAAAACGACCTTCCACAATCTACTGTTGAATCTTTTACACACTATCGGAATCCCGCCGTGTATTAGGCAACCGACATAACACACAATAATTGCAGGTTGCAAATATGAACCTAACCTACATGTTTCTTCTGTTGACAGACGTCAAAATGTGCATCTAAATATTGTGAAATCTTTGTTAAGATAAAAATAATACCTAATTAATACTTAAAATCAAAGTTAATTGACACTGAACGGTAAAATGAAACATGACATCAATGAGGATTTCATTTGACATGTCACATTATCAGTCAGTATCAATTAACTGTCATATTATACCAAAAAACTATCATACTAAAGTTTTTAGTATTTAATACTAGGTTAAAAAATAATATAAATCTGTTACTATTGGTTCCATTATCAGTTAAAACTAACCTCCAAATTTCATGCCCAAACTCCCAAACGTTTTTCTACCGAACTCCCCATAATTGTTGTACCAAAACCTCCTGTTTTGTACCAAGACCCTCCCACACATTTACGTACCCAAAAAACAAGCATGATATCTATGTACATGATATGAGAAGATGGAATAAAGAGAATAATTCGTAAAATAAAGAGATAGAATGTGCCGCAGTGTGATACAGCAGAGCGAACCATCGATTTGTCTGAAAAGCCATTGTTTACCTTCGCCATACTGGTCTCGCATATCTATTGGTGTAAATGTAAAGTTCACTCGCGGATTTATAGAATACATTTGACCTGAAAGTATAAACACATCATCATACATAGAACGTCATGCATCAAAGAAATGATAAACGAAAATTTCAACTGAAAATCACAAAATTATATAAGATTGCCTGAAACATAATAAAAGTTTTATGAAATACACTTATAGTGAAATAGAAAATACCAATATTTGTACTTCAGACTGAAATAAAATAATAGATTTTAATTTTTTTAGAAATATTTTATCATACATTATGTTGTTTTATTTATTGTACTCACCTTGCCAGTACCAACTCCCTGGGGCCCCAATAAATAATCTGTTGCCATCCTGGAAAAATGAAATTAAATATAAATTCGAAACAATTGTCTGTGTCCTTTTTATTTACTTTATTGTGTGAAGAATGAAAGGTATAACAATCACTGTAAATTTAGCTTTTTTGGTCTGTATGTATAGTTTGTTAGGTTAGGTTAGTTTGTAGACAATGACAATGGCACATAAGAATAACAATTAGTTCACTAAACAGTACGAGCACATGTCCAACCAATGTTGTCACATCGCCACATTTGCATGTATTTAAATAAATGTTGCATTTGCACACGACTTCTGGTTATTTACATTGTACACCGATCACTTGTGCCATTGTTTTCGTTCCTGTTTATACAAGATGCTATGTTTGTATTCAATTGTCTTTTTATTATGTATTTGTTGACAGGTTTACGACATTTGGTTAAATATGTGCAGCATCGAGATACAGTGGTACCAACGACGATTTTAAGGTTAGATTTATAACACTGTGTATTATAGTAGTGTCTCCACAAACATTTGCTATATAAAATCCTCTTATAAGTGTTGTTTCATGTAGAAATAATACAGGTTATGGTGTATTAAGAACGATATTTGTTACATGATTATCTGTTGATAATAGTTTTCAACAACTGCTACTTGTGAGTGTCCATCTATGGGAATGTGCATGGATTCTGTGAGTCACTTCACGTTAGTAGTTGCCATATGCATATGACCATTTACAAGGCATATGTATACAACGAAACTCGGGCTAGATGACAGGTACAAGCTACTTGTAACTTAATTCAATGCTAAACAAGGGTGAATACATATCTATAAAGCTTCTTACGCCACATAAACTTAAAGCCCGTCATGCATTGTGTATTGCTCTGCATTGCAATACATATACAGTGCACGCCGCTTATTGGAATCACGGATAATATTATCAATCGGATATTGTTATCACTTTCGCGAAGAACGGGCCGGACGTATACAACTACATTAAAAAAATATGTTTATATTAATCATGATATCGGTTAATGTTATCAATTCTTTCTTAGGTTTGTTTTCGTCCCGAGCAATTTCAAAAGCAACATTACAATAAAGCAGTTTTTACAAAGAACCTTACAGAAATTGTATTGTCTAGTTTATTGTATTATGCCGGGCTGGTTGGCAGTAAACACAGATAAACTCGGACAATGCGTTTGTATTGTCTTAACTGAACTAAGTTTTGCGGCAAGGTGTGCAGCACAGGTCATTTGATTTTTCAGACGGAACACGCCTTATGAAATTTTTATTACTAATATGCTCCGCTTTAAATTTGAATTTCTCTTTGCTAATAAACACACATATGTATGTATGTACTACATACATACCCACATATTTGCAAATTTAAATGCAAAAATGTTATGTATATTTTCTAAAATAACGCACAATATCCTAATAATGAAACGTCAAACTTTCTAGTGATAATTCTATCGTGTTGGTATTACAGAAATAACAAAAAAATAACTAGGCTTGCACGCGCAATGCAATGAAAATATAACATGTTCTAATTCAGCAATGCAAGTTTTATTGCACTGAATGGGCGCTTTATACTATGCAATAAAACTTGCACGCAAGCGCAGTTCACGCCTTGCATTGCACAAATGTAAAACAGACTTTATACGTATATTCAGTAGCGTAACTGAAAATTTTCAACCTCTAACATGTTATAAAGTTGCCCCGATCTTAATATTACATTTTTTCTCGATAAATTGGAGTTTAATATTATATTTCTTAATTCATGTCGCCTTACGTAACATAGTCTTACTTCGTGATGTTCCGTGCGGTCAATACATGATCGGTTCCGATTTGAAAACACAGAACAATTCAACAGTAAGTAACCGCAAAGTGGTTTCACTTAACCACTATTGATAACCGCGGTCATTGAGGGCATGGGCGCCCGCAGCATAGGGCAAGGGGGGGCGTTTGCCCTCCCCTGGAGTCGCCAATTTTAATTTTTTTATGTTAAAACCTTATGCTTTTTATATATTTTTATGTTTTGCCCCCCCTTGAAAAAATTCTGCCCTATGTTTTGCCCTCCCCTGGAAAAAATTCTACGGGCGCCCATGATTGAGGGTTGTTTAGATAATATTGCATACCAGTACAAGCCACTCACCGAATGAATACCTGTTTTTAACATTTTAAATAGTAATACGATTGTTAGAAAAGGTGCATTATTTTTTACGTCTGAATTGACAACTGACAGAACAACATACAT
Organism: Carabus problematicus; assembly: GCA_963422195.1. NCBI lineage: Eukaryota > Metazoa > Arthropoda > Insecta > Coleoptera > Carabidae > Carabus > Carabus problematicus. Next base: position 17,835,962 of record OY728578.1, read on the forward strand.
TCTGATGAATGTATTACAGTACAACGCTGTTATTCTTAAACCCCCAAAAAATAATCTGGTGTGGTCACCACACGACTTTCTTATACTCAATTTAAATTGCCACATATTTGACGTTTCAAATGCGTATTTCTGTAAATATTTTGTCTTTGTTTTGTTTTCACATAGCATATATGAGATTTTAAATACATGCCAATATATAAATACATTTTACTCAAAATTGGATAAAGATAGACGAAAAATGTATGGAACATTTTTTCTTCATAATAATATTCACTACAACTTTTATTTGAAAAATTTTTACGTATCGTTTTTTGTCTTTAAAATAATTTGAAATTTACAATTTTTGTGATCAGTAAACTTCCTCTTCCGGTTTTCTAATTATACCCAAAATCGAATCAGCTCTTCGCCAATGCCAAAAACTTTTAAATATGAAGTTTCATTCCTGTAGCTTTATTCGTTTTTGAGTTAATGAACATACGGCCACACATCCATACATCCATACATACACGCAGACGTCATTGCGAAAATAGTCAAAACGTATTCAGGGGACCTCAAAACGTGTATTTCCATCAAAATCTCGCAATCGAAATTTTTCATGATTCCTATACTTGCCTTATACTATGTATAAGAAAGTAAAAAGCGCTCAATTTAGTTTTATCTAAATTACTTCGTTTAACGCGGTTTTGTAGGAACGTATTCTGAGCGCTAACCGGGATATTACTGTACTTTATTTTTTTTATTTTTTTCATTTTCTCATTAATTTTAAATCGTTAATGTTCAATAAAATCTATCAATTTACGCTTGCAAAACTGTCAAGCCTAATTGAAATTTGAAACACTTCGTTATGTGAAAATTTAATTAGATAATATTTACTACATATTGCATTGGTTCGTGAAATTAAATTCCGTTTTATTAGGCCATAAGTTAGATGAGAAAATACCGATCTGAGCAAGGTGATATTCGTTAATCTTTAAAGCATATTATATTGATAATAAAATTACGAAAATACGACAGCATTAATGTCGATCACAATTTCTATCGCTTTCGCTAAATATTAAAGACGGCAAAATAATACAAGCACATAGAACAGAGCCGAAGCAAGGAGGTAGACTTCAAGACTATAGTTAATATACCCAAAGAATTAAGTATAATATTTCTTAAAAATAACGCACTAAATAATAAAATTTGATGTAGCACAATGAAATATATTTCAAAAACATTTATTTTCATGCAAAATACATACTTAAATTAAAGACTAAGAAAATATAATATTTTAAACTACACTATACTAAATAATATATCAACCTTATCGTCATTTGAACAGGTTAGAAAACATTATTCCTATGAACGTCAACTATTCTAAATAATTTTCATGTTTCAACTTGACGAGATAAAATATCACTAGGCACTAATTCACATGAATTAAATAAAAACATCACACTATATCCTAATTTCTCGAGGTAGAATAATTTATCATACATTAATTTTCAACTGAGTTTCCAGCTCACACCAAGAGGGCATTTATAGTTTATTGTGGAATGCAAATGTTGTGTATGACAATGTCCCAAGCTGCAACTGAATAAGTGTTTCATTGCACAATCATTTTGCTATGATTATTTCGAGGGGTAAACCACGAACGGAAATCTGGTGTACAAAATTTTGAAATCTCTCGGAAATCTTTTGAAATCTCTTGAAATCTTTTGAAATCTCTCGAAATCTCTTGAAATCTCATGAAATCTCTTGAAATCCTTCGAAATCTCTTGAAATCTCATGAAATCTTTTGAAATCCTAGATGATATGTAATAATAAATAGTATGTATTATGATAATATTTCTTATAAATAATAATGGTATTATATATTTTCATCTATTCAAGTGATTTCATAATATTTCCAAATTTTCTCGATTCGTATACATATATTTTATCTCATTCTTTGTACATATTATAGTCGGTATTCATACCTATTGGATTAACCTCGGAATTAACTAAACAACATTTCTCTTCATTTCCTTAATTTTTTTATGTCCTGCACGATTCGGATATTTTGAATAGTACATTTCTTATCATATCAATGGACCCCCATAATACGTAGTGATAACCGAATCAACGTTAACGGAGGAAGAAATAACACGCGAAGGATAGGGATAGGTTACTAAATTGAGAAAAATTTTCAATCATTTATTCATTTCCAATATGTAAATCGTGCAGGACATTAATAAAAAAAATTGAGGAAATGAAGAGAAATGTTGTTTAGTTAATTAAATATGTATAAATACCGACTATAATATGTACAAAGAATGAGATAAAATATATGTATACAAACCGAGGACATATCTGGAAATTCCTTGAAATCTTTTGTAATCTCTGGAAATCTCATGAAATCTTTTGAAATCTCTTGAAATCTCTGGAAATCTCTTGAAATCTTTTGAAATCTCTTGAAATCTTTTGAAATCTCTTGAAATCTTTTGAAATCTCGTGTTGGTGTACAAATTTTTTTCGCGTGGTTTACCCCTCGGATTATTTCTTCTTTTGTTTTGCAAACATCTATCCCTGTCTGGGCCTCTACGGCCTGTCCAAACGACGATATAACAAGAGATATTTTGTGTTGATAGTTACGGCTAAAACCGTCGTTATGGCGCTGACTACTGTTCAAAATGTCAGATGTCTTCTCTAAAAGCGAACGAAGCCGGATTCAGGCCCAGCACCTCTAAATGACAACTAATATAATAATAAATGTATTTTGCAGAAAAAAAGATTACAGATAAGTACGACAGCCAAGTCGAAAGAGTTTATATCAATGTTAAGTGTACAAATTATTATGACATATCTAGGTATTCTTGCATCGGACAGAAATTATGTTCAAAAACAAAATGTTTTTGTCAGAAGAATTGCGTTTTATGACTCTTAAAATGATTATTGTTAGATATAATTACACACCACACACATCTTGATTCCATTCCAGTGACAATATAGATTCCAATACAGTCATTATAGATTAAGAACTCCTAAATTTGTCACTGTAGTAATGCTATAAAAATTCACAATTTTCCATAGTAAGTGTCAAATTTGAAAAAAAATTAGTTCTTAATAACGCCGGTGGTATGATCGACCTGTTAATAACAGTCAATAATTATGTGAAATAACAAATGTGAAAATTAAATTTATAAATACCGTTAGTTGTTGATTAATCTGTCAGAATCGTATTTCGTTCAATTGTTTAGAACAGTAGTCAGCGCTTGTGGCGTCACGCTGAAATTTGGACCGTTTAACCGGCCGTACAGTGTACACTGTTATACTTATTGAGGAGGTCGTGCTCACTTTTATTCCAATGTCATGTCAAGTTTGACAGATCGCTGTTACGTTTGCGTTACCAACAAGAACAAGTTGAAACATGTCTCTAAACATTGTGCAAATCACTCAATGTTAGAGTACATTATGAATCTTTACTTTCCGTCCAATTTGGTTAGTGTTTTTGACGTTTGACTACCATGGGCGCCGTCAAGATTTTTTTTCCAAAAGGAGCAAATATTTTTTTAAAGTTTATAAAAATATAATTTGCTCTATTGCTTGTTGGTGCCCATGTTTAGTATATTTAGACGTAATGTCGTTATTTGTGAAGAGTGCTATGGAAACCTGCAGGAAATGTACGCATTTTTAACAATGTGTCAAGACAGTATTGTATTCTGTCAATTATCAGGAGCCTTACATAACTGGTAAAGCAATACGTATGTTAATTTACTTGTATTAAAATATAATGCATACCTATTCCTTATGTTGTTCATTTTAATTTATTGTTAAATTTTGTAAGATCCATTAACCAATAAATTTCGTACTACAGATTAAGAAAATGATTTAATTTCATATGAACTGTAAATTAAGGGCTATTATAAATTAATCGTAAAGCCTGTTTTGTGTTTGTGCGATGCAATACAATGCAATACACTGCAATACACTGCAATACAATGCAATACGATGCAATACGATGCAATACATGGTGCAAGGCGTGAACTGCGCATGCGCGCAATTCAAATTGCACAATGTAAAACGGCCACGCAATGCAATGAAACTTGCATTGCCAGATTAGAACATGCGCTGTTTTCATTGCATTACGCGTGCAAGTCTAGTTACTTTTTTTATTATTTCCGTAGTGCCAACTTACTGGAGTTATAACCAGAAAGTTTGACATTTGATCATAAGTTATTGTGTGTTATTTTGGAACATGATAATAATGCTGTACTTTTTATTATCACTGTGATAATAGTTTCGTTTACTGATGTCAACATTTTGATGAAAAATGCAGCGTAACAATTTGGTTAGAATAGAACTGTCAAAATAGACAGTTGGTATTAAATCAAGAATTCTAGCAAAAAGTATTGCAGAAATGTAAAAGAGTCATGCAATGCAAGTCCTTGACATTGCAGCTATACGTCTTGCATTGCACTTTGTAGAATTGCATTGCACAAATGTAAACCACGCTTAAGTATTTTAATAAAGCAACTAACATCTCCAGAATGACGTTCTGCTTAAATATTGTATCAAAATCAACAATACTGGAACTATGTTGCTTACCTCTCATGAAAATATTAAAGATACAGGAACAGATTCGATATTCTTACTTTTAATTCACATGTTTCAATAGATACTCGGTATTAATCCCATAAAGTACAGCTATTTATACATTATTTATTTTCTCAGAACATAATGAGGAAGTAAATATTTGATATGTAATTTACTGAAACTCCAGTATCCGGTATATAATTACTCGCCAATGCATATTTTATCCGGCACATAACGTCGTATAAATGAACCTGAACTTAGTTATGTGTGAACACTTTCATAACCTATAAAATGTAGCTAACTAGCACGAAGAATTATTACTTCAAGAGTTCATATATTGCGTTAATTACTGCTGCAGAGTACTAAATAACATTTGGCGTTTTGATTTCTTGTTGTAATTTGTAAGGTGTTATATAAATAACAACGATCTTTTATAATTGGCCAAAATAAAAGAATTAATCTAGCCTGTTTCGGATAACTTATATATATTCCGAGATTTGACGCGTGTTATAACAAGTCATCACAAATGCAGCGCATTTTTGAGGGGTTCAAGAAGAACCGCGTTGTAGTGAATTAGCGTTAATCGAAGGTAGCGTAAAGCCAAAGTCTTACTATATGTAGAATTTTCACAATTGCGGTTGAACCACACGATGTAAGTACTTTAATACTTCATTCTAAATTATTATTATTAATACATGTTTGAATTTCTCTTACCTTCTCTGAAAGTGTATGACAAGTTTGATTTTAAAATCAATTTACTCATCATAGTGCTCAATAATGTGCTCCTTTTAATAATGCGCACCGCAATTGAAGCGATGCTTTTAATATAATTACTGTATGATTTAGTAAACGCACGATAATGACAGCAATTCACTCTAACCTAAAAGCTTCCTGGAAAATAATGCAATGACAGTTCAATTTTAAACCTGCACAAAAATAATTCTATAATTGTTATTTACGTATAGATCATGAATTACCTCTTTGAACATACATATATCACAAACAAAACTGCACTGTCAAATATATTTCTACAAAAGTACACCTACTTGTAAAACTACAACATTTAGTTATCTTTTTAGCCAACAGATGGCGACACTGCCTATGTGCCCTGTAAAATATACAATGGCATCTTAACGAACTTTGAAGAGACGGCGATATAAAACGGCCGTATATATCAGGTGGATACAGAGTAATTAATGAAAAAAAATATTAATTTATAACTTCCATATAAAATCAACCGTACCGCAAGACTTACGATACAGGTAACAATATTAATTATCATTTAATTTACGTTTACTTGTAAGATCATGTACAGGAAAGCCGACGGTATCTGGCGCCAGTAACTAACCTCGACTGCATTGTCGACCAGCATGGAATACATAATAATTTTATGCATTTTTTACTTCGTCATAACCATATCACGTGCCGTTTTCTTCGCTATTTTTCCAAATTAGTGATTCTATTCTTATTCAGCAGCTTTGCAAGTTATTAATATTATTATAAATGTTTAATCTTCTTACAAATCTTCTTAGAATTTCGTGTGACACATTTGTTTTAGCACGTACGAACACTTTTAATCTCTATGACAGTGGTCGCGAAAGTGGGGTGCGCGCACCCCTGGGGGTGCGCGAGATGTTACTAGGGGGTGCGCCAGAAAAATATAAAAAGTTTATTAAATGTAAAAAATACTTGTTTACGTTATATATATATATATATATATATATATATATATATATATATATATATATATACAGTATACTGTCCACAGTGAGGTTCTAGGGGTGCGCGAATAAAAAGTTTTGTCTTAGGGGTGCGTGATCAAAAAACTTTGGCGACCACTGCTCTATGATATAACGAGGCCATTTGCATAACTTCCCACAGTGTTACTCATATATAAACCATGAAAGTTATTGTTGGAGTAAAATTCCATACTACAGATCCAATATATTCTGTGAGCACAGAAACCAGAAGAAGATACACCCGTAATATTAACTGTGTGGTTTATGCTGAAAGCATTTGTTTTCTAATGCGTTGAACATGTAATGTTCTTTATATGGGCAACACTGACTCGTATAAAACTAACTGTCACATATCACAGGCCATTACGGGCATATGCACAGACGCTATACACAACTTAGTGCGCATGCGCATCAGAACACACAGATAGCATTGTTACACGCAAGAATCTAGTTTCCAGACCTCCGCCAGTAACCGAGCTCGTACGAACATATAAGTCTGATTGTGAGAATTACGGAATCGGAAAATCGTGGAACTGCATTAATTATTATTACAGGTATTGTACGGTAGGTTAGCAAATGTATTGCACACAAGTTTAGCACAACGTTACGAACTAAGAACAGGGATGCTCGTATCATGTCATATTATTTCGTAAACCGACATCGTGTATCTTCGTACTGGGGAAGGTTTGTAAACTAGACTCTTGTATTGTTACACCATCTTGTGGCAATAAACAGAACTTGTAATTGCATCACGGATAGTAATTTGTATCAACATGGAACTTATATTTGCGATGAGCGGATTTTGAAATTGTAAGCAAATTGTAAGTAAATACGATAAATTATACTGGCTAATACCAGATAGTAATTAAGATTGGTTTGTCGTAATTCCCAGCTAAACATTATTATTGTTGTAGGTTATGTTTGTAACTTAATTGTATTGAAAATGATTCTTACCTTTGACATCGCTGCTCCAAGTCCAGCTTGGCAGGTTCCTTGTCTGTGGTAGCCCCAATGCCCTAAAATTAAAAACATAATATGAATATTGTAATTTCTTTGAAAAAATACAAAACTGGAAAAACTATTTTTTCCGTTACTTAAATACTACTGGTATTATAATTAATTGTTTTATTCATTGTAGAGGGCTCCTCGACCAGTGGCCCGCTAATTTTTGACACTTCATAACTTAAATCGTTAGCCAGGGGTGCCCAAACGCTTCATATAATATCAAGTAAAATTATATTTATTTTTCCTCATTTATATATGTAAAAATATTTGGTACTGCTCTGTAGCACATGTAACAAATATTTAAATAAAAATAAAACATATGCAAGGGCATAATCGTATTTCGGAATAACCTGTTTCGGTGGCGATACGAATCGGTATTGTACCGGCCGAGGTCATTAATTATATTTCGCAAAATCAAGTCGCCGTTGTTATATTATGTACCCGGCCCCCACTTCATCACGGCGACCCAGGCGGACCGGAGGCGTGCAGATCACAGAATCACCAGCTGTCTGATATTATTTTAATGACGAAAAATAAAAGTTGACAGTTCAATTTGGTTTTTAATTATATTTGAAACCGACACTAATTTATATAGACGGGTGTTGCAATTTTGTACGGAGAAAATGAAATATTATTCGATTTTCTATAGTTCGAATAAGATTTGTGAAATAGTATTTTTTTTTATAATTTATATGCAGAGTTATACTATAAATGCAAGTCCAAAAAATACAGTTCGTTGTTTAAAATAGACACAACAGTAAAACCTCGATTTAAGACACTTTGGATTCAACGGAAAATTCACAAAGAAATTTTGAAACGTACATATGGAAAAAAAAAGTTAATATATGCAGATAAATAATAATAAGTTAATAATAGTAAAATCGTAATATTTGCCCGGCAATCAATACAAATATTAGAGAAAAACACAATTTAAATAGATATTTTTTTACACTGATGTATCCTGGGGGGGGGGGCGTCTTCCCCGAAGAAAAGTGAATTACACCCCCCAAAAAAACATCAAAAATTAACATAGATATCCCCAGAATTTTCATATTCCCCCCGGAGTAAACACTCTGGATTGATCACAGATTTCTTATATATCATCCTCCAGGGGGGAGGGGGCACGTGCCCCCTTGAAACTAACTATTTTTTTAAAATTTTTTTGCCAATCGATTTCGGAGAATCTGCTTTCATAGTGATTTTACAGTATTAATAATAGATAACAGTACTATATTTTTGGTAACGGAGTTGCTGTTTATAAAAGTTAAATGGATGAACATAATTACCCTATTTTATTTCTAGTTAAGAATAAAAAAAAAACACTTTCCGTAGAAACCCCCAAAATCTTTTCATCTTCTAATCCGAAAAGCAAGAGATTTCTCAAAATAGCATTAACATACGATGAATAAAAATACTAAAATATATTAACACGGGTTTATAAGGGTATTTTGTTGCCATTAATGTTTCCCCATAGAGCAATTTAGTTAATTTCCAGTTCTGCAAACGTAAACAGCACAATTCGAACACACCGAACTGTCAACTTAATTACAGAGTAATGTCATGCAGACTTCAGCTACCACGCAATAGATGTCGCTAGTGGTACTACTACGTGTGATATACTGAACATACATGTGTTTATTTTTAGTACAGTTTCGCATGTTGTCAGTTGACAGTGAGTATGTTTTGTGTATAAATCACAAAGTGTAAGAGGGCTCCTGATGCGTCCTTTTTCGGATAATTGAAACCATCTGGAATACTTGTATTTTCAGTGAACAGCAGTAATATTAGTAAGAAACTTAGGTAAATTAATATTCCATGAAAAGTGATCAGTCATAACCTATACATGTGTCACATCTATAAATACCTATGCACGAATACTTTCACAGAATATAATCAAGAAATATGCAAATATGTTGTGAATAAACATGATCAAAGGAAGATACATTTACGAGAATTATTTTTAAAGTACGTTTTAACTATTTTCGCCATTGGTCAGATAATATAAAAGCTTACATTCAATGCCAGTCATATTTTATTTTGTCGCTTTCCAATTTAAAACATCGTATCAAATAATAATAATATCCCTTGACAATTTGAAACAAAAAAACGAAAGAAAAAAATATAAAAGCCAATCGTGTTGATTTCTTACAAATTATTCCGATTAATGATTACATTAATCATTCAGTTCCGTTCATTTTCGGCCGGAAACAGCAGTTAACCGTCTCGGTCGAGATTTAAACCCGAATTCTACACACACGTACATCAACTGTGTATGTGTTTGAAATGTATGTAAATATTTTTATAAATCCTTCATCAAACTGTCATTTGAGTATAATATATTCTTGTCATGTTTTCAAGGAAATATAAACACGTAACCTAAACTTTATGAAACCTTAGACATGTCCTAACCTGCATAGTATAAGCGTAATATTTATTTTTACATGTGTATCTACACCCTCTTCTTTAATAGTTGCCACACAAAAAAAAATTGGAATGTCATTTTTGCTCAATTAAATTTTCTCGACTCATTAAGAAAGTCTATTTAAGGTTATCCGAGGTGTTTAGAAAGAGGGGCACTATTTTATCATGCATTAAAGGGCAATGCTATAAAAATAAAACACATTAAATTACTATAAATAATTTTTGTTGTTATACTATCATAATACAGAGTGATCCAGAATGATTGACCATACCGTGCAGTTCTGATTTTTTTCGTTGCCGCATCACTGTGAACTGCGTTAAACACAGTGTTTGCGCATGCGAACTTCAAGTCACGTGAGGGTCAATCATTCTAGATCACTCTGTACTTGTTTCAATGACAATATTAAATGTAATAGTTGTTTATTTTCAACTCCATAGTCAATATTAGAGTATGGTATATTTTTAGAAACGTATCTAGCGTATTATACAGAGAGATCAAATAAGCTTGTACCTGCCAAGTAATTATCGATATTTCATTCTACTGTGACAGCCACATTTCTTCGGTTGTTAAAGCTTCTTCTTTGTGTTCACGTTCCTTAATGTCCCTTTTTATTCTTAGACGATGTTATTATTATACTAAAAAGTTTTTATCTAGACTAATTATTGTTAAACGAAGTTTAACCTAAAATTGCTAATTTAATTATTCATACAAGACAGTTGGAGGATGTAAAGTTTGATATACTCTCTTGAAAATAGTTTTCTTCGGACAAGCTTATTTGATCTCTCTGTATAGGGGAGTTTCCTCTATTGTATCTCCTCTGTAATGTGAGCTGTTTTAAAATTTATAACCCTGTCGAATTCTGTTCGAGAAACTGTGAAAGTAAAATAATAGTCTTCTATCGGAGAACATGTGTGTTGTGTCTACAACCCTGCAAACAAACGGCCCACCACTTTTCCACATAACGGGTATAGAAAAATATTTACTTTCCCGGAAAGTCCACAGTTTCTGAAAATAAACCTCTTTCAAGATATTATTTATATATTACGCATTTTTTCCTTTCAAACAGAGAAAGAATTGCTCAATAAAAATCTGGTGTGGTCACCACACGACTTTCTTATACTCAATTTAAATTGTCACATATTTGACACTTCAAATGCGTATTTCTGTAAATATTTTGTCTTTGTTTTGTTTTCATAGCGTATATGATATTTTAAATACATGCCAATATATAAATACATTTTACTCAAAATTAGTTAAAGATAGAACAAAAATGCATAGAACATTTTTTCTTAAGATTATTGTTTCCTATAACTTTTATTTCAAAACTTTTTCCATATCTCTTTTATTTTCTCCAATAATTCGCAATGTTCGATTTTGATGTTCAGTAAACTTCCTCTTCGGGTTGTGCGATTATGTTAGAAAATTAATCAGCTCTTCGTATAATCAATAAACTTTTAAATATGAAGTTTCATTGTCGTGTCTTTGCTCGTTTTGAAGCTAATGAACATACAGCCACATATCCACGCACACAGACGTCATTGCGAAAATAGTCAAAACGTATTCAGCGGACCTCAACACATGTATTTCCATCAAAATCTCGCAATCGAAATGTTTCATGATTCCTATACTTCCTTTATACTACGTATAAGAAAGTCGAAGAAGGAGATGCATTATAAAATTAATTTTAAGTGCGTGTCTAGTGCAATTTGTTATGACACATTCAACAGTTGGCAACGGTACCGTTGTATACCTTGAGGCGGGATGCCAGTTTTATAGTTTGCACGTGTTTCCGTCCGGTTCTAATATTAGAGGAGACATTACACACGTACAAGCGTTAGTAACACCGGGTGATATACCGAGTGTTACGTTAACCAAACACCGCCACTGAACAATACTTAACTGAATCTACGCATGCGCTCATATGTCTCCCATTATAGTGCATGCTAAGAAATTTAGAATTAACACCTGAATTATTAACGCAACATGCAATAAACAGAGGATTATCCCGAGTTATGCTAGGTAGAAAATGCATACAAAAAACAGGGATGTATTCAGACATTTCTATTTGTATTGCTGTTTATACAGGGTTATTTTTTTTATTTTGCATTTTTTTATTATCTCTTTGGGTAAAATAAACGATATGTATGTATGAAAATACTCTTAATTCGAAGTTCAGGAGTTTGGATTAATTGCTTATAACTCAACAATTATGCATTTTATAAAAAAATTATTCCTACAAAAAATACTTAGAATTAATCTCGGAATTAATAAATGTAAAAATATACAGGCTGTTCCATTTGAAAAAAGAAAGTTCACCTAATTTCCACAATAAAATGAACACCCTGTATGTTAAAAAAATAAGTAAACGATAGCTTGTTTATAACCAAAGAACTTTTGTATGAAAATTTTTTAAAATTCTTTACGGTAGGAGAATTATTTAGGTGTTCCGGTAATTTTGACTAACGCTGTATACACATAACTGCACTTCGAAATAATAAAACACAACCTGAATCGATTGTTGTTAGTAAGGTAAATATTAATGTCATAACAAAAACAAATATATCTCTTATATATCTTTTTCGGTAAGTCATTACAAATTAAAATTGTACCTGAATACCGCCACTACTAGTTACTAATGGCCTGTCCTGTGCAGGGTTCCATCCTACCTATTATGAAGTCATGTCAATTCCAATTATCTTGGCATGCACTATACATAAATACAACTTTAGGCAAGTTCAGTATTGTTAGTTTTTTTCATTGGAAATAATTTCGCTTAATAGAGTGCCAAAGACAAATTGATACTGAATTTGCAATTAAGCCACCTGCCTACGAGGGTCTAAATCACTAGTTATTACTCAATCAATGCATTAATTAGTATATATAAAACTTTTCTCTGTATATTCGGCTATGCCTTCGTGAAGCAAAGAAATAAGATGTGTGACATTTATAAATGCTGACAACTGTCAATAAGTTTAGTTTTTTATTTATTACATCTCCAGATAAGAAAGTATAGAAGTAATTTATATAGGTGGCAGTATCCTTGACCATGCTGAAGAGTCAAAACATTTTCCTTTGACTGCTTCTTGAGAAATTGTAACTGAACGAATGCAAGACTCAAGTCCACTTTTATAATATAGCCTGCGTTCGAATTTGTACAATTTAGTGCACTAATGTACCACGTGTCTGGTTTTGTACACTAAATTGTGCACGCAATGACGTTAGGATTTTAGGAATAGACATTAGGATTTGTAAAAGCATACTATGCCCTGACTTGCATACCCTAAATTGACCGCCAAGATCCTAAAATCTACCAAATTTCGTTGGCTAAAATACAGAAATCTTGAATTCGAACACAGCCATAGCCTTGTTAACTACATGCCATGAGGTTGAGGAACACTGATACCCCGAGTTGCGTGTGTATATCGTGATTGAAATAAACTACATTTCACTTGGCATCGACGAACTAAATGCACTCTACATTTCAATGGCAAACAGACGTTTAACCGGATGATATACGAGCTCCGTCCGCCAGTACACTGTGCTACGCGCATGCAATCGCTTGTAATTTACAGTAGGTAGGTGTTGAGCCCGCGACATGGGTGGTGATGATCTGGTTCTTGTAACAGTAGCACCAGACATTCGCCATGCAGGAGCCCGCCAGCGCACACTAGATAACCAAGGGATGACTTATATACAACCAACTTGAATGTGTGTTCCATGTTTCAAGATAAAATAAAAATGGTGTTGAAAGATTAACCCATCTCCAGTTTCTCGGCAATCAAGACGGTTCTCAACGTTCCCAACGTAACAAATGTTCACAATTGCTCTGAGAAAGCAAATACTCTATTGCCGTGTCTTTAGATTTTACAAGCGTGAATATAGAAAGAAATACAGAAAGAAATTTCCTGTTTGCCCCGGGTGCAAAATTAGCTACGCTTCGGCAGAAATCATAAAACCAAATGGCATATATGATTTTTACTGCAACATACAGAAGCACACTGTTTTGAAGTGCGGTTTGTATGATCTCCGTCCCAGATGGATAGGACTTCCGGCGGTCGTAGGCCAAAAGGGCCTCACATAAATATAAAGCCCCCCTCTCGGTTCGTGACAGGTTGTTCCATTCGTCACAGCACTCAGAATGTTTGCAGTTTCTCTGCATATGCCTCGAGATTCTTACAAGAGATTGTTACGTGAATGAAATAAATAGTCATCCTGGTGCTATAGATGACAGACTTTGTTTTATCTGTCTTGCTAGCTCAGACCTTGAAAGGGTTTCAGGTGCCCCAACAAAACATTTGAATTTATGAAATAAAACTTTTATTTATTAAACATAGATTTTTACAAAGCAAACGAAAATACTAAAACTTATCATGTTATTGTTGAAGTTGTGGAGGAAAAATTAAAAAAAAAAAGAATTCAAAAGTATAAGATCACCGTTTAAAGATTTTTACATTGCGCTGCGTAAGATTACAGTAAGACTTTGCTTAACACCAGCATCATTAACGCTGATTTGCCATACGCGATCTTTCTTGAATTCTCCCCAAAAAAAATGATTCGTTAGAATGCGCTTCAAGAAGATACAATTATAAAAATTATGGATTAATTTATAAAAAATAACCCTGAGTTAAGATGATATCGTTTAAACGCTTTTAACGTTTTATAGGAACGCATTCTGAGCGCAAACCGGCGTATTGCTGTAATTCTAAAAAAACAAAGGTATTTTTCGCAGTTGATTGTTTTGCCATTCACTTCCTTTCCTCCAGTTCGAAAGATAACTAAAATGCACAGAAAAACCACAACGAACAGCGATAAATTGTTGCAAAGATAAGTTATCGTTAACTTGACAATGAATTCCACTTCCGGATTTTAAATGTCATAAGTCTATCTTATCTAAAGCAAAAATGTAGCTAGGAAACGTACAAGTTCGTGCTATAGTTTATAATGTACGATTTTGTTCTTGTGATTTTTGTTAATTATTTAAATAAATATTACCTCAGACTTTCCAGAGATCCAATGTTAATGTTTTTTGCATTTCGTATTTGCTGTATGTGATGAAACACCTAGTATATAATTATGAATTAGAGGAAAAATATTTATAAGTTATAACAAATATGTATATTTAAATTATGACAAAATTTCACGTTAATTTTGTGTCGTGATGAAACTAAATAAAATAAATATGATAACTATTTTTTCCTACATGCAAATCTTATGTCATAAACATGATGCATTCTTCTATTTATACCTGTGCATACATGTTACGTATAAAAATGATGTTATTCTTTTATCAACCGCAAAACCACAATCTGATACCTTGGTTCTGCTCATGTTTAACCGCAGATTCCTACTTGGTAAGTTACTAAATATAAACATATCTATTTTGTGTTATGACCTACTTTTTATATAAATGTAACCTTACTTATCTTCTCGGCATATGTCAAATTTTCACAGAATCTTGGAGAATATGAAAGTGAACAATTTGTACACTACAACACAACTTATAGAAAAGATGAATTCTTGTAACTAACTGTAATATTAGTTCCGTAAAACCTTACACTGTAGAGCTCTTTCACGGATGTTGGACGTTAGCACGTGCTAAGCAGCTGTCCATGCCGGTACACGTGCACTGCCGTCCTATGTTACCGACTGAGCTTCGTAGCAACTCTCCGCTCGTATACATCGTAATTGATATTTCTCCGTACAGGATAAAACCTGACATTATTGACGAGCTATTTAATTGAAAATGATGTTATACATTTACGTCAAATTATATAGCGCAGATATTTAATACAGCGTATGAGAAAGAATGTTAATTTGTATCGGTCTTATGTATTTTCAAATGATTAAAAGAAATAGATGTACGTTTCATGGAATGATTTATGACAGTATGTTTTTTTAAAAAAATACTGACATTTACGTACGTATTTATGAAGTATAGTTTCTAAAAACGAAAAATGGAACTGAAATATAGTTTTTTACTTTCTTATACGTAGGATAAAAGAAGTATAGGAATCATGAAAAATTTCGATTGCGAGATTTTGGTGGAAATACATGTTTTGAGGTCCCCTGAATACGTTTTGACTATTTTCGCAATGACGTCTGTGTGTGTGGACGTGTCTGTATGTTCATTATCTTAAAAACGAGCAAAGACAGAACAAGAAAACTTCGTATTTAAAAGTTTATTTATTATACGAAGAGCTGATTAGATTTCTAGCATAATCGCACAACCGGAAGAGGAAGTTTACTGAACATCAAAATTGAACATTGCGAATTATTGGAGAAAATAAAAGAGATATGGAAAAAGTTTTGAAATAAAACTTATAATATAATAGTTACATAAACAATAATCCTAAGAAAAAATGTTCTATGCATTTTTGTTCTATCTTTATCTAATTTTGAGTGAAATGCATTTATATAGTGGCATGTATTTAAAATATCATATATACTTACGGTGACCATTTTTCTCTGACGAAAATAAAGGACAAAAAATAAATTTTATATATAAGTACTTACGAAAATAAAGGAATATTTGTGTATATATCGGGTGAAACAATTTTGAAATATTGCATTTTGATGACAGCTCGTGGAACAAATATTACTTTTTTTTACATTATATGTATAATCAAAATATTCAAAATTCGGGATTTTAAAATTAATTTCTCATAACAGAAACATATTTTAAAGCTGAATATGGCATTATATTAGGCAGTTTTTAATTTTGAACAAGTTTTTTATTTACACTTTTGTTCTAAAATATATAGTTCTGAAGCAAAATCGATTAGTAATTGGCTAAAGAGACACGGGGACTTTGACAAACGTCAAAACTCAGGCTGCCAACAGTCAACGACTAATATCTCCTATTACGAAAACAAGTAAATGCAGATATCCAACCAAGGACGTACTTGGAATCGTAGAAATCTTCGTACCGCTATTTTTATAGTTTTTTATTTGTAATTGAAAAAAAGGACTTTTAAATGACATCTAATGAAATAAAGGACATTTAGCATTTATTGTTTTGACAATAATTTTAGGGGACAGCAATCCACAAAAAAGGACTGTCCCCCTTTACAGAAATACGCATTTGAAATGTCAAATATGTGAGAATTTAAATTGAGTATAAGAAAGTCGTGCGGTGACCACACCAGCTTTTTATTCTATCTTTTATAATACACTAGTGAGCAATTCTGTCTGTTTGAAAGGAAAAAAGTTTACTGAAAAATTGAACATTGCGAATTATTGGAGAAAATAAAAGAGATATGGAAAAAGTTTTGAAATAAAAGTTATAGGAAACAAAAATCGTAAGAAAAAATGTTATATGCATTTTTGTTCCATCTTTAACTAATTTTGAGTAAAATACATTTATATATTGGCATGTATTTAAAATATCATATATGCTATGAAAACAAAACAAAGACAAAATATTTACAGAAATACGCATTTAAAATGTCAAATATGTGCCAATTTAAATTGAGTATAAGAAAGTCGTGTGGCGACCCCACCAGATTTTTTATACAACAGACACTCCTCTATCGCCCACATTATTCCGTTACATCAAGAGGTTTGCTGTATTTAATGTAAATTTTGTAATACTATAAATAGCGGTGTTTCATTTCAGATTAAAATTTCTCCGAAATCTTCATTCATTAACGAAAACAATCTGAGTAATACGTATTTATAAATATACATGCGCAAAGTTTTTCTTAATTTTTTTGCTGCTGATGTAAGAGAGTTTATATTAATTATGACTAAAGATTAATGAGAATTTTTTGTTTGCTAATATGTTTCATGAGTAACAAAGTTAAACATTAAAATACATGTATGACGTGAAATTAAATTAGGGCAAGGCGAAAACGTATATTTAGGCTGCGTTCGAATTGGACTATTTAGTGCACTAATGTACCACGTGACTGGTTTTATAACTTAAATTGTGCACTAAATAACGTTAGGATTTTAGAAATAGACATTAGGATTTGTAAAAGCACACTACGCCCTGAATTGCATACCCTAAATTGACCGCTAAGATCCAAAAATCTCCCTAATTTCGTTGCCTAAAATACTAAAATCTTGAATTCGAACACGGCCTTAGTAATGAAAAATGACACTAAATCATTGAATTACTTCTTATAAATGTATTTTGGAGCAGAAGAAAAAAAAGGTAGAATTCAAAACTGCATATAATATGATGCATATTCAAAAATATATTTATATATTCAGTTCATCAATTTTGCAATACAGAACACGCTCGATTTTACGAACCTCAATGATCTAAACAATGTCTGACGCATGATTAACACGTGATCATACAGAATCGCCCTTTTCTGAGGAAATTAAATTTTTCGGCAAAATTGTCGTATTGGTGTTCTGGCGTAGAGCATTTTGCAGTAGGCACCAAACAATGGGAGGTACGAATTGTTTTGAAACAGTGCTTGTTTGAATTTGACCCACTGCGCATGAGCAGATATGTAGTGCGCATGCGTCGGAACTGTCATTCTGAGCAGACACCAATGCTGCAATGTAGCCAACTTTTCGTACATTCTTCATTTTAATTACACCATCATATCGACTTAAGTAAAAACAGGTACACTAGTAATTTGTGAATCTTTTAATACGCATTCATTTTTTAACATACGTATGCGCAAAAACCGACTTTATTATATAACGGACTACTGACTTTAAACGAACTCTCTTTCAGATTAGTCCGTTATATTGAGGTTATACTGTACAGCATTATGATGACAGATCAGGAGGTTATAGAGGTTATTAGAGTTTTGCGCTACAAAAAATATACAGCAAATAAAATAGAAAATAAATAGTTAGATATTATTGTACAGTAAACAATAACTTACGTGTTCGACATGGTGAAAACTCTAATGATTGTCTAAAGTCACTCGACAGTACGAAGCAAGTACCAACAGGATCACGACGTTGAAAGTGTGGTGACGTGTACCAGACGTATCTTGGAGCACAGGCCTGCAACAAACGAACTTGTATCAAATCTAAAACATCACAGTTATCCAAACACTATCCAGCAATCGTTACATTAAATCCCATTACACAAGTTACACAGAATGAAACACTTAAATGCTGATATGTATTACCAATTGTGCAGCTAGCATTTTGTATATGAAGAGGGCCAAATAATAAAGAAATAAATATGTATGTCACGCCTTTTCATGGGTAAATCTTTAAAAATACCTAGGAAGATATTGATAATAATTGGTAAGAGTTTTATGTTGTAATTTTCATTGGTCTATCGACAAAACGCATAAAAATAAAAAATGGTGTTTTTGACACATATATAAAGGACAGTCTATAATATTCCGTACAGTTGAAAGCTCATCACCGAAGGTGTCATACCAATCGCTAAATAACCGTATTTATTGTTGTTTAAACCGCCATCTTTAACCTTTGACGTTGCAGCGGCAAATTGAATTCGCAGAAGAAACCACCATAGACACCACAATAAGAAACAATGATTCATGAACACATGATGTCAGGATATATGAATATATATATATATATATATATATATATATATATATATATATATATATATATATATATATATATATATATATATAATGGTGGACATTAAGCGTTAAATTGAATTTGCATGCTGTATTGTACAGAAGGACAACTCACGCTCATATATAATACAAGAACTCTGCACTTAAGTATAATCCTTCTTGATCCGTTCCTAACCAAAAACTTGTATAGTCTGTTTCAACATCAAATTCCTGAACTTTTGATTTGAAAATCAGTTATAACACGTCCGGGAGTAGAAGTCGGTTTCTATGGCGTCAAACGCTGGACAGAAATGAAGAATTTACTCCCTAGGGACGAAAACACTTTTCGTAAGGGAGTTTTTTTTTATAACAAAGGTTTTTGTAAATAAATATCTGTTGTCATGATACGCGTTGCATGGAAACATTTCCAAAGGCTTCTAAATATTGAAATTTCACTCCGAATAATTATAATTCCTTATTGATGAAATTAAGTGTTTCTACTCCCGAACCTGGAAAAAATAGTATATACACCTCGGGAGAGACCACCATTTTTCCCTCGATATATTTGTAGCCCTCTGGCTTTGCTCCCGGGCTTCAAATTACACCTCAGGAAAAGTAAGAGATTTCTCTCCCTTGGTGTATAATGTACTATTTACTGGTGGGTGATATGTTTTAACAATAGATATTCTGTAAAATATTTCAATAATTATTAAGAACCAAGAGAAAATTGTAACCCTGTTCATTACTGGTCTCAAGAATGAATCGCAATAGCCATACCGAGCATGCAATATTCCAGTGTATGACTGATCGTAACAATTGGAATAAGCGTATCTTAGTAACCACTATTACAATCCAATTTATCCATTAGATTAGTAATTTAAAATTATTTATTTCTTACTTAGATAACCTGATAGTTCGACATATTAACAAAATCAGATGGTAGTATTATAAATATTGTCAAAATAAATATAGCGGTTACGAAACTGTTCCATCTTTGTTACTTGCAGTAGTCCAATGAAATACTGCACAATCGGTACAATTATTGAGATTCATTCTTGACATCAATATTGAGCAGGTTTACAAGTATCTTTTTCCACAGAATTTGTATTGTTAACATAAAGCATGCTCAATAAACAAGCCATTTAAAAGCAAAAAGTCAAGAATTTGATGATGAAACAGACTATACCAAAAACAGTACAGTAAATCCTCGATTTAACATACCAATGCCGGTAAGGAGGGTGTCCGTTATTACCGATAGTCTGTTACATAATAGAGTTTGTTGTATGCGTATGTTAAAAAATAACTAATTATTTACTTTATCAGTTTTTACTTCTGCAAATACGTTTGCGTAATTAAAATGAAGTATTGAAAATTTAATTTCCACAGAAAAGTTGCTCTTTGCTGTGTAGTCACGTGCTAATCATTGGCCGAACATTGTTTACTAGCTGTTAAATTAACCAACAATTTTTAGTGTTAAATTCGAGGTCCATTAAATCACGGTTCGTAAAATCAAGGTTTTACTGTGCTTTAATTTCGTAATATACAGCATGAGAATAATTTAATATTCTCATCTAAATGCAACTAATTGTATAAACAAATTATCTTCGTAAAGATGCCTACTAAGGTTAAGTTAATGTTTAATGATCTCCGTGAAGAGTAATTCAAATTGATGTTGAGTGCATTTGCGATAATTTATTACTGATTAACCAGCTACTTCACATTATCATGCTCTTCTTCAGGACAATTCGTGATAATTTGAGATTTCCTTATTAGTTCAAGGGGTTTTGCCAGTACTTTAATTCGAAGACACAGCACTCAACACGCAAATTTGATAACTTCACCGTAAATAAAATACAACAATTCGTTTAAGGCCCAAAATACGTTCTTACAAAACAAGCGTTATGCAAAAATGCATGAAACTAAGTAATTTGAACGCGAGGCATTGTAAAATTTGCGCATTTTTTGGAGAAGGTTCAAGAAAACATCATATTATAAGGAATCATTACAAAATTAACGCCTTTTGAAGAGAATGGATAACCGTTACAGCGAATCAGTGTTACTCGGGATGGCGTTATGCGAAGTATTATTGTGTAACAAACTGTTGCTGTGGAAAGATCTACGAATTGGTAATGAATATTATGATGAATGTCAAAGAAGATGGACAAATTTGCTTCACTTCTAGGTTATGGATCAAGTTACATGTCTTATTAATTCTTGGGCTTATATATCACATACATATGGTTATTATGACGTACATACTACAGATGTGCCGAGTATAACACGTATAGTTACACCAAATACGCCGGCTGCTTGTCCTAGATGCTACGCCCGGTTGAAAGTGACAAATTACAAACAGATATTTCCTTCATTCCAGTATAAACAGTACCGGACTTGCAAGTAACATTTATATGACCGAGAACCGTGTGAAAAATAATCTCAAACTGGCTAGCAAAATAAACAGAATCCCGGCCTGCAATTACAAACAGCTAATCGTTCACAAAACGTATTAAGAATTATTTAGAATGTAGTAGAAACTATCGATAAATATCTGTCCATGTAGTAACAGTGATAAATGTTGAACAAATGACTTGAAACATATAATTTATATTTTTCTAACTGTAAATGTATATTTCATTGCATATGGTGTAATTCTTGTGGTAATTATAATTCCTAACTAATCCTGTGAAGAATTATGTATGAGAGATAATTTATTATAACATTAAAACTACAGTACGAAGTGAAAATTTTATTTTTACAGATACAACTATAGATTTATTGTATGGTAAATTAGTTCCGGCAAATATATTTTTAAATTATCTTATAACAGTTTATTTAGAATATTTCGTAATATACTTGTATTTGCGATAATTGTCTACATATTTTTAAAAAGGGAGAGGTGTTGATTATCACAAATTCAAGTTAAAGATATAGGTTTTTATTGAGACCAATATATGATTTGACATCTCGTCAAACTACTTGTCAGTCTACTTGTCAATTAACAAAATGCGGGAACAAAATCACTTTTAATTTATCTAGACCCCTCAACACTTTTTTTCATTTTCAGAAACAACGTTTCTTTGAAAGATTTCAAAGATGGTTGTTTAAATAAATTAACACAATTTCCATCTTCTCTTCCATTATGTTTCTAAATGAAGATGAAAGTGATTCAATCAAATCTAGAATCGTTTGATTCTCGATATAACCTAATCTAAGCAATCAGATCTTTAGTATCAAACTGCGAATAGCAATCATAGAATATAATAAACAATCTTTCATGTTGCTAGTAATTAATTGGTATAAGCTAACAATCTCTAAACAAGACTCCGCGTATCCCTCAGAATAAATATATATGCACAGCAGACAAAAATATCCGACGAACGAGAATTCCAAAATAGCACAAGAGTATCAGGATAACGACCTTACGGCTTCCGACTATAGTCGTTCACAGACGGCTAGACCGTACCGTCTAAAACTTACACAAATCAGCATCTAACCTAACAAACTTGAATGCAGAATTGCGCAACGGAAATTCAGGTTGAATTTTAATAATAATTATCTTCATGAGTTGTATGTGTTCAAATGTTAGAACAACGTATCCATTACTCACTAATTACACGCTGAGTAATTAGTATCTCATGACAGCGTTTGTAATATAAGTTTACAATGTATATGCTTTTAACATCTGTCAGACTTCAAACAATATTACATTTGACTATATTGGTCTTCAATAAAACAAATGCTTTATCAATAGTTTTGAATGAAGCAAAGTAAGGATAAATAAATTAGAAATATTTTATATTAGCTCTTGGTCATTGATGGAATCATGAATTTGACAATTTATGTGATGAAAATACGATAGCTGTAAAACAGCAGGTTATGCACGAAGATTAACGAATAAATACGAACAATATCGAAGTAAAACTACGAATGCTTAGCTGTCACAATGCCATTAGACAAATTCAATACTCGTAAGTTTTAATTCAACGTTTAAACTTTAGTTCAAAACTATTCACTGCTTAAAACGGAATCCGCATTTAAAGTATTTTTACTTAGACTCTAAAATAAAAGCCAGTACACTTACAACACTTCAGATATAACCTACAATTATTAGCAACATGTTTAAAAGCATTTCAAACTGCAAGAAATACAGTTGATTAAATTCATTAAATGATATCTTGAATGTTCCTATCGCGAAATGTAGTTAATTATAAGAATTAATAGCTAATTTGACCTATATAGTGTTACTAATACAGTCTGTGTGGATGTGTATGACGAGGTATGCTATTTCGGGAACATACATGATCGTCAAACGGTACTGCTTGTTGCAACAGGGCATGCGCATGATAGACGTCAGAATGCTTTTAATATTCACGGACGGATTTCCGGTTGTATTTCAAATCAGACGATTATAAACTGTGCACACGTATTTTCAAGTAGTATTTTCCATATATTTTTTTTTAATTACACAAACTGCACTATTCATTACGTCATACTCAGGGTTAGAAGGGCTGCTACCCCGGACCCCACAATACTAGAGGCCACAACTGGATAATTTAATATATTATTTTCACAATTATATTTAAAAATTTTTGTAAGGGTGTCAAAAATATTAGTTGCCCGGGCCTGGAATTTTCTCTAAAAGGCCTTGGTCATACCACACGGGCGCTTACAAAAGGCACTATCCATATTTGTTTTTACTTAAATTGTCACAGACAAATTAGTTTGAGCTATCGCTACTAGTAAATACATTGAAAATACACAATTTTCCTTAGTAATAGTATCAAATTTAGTAAAGAAAAATATAATTGTTCTTAATAGCATACCGTTAATATCGAGCTATATTAGATTTTAAATTATAATGGGGGTTTGCAAAAAAATCCATAAGCGAGCTAAAATAAGAGATAAATAATGAAATAAATAAATTTCTATCTAAATATTTCATTAAATCAGGTGTTAAGATTATATTTTGTGGAACTTTTTACTCGATCACATTGGGGCATGTGCCCCGTTGACACCTCTCTGTGCACGCACATGATAACAGCATTTTCTAAAAAGTGAAAAAACATGAAGCGGGTAATGATCTTGGCGTCAGTTCGTAACTAGTTCATTTGTAAGTAGTAATTATAAATTAACTGGCATTTCTTTAACAGTTATTAACGTATTGTTGACCCTGAGTACTATTTTTAGATTTAGACATTTTCATAAAACGAATTAATTGTGCATTATTGCAGTGGCGTAGCTAGAATTTTTTGTCAGCGGATCCCTATAGAAAAATAATATACTAATTAGTAATTTTTAAGCAGGGGTCATAAAAATATGCCCATACGCCACTGTTTCACATACGCGTTTAAGTGGCAATATTTAAAAGAAAAAATTGTCATATTTTTACCGCTATTTTTATGTGTTAATCGTTTAAATTTTAAATATATAGGTTTCGTATTCCGAATACTGTAACATATTAGCGAAAAATGTAAAATGGAATAAAAAAATAATCAAAATAAAACTTAGTAATATACAAAAATGCAAAAAAAAAAAACAAGAATTATATATATAGTTATGTCGTCCAGAATGTACAACAAAAAAATAAATAAATAACAAATTGCACATAATCTATATTATATTGCTATAATTTGCTTTAAACCAATTTCAAAATTCTACAACTCAAGTAAAACAAATTGTCGCGTACGTTTTTTTCTATGGAATTTCTGTTATGTAAAATTGTTTTACAATTACAATAATTGTAACAGCAACTTAATTACAACAATTTGCTTTACAAAAACTTGATACAATTAACTAAAAAAAAGAAGTTAATAGCAGATGTACTATTGCCTTTTATTTTGTACTGCAATTTTGTTGTTAAAATTCTTATATTTATAATGTATTTGTAGTATACAGTAATTTCACATCAAAGAAAGAAACATATTTGCATGAATGAAAACTGTTTTACAATTTTGAAGTTACCTTCATTTAAAAAATAATCTATATAACTTATTCTTAAACACTAGCAAACAGTTTTCATATTTGAAGGAGCATGTTTGTATTACAGTTGACAGTGCCGGCAATACAGGTGCCTGACCTCGGTAATCTAACCTAACATGTTCGATACGTCAAGCGTACATTCCTGTAAGATCTTGGCAAAAACCAAGTCGTCATTCGAACATGTCTAGCATCGTAATGTTGTCTCTGTGAATGGTACATCAGATCAACAACAACTAAACAACAGATTCTGTATTTACCTGCAAGTGGAATATTCTACAGTGTTACTCATTGTCAATCAATTCAAATATAAATCGCAACATGATGTTTAATTACTAAAGACTTAGCTTGATGAATGGATATAGTACGAAATTAGACCTTATGCGGGTAAGAAATTAGAATTTACTGTAAAAATTGCATGAAACAACACAGTGAAAAGGTAGGTTTAAAGGTTAAAATATATTATTTTGTAACCTCACTCTGTTATGTTTGCCCGAAGAATTCGGTATAAGAAGGATATGTAAAATCGCAACATCGGACTGTACTGTAACACGCAGTCTGGTGGTGAATTTAAGAACTCACCGACACGGTGTGAACATTCTTCTGCACCCGCGAACCTATCTTACTTGTCCCGGGTCACTTTGTTAAAACACGTACACAACAGATACGTGCAAATTCTTAACATTACGAGCACCGTGTTCCAAAGACAGGGCGATTGGTATTGTATGTTCGCAAATAAATAACAATATATAATAGGGAACTTGCAATGATTTTTAATTTTTTTAATTTGTATCCTAATACGACGTACATATTTCAAACAATACATAATATGAAAGAAAAAAATTTTAAGTCTATCAATTAGCAGAAATCTCGATTTTAAAATAGCAATTATTCATTAAAAAATGACGTCATCTAAAACGGGTCGAGCGAAGTGACGTCATAATTCATCAAAATGTCATGCGCAGAGCGAACAGAAACAGCTGACAGATGCACACTACTGAGCTATGTGGCTATGTGTGTGTGCAAGCCTTTCGTTGTGTGTGTGTCTGTGTGCCCGGCTGTGCCCATGCAGTCCTGACGTCACACCGCGTTTTCGCGCCAAGATTTCAATAATTTATTTCTCCAAAAGTATAGCGAATTTCGAAAAAACAAAAAATAGGGAATTTGTTTTAATGTATAGAGATTCAGAAAAAAAATAGAAAAAAAATGTGCAAGTTCCCTGTTCAGCTTTCTATAAAGTTAAACGTTTAGGCAAAATTGCAGTATAGGTGTCTGATTAAAATGGAAGCTGTGACGTAGAGCATTTGGCACCAAACAATAGGACGGACGAATTGTAGTTTATGTGAAGTAAACTCTTTATATAGCTCGCTTCGCTCGGCTCTAAAGAAACATACTCTTGACCGCCGTGACCCGCCGCTAAGATATATAGTGACCCGCCTGCATTCAGCGACTCGAAAAGTGACAATTCGGTTTCAAGAATTTGTTTGACAAACACTGCGGAAATAGTGCTCTGCGCATGACCAGATATGTAGTGCGCATGTCTCGGAACTGTCATTCCGATCAGACACCAATACTGCACCCAAATAAATAACTACAGTAAACTTCGCTTATAACGAACCTCAAGGGACCGACGAAAATAGTTCGCTATAAGCGAAATTCGTAATAAACGATAAACATAAAAATTCATTATTTTTGTTAATGTATAGGTACATGTTTCAAGTAGATATATAATATGTAGAACTCTTTTGCAAAGCTAGACAAATCCAGATTTGTTCAAAATTGAGTTAGATATTGGTTTGTAATACATATACATATGTACACTAAGAATAGTTTTTATGAATCTTATTTAAAAAAAACGTTTATTTTACTTTTGTTTACATTTGTTATTATTTTATATGATTTTTATTTATTTAAAGTAAGAGTTTTATGTGTTTTCCTCAAAATTGCGTAACTCATAATTGTACTTCTTTAACACATTAAATACAGTGAACAGGGGCGGACAGGCCATGTGGGGCATGCTGAAATTTCTACATGGGCCGCTCCAATCGCGGGAAGGTCCGATAATTTTTTTTTCATACAATTAATCACATATACACAAGTACCGCAAGAAATGTTACGGTGACCCTACATATGCGGAATTGAAAGATTTCGAAGAATCCCCTGATTATTTGGTAAAATGCCGTTTTAAGTTCGTTATAACCAAAAACTTTTGCGATTATAATAAAAATTAAGGTTCGTTATACCCGAAAGTTCGTTATAAACGGGTTCGTTATTTGCGAAGAAAATAACACACGTTTAATGATACTTTAGTTCGTACCTTATAGATTGGTTCGTTATAACCGAAAATTCGTTATAAGCGGGTTCGTTATAAGCGAAGTTTACTGTATATATAATTCGGCTGTCTTTAAAGTTAAACTTTTATTTACAGAACGTAAAAAACACTGATGAAAATTAACGTACGTACACTTGAAGTGTGAGAATATCTTTCACTTAATATCTATGTAGCGCATCGATGACAGAAGTATATTATTGAATACTAAAAATCTGACGAGATATTTTCAGTGATACAACTTCCATGGTCATATGAAATGGACTCGCCCACAGTGTAATTTCGTCCAAACAATGAGCAAGCTAGTTAAATCTAACGATGTCACACTTAAAAATAGCGCACGATATCACGCAGCATTAAAAATAAAACATGTTCAAAGTACGAGAACACTTTTACACTTTCTTACTTTTATCTTCTCCATAAAAGCCTCGTTAAACATTTTTGCTAAAATGATTTTGTGAATTTCTAAAAATATTCCCAAGAACAATTCGTTTCTACAAAAAAGAAATAAAAAACTAGTGATTCTAAAACAAGAGTCCAAGAAGCATCGCGATAAAAGTGCGCGTATTTCTTGAAAAGCAAAAAAAGAAATGTATGTATGGTGCTGAAAGAGAATATGAAATTAGTTCGTCGATCGTACGTGTAGATAGCGTGTTGTTGCCGAGTTTTGCCGGTATCGTTTGAAGTGTGCGCAAAACGCATCTTACAAATATCTGACCCCGACGACTGTAGTAGCCGCCTTCTCAATTGTTCTTGTTGCTGGTGCACTCTTGTTTGAGAACCCTGAGTGACAGTGCACCAGTACCGTATCTGGGAAAAATTCAAGCAACACCGCATAACAAATAAATACGCTAGTCCACTCCTGTTTATTGAACAATGATCTTTTTATTTGTTCCTGGGTGTTTAAATAAGATTATTTATCTTATATCTTATAAATAATATAATATAGTTGCTACAAGTCCGTAAATATATTGTTTAGGAAATGAAATAAAGAATATTCAAGCGTTTTATAATTATTAAGCTAACCGATTTACGTATAATAATATTTACTTTTAAATCAGTGTGGATAAACGAATATTTAGTTTAGTGTCCAAATTTGATGCATGTGACAGAAGTTCTTTGATTGCAGTGTATAATTACTCTTATGCAATGTGATTGGTCAAGTGTAGTGAGTTAACTGCTGATTGGCTACACTTACTCTGCTAGCGTCTGATTGGCTACGCTTACTCTGCTAGCTCCTGATTGGCTACGCTTACTTTGCAAGCGCCCGATTGGCTACACTTACTGTGCTAGCTCCTGATTGGCTACTTACTAGCTACTTTACTAGCATCTGATTGGTAGTGCGTGTATTTCTCTAGCAATAGATCTAGTGAACTATATACTATATACGTTGATCATTAAGGAATAAATTTGAAGATTAGTTGTCAATTTATAAACTTGGTATTCGTGTACTATTACTCTTTTTATTTCCTTGAATAACACAACTAAATTTCACATCATGGTCACTTTCAATGTTAACTTGTAGTACTGTTTTCTATCCTGTGTCAAACGATTCGGTTTTTTGTATTTCAATTACTTCACTCCAGTAATTGCAGCTTGTGTGTGTGATATAATTGTCGTGTAACAGCACTCAACATAAGTGCACCACTTCATTCTCTTCTTATTCTTAATGAGTGTGAGTAAAAGCGTAGGCTGTGGCTGTACGCACATTATGTGAAAAAACAAAGAGTTAATAATGAAATTTCCCCAGACAGACGGGTTTGTACTAGTGCTGTCAAGAACCGATATTTTTTGGATTCGGGTACTCGGTTCTAAAAGTATTCGGATATCCGAATAACCGAGATTCGAATACTTTCGGAACCGATTCTTGGATCCGATTCCAATAATCGAATACTCGGTTCTTGGAATCGGTTCCAAGAATCGAATACTCGGTTCTTGGAACCGGTTCCAGGAATCGAATACTCGATTCTTGGAATCGGTTCCAAGAATCGATTCTTTGCTTTTCATTTGCAAGAAAATGTAAGCTATTTTAATATCGAGGTCAGTCAACAATGTAGAGAATACGCAATTAATACATGTTACATACATAACATACGAGTATTTCATTATTGAAAAAATCAAGTATTCGATTCTTGGAATCGAATTCAAAATTTGGAACCGAGATTCGGGTATCCGAAAAGTTCAGTATTCGGGTATTCGAATACTTTTGGAACCGATTCCAAAAGTATTCGGATTCGGTTCCCAGTACTAGTTTGTACTTGCTCGTTTGTGTAATATAAACTGGATCTAATCCGTATATGTAACACAGTTAACTGTTATCTAGTTACAACTATTTGTTTAACAGCAATAAGAGTATAATTACTAGAATACATTGTATTCAATATTTAATTACTTATAAATCTTTCAATTCCAAACATATTTTAGCTCAACGACCTCCTGTCGAAGAGCTATAATATTCGGTACAATTTCGGTAGCATTATCTGATTTCTAAAAAAATTTGTACAGAAATCCCGGACAGACCCCCTGGATCACGAAATGACTATTACAACATATGTCCGTATGTATGTCGCTCGTCTGCTCGCTCGTAACTTCTTTGTTTCACAAACTCCTAGACTAGTTTTTTGTTTTTCAAAATTTCCTTCACTACTTTAAAATATTTTTCAAAAAATTGTCTTCTATTT
The DNA here is from genome assembly GCA_963422195.1 of Carabus problematicus. NCBI lineage: Eukaryota > Metazoa > Arthropoda > Insecta > Coleoptera > Carabidae > Carabus > Carabus problematicus. Next base: position 17,866,177 of record OY728578.1, read on the forward strand.
TTCATTCAAACATACACTATAACGACAATATCTAAAGGTTACGTAATAATAACCTATAAAGTTAAGGATAGAACTGTCACAATATACATTCAATGCGCATGCGCACTACACTTCTAACCTTACTAAACCACGGCACATGTTAGCTTTTAACAGCGATTGTCATCTGAATCAGAGCGTTATAATTAAATCTTGCTGTGAAATCATTTCTTTTTTTATTCTGTTTTGCTTATAGCTGTCACACAACGAGCAATATATTCCTAGGTGACGACTCAATACAACATGGTTCTTACATTTCATTTCATTTACATACCGAAACAACTGTTCTTTCCGCTGTCTATCACCGTTTCATTATGCACTTAAGCTTTGTCGTCAATGTGTAATCATTCACGTTATCATTGAAACAGCCAGAGTATTATAAAATTAAATTAAATACCATCGCATAGGTTATGGTATCGTTTAGCGTAATTTTGTATGCAAATGACTTCAAATCGATCCGTTATTGATTATAAATATCTTTAATAGCATAACCACCTTTTTGTAATTATATCTGTCGTATACGTAGTTTCGTACTAGGAAATCAAAGAATGTAAAAACAAATATCGATGTGATCTGAATGTAAATCATACAATTAACACATAGTTCATTGATTTTCAATTTCTTTCCAATGATATCGTATCAATGATTGAATCATTATGTTTAATCTTGTATAATCATGTAATTATATCAATATACTTCCGTATATATATAGTTTTTTCGTTATTTATTCATCCACATTTTAATTCTAGTATCACTGACGTAATTGACAAGTTAGAGCATAAGAACTACTTCTAATGAATAACTGGTCTGATATTCACACGCACTTCAGTTCTTTATTAACGGTTTGTATTGGTAGTATTAATTTCGAATTTCTGCAGCTACTGTTGAAGAAAACACATTGTATCAGAGATGGCCGTTGACCTCGGCAATGTCACCAGAGACGCAGTTTGAATCAGCAATCCGTGATAGTCATGTCTTTACCGGACACTACCTGTCTGCTAACAAAAAACCACCATCTCTTCGCCTTCTGAGGCGGCTGTGAGTACAGAACTGGACAGAACAAGTTCAAGCTTGAAGTTTCTATAAAACCTTTGCACATTATTACGGTACGATGTTTGTTCTGCCTTTGATTGACGCCAATCTTTAAACCCCTCAGCACAAGCCGTACCAACTGGATACGCAAAAAGTACTAGGATTGATAAATAGGAGAGCATGTATGACAAGGTGTATGGATATTAACGATCAGAAAGAATTGCGCAAAGATTGGAGTATGTGGCGAGCAAATTGTAAGAAAACAAGGAATGACAGACAAACTTCTATGGACGGAGTGTGCGGCATTGCTGGAGAAAACTTAGGCTGCGTTCGAATTGGACTATTTAGTGCACTAATGTACCACGTGACTGGTTTTATAACTTAAATTGTGCACTAAATAACGTTAGGATTTTAGAAATGGACATTAGGATTTGTAAAAGCACACTACGCCCTGAATTGCATACCCTAAATTGACCGCCAAGATCCAAAAATCTCCCTAATTTCGTTGCCTAAAATACTAAAATTTTGAATGCAAACACGGCCTTAGTCCATTGCAGAAACTTTGTAGTGTTTTGTTTAATAATGTTTTATGAAATGAAAGGGAATTAAAAAGTCTACTACTTTCCGTAACGGAAAAGGCATGATGTGATCTATGTTTCTACTGTGACCAGACCAAGTTTCATTCGAGATGATTCGAGAATTAAACTGTTTGCTAAACAAACAAGTTATTTGTTATAAATGTTGATTGAACTTCAATAAACCATACAGAATTAAACTCGTCTTAGAAAACAAATCGCGTTTTAATTTGCGAATCAAAATCAATTTAGAATCATTTGAATCTCGAATTCCGCAAACAGGCATAAGTGATCGTTTTATAGCCATCAACTACAAATGAAATATCGAAAATAAATATTAAATCCATGCAAAACTATTACCAAGTATGGTTAATGGTAGAAAATGATTTAACACCCTATTGTTTCCAATTTTTCCGGACATAAATTACATACGCAAACTTTATATTTTAAACATTAATCATATGTGTCAGAAATTTTTCAACAAAAACGAATTTCTCTTTGCGACAATGAAAACAAATTGTTTTGTCGATTTTAAACGCTAAAACAGTACCATGTGTGTTGTTCAGGAGCTGGACAATAGGCTCTGCCTCTTTTTTTCCTTTTGCTTCTCAATGCCCATCTTGCAAGAATTACAAAATTGGTCAACGTTTTTTGTACCGTTTTTGCGAATCCAGAACACATTTCGAAATTCATTCCAGTTTGCCGAAACAGACGACTGACTAATTTCTTTTACGGCTGCATCTTGTTTTTGTCTTCGTGTTCTTTTAGTTTTACGGAGTCAGATTCTTTATTTGGAGTCGGTTGAAAAATAGCGGAATGCGAGGAATTAACCAGTTAAGAAAGTAATATATATTTATTTTATTAACAACAAAAAACTGGGCTGATATCTTTGCGTTAATAATAATAGATGTCTCTAGTACGATTTAAAAAATCTGCTATGGTCACCACACTACTTTCTTATACTCAATTTAATTTGGCACATATTTGACATTTCAAATGCGTATTTCTGTAAATATTTTGCCTTTGTTTTGTTTTCATAGCATATAAGATATTTTAAATACATGCCAATGTATAAATATATTTTACTTAAAATAGGATAAAGATAGAACAAAAATGTATAGAACATTTTTTCTTAAAATTATTGTTTCCTATAACTTTCATTTGAAAACTTTTTCCATATCTCTTTTATTTTCTCCAATAATTCCCAATGTTCGACTTTGATGCTCAGTAAACTTCCTCTTCCGGTTGTGCGATTATGCTAGAAATCTAATCAGCTCTTCGTATAATCAATAAACTTTTAAATACGACGTTTCATTGTTCTGTCTTTGCTCGTTTATAAGATAATGAACATACAGACACACATCCACACACACAGACGTCATTGCGAAACTAGTCAAAACGTATTCAGGGAACCTCAAAACATGTATTTCCATCAAAATCTCGCAATCGAAATTTTTCATGATGCCTATACTTCCTTTATACTATTTATAAGAAAGTAAAAAAATAACCTTGGAGTAAATAGACATACTTTCGAACGTCTGTAGTGCCTAAGGATGTTTATTCCAGTAACTGTTCTGGTTAATAGCAAGTAGCAACTCGTATGCTCTGGTACATCACTTTACAAAGCTTGCTAGATTCCTAAAATAGACACAGACACACACCCTAACCCCACTTACGAGATACAGCAACATTGAATGTCGCACATTAGACTGTTACCTCGCGCATGATTACGGCAATAGATACCGTTAATTTAACCCAGTATTATATGAACAATAATCACATTCTCACAATCTTATTTTGTTTTAATAGTCATAGAAATTGTTACAGTTTTTATTAGAATATATATTTGCCAAAGATCGAAATGAATTTGACATTAATGTTTGACATTTTATAGTCAGCTGCATTTTTAAAATGATATCGAGTTTTGTTTTTTTTTTAATTAAAATACACGGAATTGTTGAACGCATTTGAAACTAAAATTATTGTTTTAAATACTCGAAATTCTTTTTATCTTTTAGTATATCTGTGCAATGATTGGATAACGGTAGAAAAATTATTCAAATACAATGGTTTTTTAAAAATTGCATTTAGTAATTATTATTCTTGCTACTGTAATGTCAATATTAAATTGGTTATTTACATGAGTAAATGTATTATCTAATACTATACTTTTACATCTGCGTTTCTCAACCGGTGGGGCACGCCCCCCATTATTTATTTTATTTTTATATACAAAGTATGTAAGCTAAGATGTCTTTGGCTAAATCATCTAGCTATGCAAGTTTTCAAATTAATTTAAAATAGGGGGGACCTAGAAAAATACCAATAATACAGGGGTCCCGTGGGGTAAATGTTTGAGAAACTCTGCATTACGCCTTATCGCAATGAAGCACAAAGTTTAGGGCCTAAGAAAAAAGAATTGCAAATAAAAATTACAGAAATAAGGAAGAAAAACATTTTTTATATTTTCATCAATAAAAGTTATAAATAGTGCCCCGGGGCTTACAATAAGTTTGATACGGTCCTGCTTTACGTTATGATTATAGCGCGGGGGATACGGTGTGTAATTTCTGATTATCATAAAAGGCAATGAGGGTAATTTAAAACTTACCACAATTGGCTTGTCGGGACCACCGCTATTGACCGTTGCACCCAACCATTGTCCCGATTTCTGGTCAATCTGCGTCCCATTCGGATTGATATTATTACCTGAAATAATCAACAATAAATTAGAAATTACATTTTATTACCAGATAATCGAATTTTATATTATGTTATTAAATACTATAGGAGTTTTATCAGAACAGGTCTACGGGGTACACAGACTAAATCATCCGGGAACCCCCTCCCAAGTTATTATTAATTAATTTTATTTAAAATATGTACTATAGTATCAATGAAATTATTTACTTTATCAATATATTCAGACTTTTTTAGGATTATAATTGAATTACTTTTATCTGCTTTTGTTACTATTAAATTATTGAAATTAATTTTATTCTTTAAAGTTTTAATGGTTTTTCCAGTATTAATACTACTATACTATAGTATCACTTTTTAATTATAATTTAATAATAATATTTTATATACACTGCTCGGGAGCCTCAAAACTAGGGGGGGCTTGGGGTCACCGAGAAATAATTACTTTTCTAGTAATAAAATTATATTTATTTTACTTTGTAAAAATTAATAATATTTATTAAATTATATGTTTCAACAACATTGCATGATAAATATTAAATAATATTTGTAAAATATACTATAACTCCCCGAGCGTCAAATATATCGTTATAATAAATATTAATTCACTGATTTTACGTAATTATATATTGCGTTTCAAAACATTTAATTTAATATACGTATATGTAATAACTATCGTTGAAATAAAATTAATATTCTCTATATTTATATATTAAATAAAACGGTATGAATAAAAGTAAATAAACTCTATAAGCTGCAAGCTGTCAAATACAACATATGTATTGCATAATCGCAGTCAGTACAAGATATTATTAAGTTGTCTACAATTTAAAATTAATTTGGTTGCAGCTAAACAATAATAATAATAATTTCTTATACGTATACTAGCTATGTATGCGCAAGCGAAGTATTTGTGTAGGTTTCATATTTCTTAAAATGGAATTACAACAGAACAGGCACCTACACGAAAATCGTCGCCTACTATGCACAGTGACGCAGAATTGTAACTTTTTTCTTTCTGACACTTGCAGTTTCATATTGAAATGTATCAATATTTGCCTACGTATTATAACGTCATTTTAAAATGCGCGTTTACATTGACGTAGACTTATATTTTTTCCTGTAAAAACTGTATTTGTAATTTTAAATATATTTTAAGCAAATGAATTCTAAACTATATTCACGGCCGATTGCTAAGACAAGGTTTAATCAAATGATTCTAGATTTGTTTTTGATGTCTAGAATTAAAGCAAGATTCTGTTTCTGAAGCCGAGAATCAGTTGATTCTGTGATTCATTGAAACTGAAATAATATTGTAAACGAATAAATTGTTTATTTTCGTTTACGGCAACAGTTTTAATTCTAGAATCGTTAAAGTATGAGTGAAGTATACATTTATTGCCCTACAGTTGTAATAAAATATTACACGCACGCCACTGGCGAATGTACTATGACAGGTAGTGACCAGTGCAGAGCTAGTGAAGGTGTATGTGTGTATTTTGTTGAGTAATCGAGGACATCCCACGAGTTTCAATGTGTTACAATCAGACCTTGCTAATTCACACATGAATAGCTAATGTTCCGGATAACCAGCTAAATAACATCGATTAACCGCAGTATCTCTTTGTATACTTGCAGTGAATAATTTGAGGTTAGTTTTAAACGTCACTATTGTAGAAGTTTGCTTTCTATTTATTTTGTAGCTACGCGTATCTTTCACGATGTCAAAACAGATCTTTAGAATAGAAATATATTAATTCCACATTCAAGATTAAGGTAATGGTTTGCATATAAATGCATTCGAAATTCTATTGAAATCATCTGTCAGATTTCAACAACGCATGTCAAAATACCAGGATTTTACACTTGAAAACCTTAGCATAACATGCTTAAACATTATATGGGAAGTTATCACAACGTATCATATGTTAATTCCGAAACTTATTACGTCAACTTATGTTATTTGAACCGAACTAAATACAATTACACCATGCCATGCCTTTCGTGCATCTATTGTTTGGTATTCAAATAGAAAGCTGCTCTATGACAGATGATACGCATAGAATGAAGTTTCATTTACACTCTACTTTTAAATTCTACTTACAAATCCAATATTTCTTAGTTGCTTGTGAAACTGCGTCGTCTTCTTAAAATATAATAAAATTGAACATTTGTTCGCATTTATAAGTGATAATATATTTGAAAGATAAGCCCTACAGCACTAAATACATACATATATTCAGTGCCTATAGATTGGACACAGAATTATCAGCGTCTACAGTGGGCTTTAACACAAAACACAACCAAGATGTAGAATTAATGATCGATTCGATAGTCATCGCGGCACGATTATGATCTGTGGCGGTATTAATATCACAAGCATTGGGACTGTAAATTCAATTGATCAAAATGCTTGAACACGTGTCTCGCACATTATTCAACTGACAGGAATAAACTTGGGCGGACAGATCAAAGCACACTATGATCGTTGTAAACTTGCATTAGACAACAGCGAACTTTGATTTAAAACTCAAACTGTTTGAATATCGTCGTAAAATAAAACTCCGCGCTCAACGCCACCTTGATTAATGCGGATTCACTTTAATGCTGTTTTCCTTTCGAAAAATACACTAAATTTACAATAATTCGCGCATTCGTCAAGACACAATTACAAAAATTATGGATAAATTTAAAGAATATTCCCTCGTTTCGCTTAGCGCTCATTTTGTACAAACAGTATCCTGAGCGTTAACCTAAAAATTACTGTACATATAAGCTACTATAGCTTAGAATGTTTAAAATCTCTGACCGATTAGTTTTGAGCCTGTTGTTACGCAATAATAGTCGTTATTGAACTTTCCTCTAAAAATACTCTAGACATGGCTGTTTTGAAAATTTAATTTTTAATTACTATCTTCTCGTGTGATGTGTGTATTATTTTACTAAATCACCTTGGCGGTTCAAATAAATGGCATTCTGTGAACGTATATACAAATATTCACGTTCCAACATGTTCTAACAAACGCACACATACATGTAGAACGCCTTGGTCGATGAATTTAACAAGAGCCTAGTTTGCAGACTCACGCAAGTAACCGAGCTCGTACGAACATATAAGTCTGAGATTTACGGAATCGGTAAATCGTGGAACTGCATTAATTATTATTACATTTAGGGTTGGGTAGGGTAGAGAAGTGTATTATTAAGTAGGGTAGAGTAAAGTAGCCAAATCTATAAATTGCACTAACAGCAAATGTATGGCACACAAGTTTAGCACAACGTTACGAACTAAGAACAGGCATGCTCGTATCACGTCGTATTATTTCGTAAACAGACATCGTGTCTCTTCGTACTGCTAGATATCTGACAACTAGACTCTTGTAACTTACCGGTCATCTAAGCCAGTGGTCGCCAAAGTGGGGTGCGCGCACCCCTAGGGGTGCGCGAGGTGTTACTAAATTTATAAAATATAAAAATACTTGTGTAAACTGTTCTAATAACACAAATATATTTATTTTATTTATGACTGCCAATTGATGTCATGTATATATATATATATATATATATATATATATATATATATATATATATATATATAAATATAATATACTGTAGGGTTCTAAGGGTGCGCGAATAAAAAAGTTTTGTCTTAGGGGTACGTGATCCAAAAACTTTGGCGACCACTGATCTAAGCAGCATATATGCACTACCAACAGTGGCGTACACCCCTGTATTTCAGGTGGGAGTTTTCTCAATAATATTCCATTTTGGTTTCCTTGTATTTCATATTCGCAAACCGTGGCAAGCGGGCGTTAACTGTAGTATAATCAAGAAATACGATCCTACGAAACTAGCGCTAAACTAAACGAGTGTTATACAAGATACTGTTGAAAAATCTGTAAGCAGTTGCTTGCTCTTCTTGTTTTCAAAATTACTGTCTTCATGACCGCGCGTTATAAAAATTTATTGTAAAATTAGCGCCTTTTTGAAGGGTTAAGATAAACCGCATTATGAGAAATCATTGTAAAATTAGGTGTTTTGGGGGGGGGGGGGGGGGTTCGAGAAAAATCGCGTTATAAAAAATCAAGATTAATCAAGGGTGTTACTTTATTTAAAAAAAAAATTACGACACTGGAATTGTTGAAAATCTACCGGTACGCCACTGGTATAATTCCTGTTCACTGAAGCGTCCCGTGAGACAATATTTATGAAGGCGAAACATTTGACGGACGTGGCTCCATCCTTATAGGCCGATGAGCAAGTCAAACACGACTTCTGACCCCGAACCGCTGAGAATTTAAATAAAATGCACTATATGTACATGTTACGTATACTTCGGAATTAAAAATTATCTTCACTGCATTTTTAGACCGCAAGAGCTTATCTAAAAAGATTCCGTGATAAGATACAGGTTAATTACTAATCAAATTTTACTGCATACTTAAAAGTGTTATTTATTTTTTAATTCTTTTGAAACAGAATCCAAAAGCGAAAGCTTATTGAAGATATTTTTAAAATATCGTGGGGTATACATGTCAGATAACCCCCTTATTTTATTTAATATTCGCTGTAAATTTATTTAAAATACTATTAGAAAATTGCAGTTAATCCTTTACTATTTTATTTATACAGTAAACTTCGCTTATAACGAACCTCAAGGGACCGACGAAAATAGTTCGCTATAAGCGAAGTTCGTAATAAACGATAAACATCAAAAATTCATTATTTTTGTTAATGCATAGGTACATGTTTCAAGTAGATATATGATATGAAGAACTCTTTTGCAAAACTAGACAAATCCAGATTTGTTCAAAATTGAGTTAGATATTGGTTTGTAATACATATACATATGTACACTAACAATAGTTTTTATGAATTTTATTTAAAAAAATCGTTTATTTTACTTTTGTTTACATTTGTTATTATTTTATATGATTTTTATTTATTTAAAGTAAGAGCTTTACGTGTTTTCTTCAAAATTGCGTAACTGTACGTAATTGTACTTCTTTAGCACATTAAATACAGTGAACAGGGGCGGACAGGCCATGTGGTGCATGCTGAAATTTCTACATGGGCCGCTCCAATCACGGGAAGGTCCGATAATTTTTTTTTTCCTACAATTAATCACATATACACAAAAACCGCAAGAACTGTTACGGTGACCCTACATATGCGGAATTGAAAGATTTCGAAGAATCCCCTGATTATTTGGGAAAATGCCGTTTTAAGTTCGTTATAACCGAAAACTTTTGCGATTATAATAAAAATTAAGGTTCGTTATACCCGAAAGTTCGTTATAAACGGGTTCGTTATTTGCGGAAAAAAATAACACACGTTTAATGATACTTTATTTCGTACCTTATAGATTGGTTCGTTATAACCGAAAATTCGTTATAAGCGGGTTCGTTATAAGCGAAGTTTACTGTATTTTCAAATATTCCGATGGTTATTTATTTAGAATATAATGATCATTTATTGGTCAGCCCCCCTTTATTTTATTATATTTTATAATAGCCTGCCTATTCATGGAGCTTTATTAAAAGCAAGCATATATTCATAGTGAATGATAATTTATATTAATTTCTGCATTAGCATGAAAGTTAAATCATGATAACGATCTCGCGCATGCTCAGTAGTAGCATTTATCCTGTAACAATCGAACCATCTTAGCATATATCATTGCGCAGACTGGAGCCGAGCAGAGACCGTCTGTTTAACTGCAGCAATTTGTTAATGTACATACGTAAATTATATATACTAGATAAGATTGGACGATACGTGCACTGGTTACTACAGTAGCCGGTAACCCTGCTGTGCATGGTGCAAATAATTTATATTCATTGTAGAACACTGCGAAGCAAGTATTTGTATTGTATACACAATATGAACTAAAGAGCCTTGGCTGTAATAATCATTGATCATTTTAGTTATTTATTGTACAAAAATTATAAACAAAACTACATGAGATACGCCAAAATGCACCTGATCCGATGACGAAAATTTAATTCCAGATTTTATTTTGACATAAGAATTGAGATTTGTTTCTGAGATACGCGAATCAGTTGATTCTGTTCCATTGAAACTGAAAGAAATGGACAAGAAAATTGTTTGTTGAATCTACGGCAATGAGATTTCATTTCAAATTGGATCATTGATTCTAGAATTAAACCTCATCTGAGCAAAACGGGCGTAATACTGTTAAGTGTGTGTTACATCTATCAAATTTTCATCAAACAAACGGCAAATTAATGTTGTCGTCACTGACTATGGATTAATGTGAAACACTTCAAATTTATTTGTCCTTCATTTTGATACCTGATGAGCATTGATGAAGCGAATGAAGCTTTGTGCGTTTTTTTACTTTCTTATACGTAGTATAAAGGAAGTATAGGAATCATGAAACATTTCGATTGTGAGATTTTGATGGAAATACATGTTTTGAGGTCCCCTGAATACGTTTTGACTATTTTCGCAATGACGTCTGTGCGTGTGGATGTGTGTCTGTATGTTCATTATCTTAAAAACGAGCAAAGACAGGACATGGAAACTTCGTATTTAAAAGTTTATTGATTATACGAAGAGCTGATTAGATTTCCAGCATAATCGCACAACCGGAAGAGGAAGTTAACTGAACATCAAAATCGAACATTACGAATTATTGGAGAAAATAAAAGAGATATGGAAAAAGTTTTGAAATAAAGGTTATAGGAAACAATAATCTTAAGAAAAAATGTTCTATGCATTTTTGTTCTATCTTCATTCAATTTTGAGTAAAATGTATTTATATATCGGCATGTATTTAAAATATCATATATGCTATGAAAACAAATCAAAGACAAAATATTTACAGAAATACGCATTTGAAATGTCAAATATGTGCCAATTTAAATTGAGTATAAGAAAGTAGTGTGGTGACCACAGCAAATTTTTTCTAGGTCAGCATGGTCAAATTTAAATGATTTGAAATTTTGACAAATTGTAAAACGCATGTTATAATTTTAAACCAGAATGAAGAAATAGTTCGGTAGAGATATAAAGCATCATATTCAGGATGTTACAACTAATACAACAACTTCAAGCCATTCATTCCATGATTCTAATATAATGTCATTGACTTTTTATATCCTGAACATTCAACACTTATGTTTTTATATAGTTATCATAACTGATAACATTAATTTTTCTCATCCATGGTCTTTTAAATACCAGTCTTGTATATATATTTTTTATTGTAGATATAAAAATATGAATGGATATATTGTTGGAATAAAAAGCTGAAAACATATACTTAAATCGGTTATATCGTAATATAAGTTTATAAATATGTTGACAGTCTAGAACGACGTTGAAATCAGTAATATTATCGAAACTGTCATGGGTGACAGGTAAGCAAAACATATTATTTGATTCTTAAATGCAATTTACATCTATCAAACTTCAAATCTTAATTATAATCATTCAAATTTGCCATTGCAAGCCTTGCAAAATAACAGACAATACTTCAAATGTTTCAACAAAGCTCTTCATGAATTAAAAAAGGGCCAAATAAACTTGTAGTAGTGCAGATTAGTCCATAGTTACTGACAGCTTATCATGAATTTGACGTTTCATACAAATTAGATGCAAAAACTCGGTTCCTTGAACAATCTCTGGGATTTTCACAATAAATGGACAAATCCTACACACGACAATTGTAGTTGTGCAACGCGCGTGCGTATATCCATATGTGGCGCCCTGCCTGATCCATAAATATACTAAAACGTAGAAGCAGTACATCCTGTGTGATGAACTAGTCCATTGTTCGGTGTATATATGCACACTGTGACGTCACACTGCAAAACTTACAAGTGATGGCCTGTCCAAGTCTTGTCCTGTGCACGAACAAACACACGCATTTGTTTGCAATGGCTACATGTCTATATTTGTACTGCTGCTGTAGACTGATTGATAGTATATTTGCAAAAGATCTGTTCGCTACGAATGACCGTAGGTAAATCATTCGCTCAACGCCAAATTAGGAATATGTATTGTAGTTTTCAGTTTTAGCTGCGATACGCGGGATAAAACTTAGGTTAGAAACATGATATAAGAAGATGTTTGACATGTGGTTCCATAGTGTAGCGGTTATCACGTCTGCTTTACACGCAGAAGGTCTCCGGTTCGATCCCGGATGGAACCAATTGATGAAACTTTTAATAGGAACAAATTTATGCCAAAGATCTTCATAATTCAATATCGATCATGACTAAAATCAATATATCATAGTCTCGATCGAAGCCGCGATTGATACAGTATACTTATAATCGTAAATTTTAGTTGAAAATTCCAGTTTTAAATTAACCTTCTTCCTGGAAACAGAACGAGATACGGCCATGATTCAAATATTAATTTTATCTCGTGGAATATCCACAATATTAAAACTATAATAACTTATACTTGTATAATTATAGCACGTACATAAAAATTAATATAATAAATTATAGTATTGCAAATGTAGCATTCCGTGCAGTTTAAGAACTAAGTATAATTACGTGCTCATAACCAATGAATTCCGATTACATTTAATAGAAATGCCACACCTTGTTTCATTTCAATTCCGTTACAAATATATATATACAGTTTAATTAAGTTTACATTTTTGTCACTGTATATGAAAATAAATTGATAATTTGTAGTTATCTATGTAGATAAATTAATTAACAATGTTTTTTTTGAAGAACACAACCTATTATTTTAAAATAAATTTCATTAATTCAACATCAGCGGATAGTTTGACAAACACTGTTGACTTACGTACGAAAACATATATGTACTTATAGATAAACTCGTGCACATACATTCACCCGCCTATGTGGTACAATTACATGGTTATAACCTATACAATACAGGTACAAACTTGTTTCCATAATGCATGTACACGTTCATGCAGGCACATACACCGGCCTCATGTATTCATAAAGATGTTTGCACGAGATTACAAAGATTGATGCAAAATTATTTGCAGTTGTATGTACGTGCCATCGTAACTTACAATTTTTAAGCCGCAGGTTCAAGTTTTCAACCATAAATTCTAGACATTTCGATATGTACACTTCGTGTATATCGTTCTGTGCTCATAATAACTGCAAGATGAATGGTGCAATGCAAGAAATATTGTCTAGTTGCAAATATGAGAATAGTATTTTCCTTTACATTGGTAGAAACTTAGTAGATTTGTTTATGAAACATATCAGCCTGTATTTGCAAAGGAGGATCTGAGTCTTTCTTTCTTCCATAATTCACAATCGGTGTATTCTTTTTACAGTTCGACTGACTAAGTTAAGAACTAAGCTAAGCTAAGCTGAGTTGAGTGTATGTAAAAAGAACAAGATTTTTGATTTTTCTCAGTTAATTCATTGGCATATCCAGTGACATATATTTCAGCTGTCAAATTGCAAGAAATACAAATTGAAAGAGCAGCAATTTTACAAAGAGGTTATATTACATATTAATTAATACCGTCGTATCATTACATTGTCAACTTTTTATTGTACATACTTATTTTTCAAAAGTGTTTTTACAAAGCTATTTCGTTTGCTACGTTTTCGTTCATAATTATAATAGTAGCATCGTTTGCATGTTCAAAATGACCTATTTTTAAACAAAAACCAACAAAATAACTATAGAATAACCTCACTATTACTCTTTATATCAAACTTTCGCGTGTGCAAATGCCGCTTAGCTCTTCTATGCCTTTGTAGCGGGTAGTGCGTCATCGGTAAGGGGGGAGGTTGATAAACTAAGTTAAACTGAGCTACGACTTCTAAATAAAACACGCAAATAACTAAGCCGCTGTGAAATAATCGAGCAATTAAGCCAGCTTAGGTAACAAGAATACACTAATATCTCAAGAAATAATCAGAAGAAACTTTTCAGAATAGTCAAAGGTGCTGTCCGATAGCACCTATATAAAAATTAGTTTTATACACTCCTATCTGGGGTAGCAATACTCAAAAAACCAAACTTAACGACATCTGTCAACACATATAACTGTCAAAAATCTTATTTCTTTCATTGACAACAGCAAAGTCGATCCTACAACGAACATTTTTATATACAGTATTTACTAATCAATGCATTGATTGATGAATAATAACTCGCGATTCAGATCGTCATAAGTGGAGGCATAATTACTAGTAAAAATATGTGACATATTAAATCATAGTTATAAATAAAACCAATTGCAGTAAATGATGTAATATTTGTGAACAATTTTACCTGAAGCAACAACACACCTTGAGATCTCACTATCGTAATTGAATATATCCAGAGTTGTCCAAACTTTTAAAGTAAAATATTTATTTTTCCAAAATATACACACACAAAAAAAATCGACAATTTTTACTTTCTTATACATAGTATAAGGAAAGTATAGGAATCATGAAAAATTTCGATTGCGAGATTTTGATGGAAATACACGTTTTGAGGTCCCCTGAATACGTTTAGACTATTTTCTCAATGATGTCTGTGTATGTATGTATGGATGTGTGGCCGTATGTTCATTATCTCAAAAACGAATAAAGCTAGAGTAATGAAACTTCATATTTAAAAGTTTTTGGGATCGGCGAAGAGCTGATTAGATTTTGGGTATAATTAGAAAACCGGAAGAGGAAGTTTACTGAACACAGCAATTGTAAATTTCAAATTATTTTAAAAACAAAAAACGATATATAAAAATTTTTCAAATAAAAATTGTAGCGAATATTATCATGAAGAAAAAACGTTGTATACATGTTTCGTTTATCTTTATCAAATTTTGAGTAAAATGTATTTATATATTGGCATGTATTTAAAATCTCATATATGCTATGAAAACAAAACAAAGACAAAATATTTACAGAAATACGCATTTGAAATGTCAAATATGTGCCAATTTAAATTGAGTATAAGAAAGTAGTGTGGTGACCACACCAGATTTTTACTTCTGATGCAATGATTTCTAATCATGGAACAAAGGGCATCTAAGGTGATCTTGACATTAGTACTTGTTCAGTTTAGACATGAACATTGCTGCTGAATTTCCTGGAAATTCATAAGAAATTCTACTCGAATAAAGTCTAAGAATAAGTATAGATTCTAGTGATCGTGAAAATATGCCATGGAAAGATGATGGTTAATCAGATATCTGTATTAAAAATGTAACAATTATACTACACGTTCTTTTAAAATAATTGAAAATATACAAAATATAATGGAAAAATTCCGAATTAAATAATCATAAATTTGATAATTCTATACATTTTTCAAATGAACGAAAATCATAAACTAGATTAAGTTATTATTGTCGAGCATATTTGTAATTGGTTTCGATAACAAGCACAATTTATTTAGATACAATCTAAGGATCATGACCTTATAATAAGATACATATTTATATCTTTGCGTTGTGACAAACGAATTTCATTTAACCTTATGTACATGTATCGTAAACAGTTGATAGTATTAAATAAATGTAAGTGGCTCTTGAACTTGTCCAAGCTTGTCACAGCCTGTTAGTTCAAGTTCAACTGTCATTCACTTCAGTGAAGAGTGAATTAAACATTTATATCGTAACTATTATAGATTATAATAGTGCTAATATTGAAAAGCACAATATAAATAATGTTTTCTATATTCGTATGCAGTTTACGTGACAAGAGCCTAGTTTGCAGACCTACGCAAATAACCGAGCTCGTACGAACATATAAGTCTGAGATTTACGGAATCGGGAAATCGTGGAACTGCATTAATTATTATTACATTTAGGGTTGGGTGGGGTAAGTTAGGGGAGGGTAGAGGAGTGTATTATTAAGTAGGGTAGGGTAAAGTAGTCAAATCTATAAATTGCACTAACAGCAAATGTATTGCACACAAGTTTAGCACAACGTTACGAACTAAGAACAGGCATGCTCGTATCATGTCGTATTATTTCGTAAACAGACATCGTGTATCTTCGTACTTGCGTAGGTCTGCAAACTAGACTCTTGTGTGCAGTACCTGTCAATACTTGCAATCACTGACGTTGTAGTAAGACTTCTTAAGCCTCCGTCTGCATGGTACAGCTTAACCACGGGGCTCATATATATTACAAACTATATTTTCTGCAACCACAAGACGGCTCGATTATAATACATATTAAATTTGCGGCTTCCCAGTAAGGATTTCCCACGATACATTGCGAAGGGAACATAACCTCAATTCAGAGTATCATATCCATACTTGTCTGTGCTACGATTAGTTACTTAAAGTACACTTTTAACTCTGCTAATAATTATTTATTTACAATTGTAAGTTGAAATAATATTGTGCTTTAAATTTGTTGTAAAACGTCATTTCAATTGACAGTATTTTAACTATGAAAATGTCAACATAAGTTTATTTATTATTGTTACAAAATATGAGACTTTAGTGTATATTATTCTTGGTTCATTTGTAAATGAAATATAGTATATTTAATTTTATAATTGACATTACTAGTTCTGCGACTAATATACCACAACTGTCATGTAAAAACCCGTAGCCTTCGATAGCTCAGTTGGTAGAGCGGTGGACTGTAGTCTCGAAATAATATAGAAATCCATAGGTCGCTGGTTCAAATCCGGCTCGAAGGAAACTTTTTTTTTTTAATTACCTTTTTTTGTATGTATACTTAAATAATACAATCTTTTATATTTTTGCGCGATATTAATTAATAAATGAACAGGTATAAACTTTAATATGATATAATTTAATATTAAAAATTATTTAATTAAAACTAAAATTAATATATAGTAATATAAGTTCCTGCAAATTTTCCACATATTACTATGATTTGTTAATATAATTAAATTTAATAATTAATCTAAAACTATTAAAAGCATTCCTAATGAATTAATCAAAATAAATTAATGTTTTCTTAATTAAGCTATTCCAATAATGCTGATTGCACTAAAATTGCACCAATAATTGCATTGAGCGGTTAATTAATTTCAGGTTAAATAAAACACAATGCTTAAATACGTACTTAACTAAATGAGTGTCAATATTTTTAGCACGTCAATTAGAAGCATTCACAGAAGACGATTATCGTAATTGATCAGCCATTAATTGTGAACTAATTGTCAGGATGCTTGTTTCAGTGTATATTTACTGCCAATTATACTCATATTTCATTTAATTATTTCATTAAAGCCGTAGCTTTTTGAAAGATCAAATTAATATTACTATTTTTACTTTCTTATACGTGGTATAAAGGAAGTATAGGAATCATGAAAAATTTCGATTGCGAGATTTTGATGGAAATACATGTTTTGAGGTCCCCTGAATACGTTTTGACTATTTTCGCAATGACGTCTGTGTGTGTGGATGTGTGCCGGTATGTTCATTCACTTAAAAACGAGCAAAGACAGGACAATGAAACTTCATATTTAAAAGTTTATTGATTATACGAAGAGCTGATTCGATTTCCAGCATAATCGCACAACCAGAAGAGGAAGTTTACTGAACATTAAAATCAAACATTGCGAATTCTTGGAGAAAATAAAAGAGATATGGAAAAAGTTTTTAAATAAAAGTTATAGGAAGCAGAAATCTTAAGAAAAAAATGTTCTATGCATTTTTGTTCTATCTTTATCCAATTTTGAGTAAAACGTATTTATATATTGGCATGTATTTAAAATATCATATATGCTATGAAAACAAAACGAAGACAAAATATTTACAGAAATACGCATTTGAAACGTCAAATGTGTGGCAATTTAAATTGAGTATAAGAAAGTCGTGTGGTGATCACACCAGATTTTTATTTTCTTACAAATACAGTAAACTTCGCTTATAACGAACCTCAAGGGACCGACGAAAATAGTTCGCTATAAGCGAAGTTCGTAATAAACGATAAACATCAAAAATTCATTATTTTTGTTAATGCATAGGTACATGTTTCAAGTAGATATATAATATGAAGAACTCTTGCAAAACTAGACAAATCCAGATTTGTTCAAAATTGAGTTAGATATTGGTTTGTAATACATATACATATGTACACTAACAATAGTTTTTATGAATCTTATTTAAAAAAAATCGTTTATTTTGCTTTTGTTTATATTTGTTATTATTTTATATGATTTTTATTTATTTGAAGTAAGAGTTTTGCGTGTTTTCTTCAAAATTGCGTAACTCATAATTGTACTTCTTTAACACATTAAATACAGTGAACAGGGGCGGACAGACCATGTGGGGCATGCTGAAATTTCTACATGGGCCGCTCCAATCGCGAGAAGGTCCGATAATTTTTTTTCATACAATTAATCACATATACACAATTACCGCAAAAACTGTTACGGCGACCCTACATATGCGGAATTGAAAGATTTCGAAAAATTCCCTGATTATTTGGTAAAATGCCGTTTTAAGTTCGTTATAACCGAAAACTTTTGCGATTATAATAAAAATTAAGGTTCGTTATACCCGAAAGTTCGTTATAAACGGGTTCGTTATTTGCGAAAAAAATAACGCACGTTTAATGATACTTTAGTTCGTACCTTATAGATTGGTTCGTTATAACCGAAAATTCGTTATAAGCGGGTTCGTTATAAGCGAAGTTTACTGTATTTACAAATCTTGGCAACTCATTTTCCTTGCTTCTTATTACAGAACTATATACAGTAAAACCTCGATATAACGTACTAATGCAGCCGAGGAGATGTCCTTTATTAACGGTAGTCCGTTATATAAATACAGTAGGTTTTTTTCAAACACGTATGTTAAAAAAAATTTTCATCCTTAAAATTCAAAGTCCGTTAAATCGTGGTTCGTAGAATCGAGGGTTCACTTACCGGAATTGTCGAACGGTAACTCTCGGCAACCGCCGTCTCTGTCCGTAGGGCACAAGTACACGGCACCGCCGCGTTTCACACCCCATTGGTTAGTTTTCGCTTCCGGTGCTCCAATGACCACCCTGTAACAGAAACAAGTAATTACCGCATTAGTTAATTAGTACCTTCAATTATAACCAACTATTATACTATGGATATTACCGAAGTAATTTTCACATAGTTTTATAGAACGAGGTTTAACTTGAATCTCGGACAACAACCAATAATATCGAAAGAAAACTAAGGCTGGTTATCAATTCCTATTACACTAATAAGATTACCAGATTCTATATTGATCATTTGCGGATTAAAGTTCAACCAGAGAAATCAAATTTGTTGAAAAAAAAAAAACTATTCGAGTTTAACGTCTCAGTACTCGAGAACTACGAAAGATAAAAATGTCGGTAAGGTCTTAAAATATCTGCTAGATAGTCTAGTTTAACGTACTCAAATTTGAAATCAATTGCTTGCGTAGTTTTTTAGTTATAGCCGTTTAAGTACGGTACCCCCAGTAATTAAAGAGCAAATATTTTTTAGCTGCTTTAGCAGCAAATGTAATAAATAATAATTTAGCTGTACGTAAAACGTATTTAATTTCGGTGAATTTATTAACGGAATTTATTTATTATGATGACAGTTTAGTAGTATATAGGCAAGCGGGATATAAACGAGTCAATAAATACGTAATAAGGCCCGTAACTTGCATTGATTTTTCAATAGCTCCCGCAGTGATTTAGCCCATCTCGCTTATTACCTGTCCATGTCATCAGTAGCGACTCGTAAACTAGGGGGCCGGACATAGGCGTCCACAGAATAAACCACAAATTATAATCCTAAGAGTGAATTAAATAATTAAGTACAATTTTATTTATGTAATTATTTGTCACTAAGCTTTGCCCCCTTGCAAAATTTTCTGCGGACGTCTATGGTTACAAGAATACACCGTATAATGGCAAATACCAGACATTTTTTATTTCCGAAAAAAATAAAATAGATTTTTTATGCAATATTATAAGAAAAACTTATATGTACTAATACCGATGGATCATTATAATAAAAAGGTGTGTTCTTCTTTTCTAGAAGGCCATTCTTCTTCTTATTTTATACACATATGCCCTATTTTCATCACATAATCAATATGATTTACGATCTGATGATATTAAGAATGAATATTACCTTTTAGCTGTATTAAAAGCAAAAGTTCTAGATCCTTTTTACATTGGATTAAATTTGTAGATCGTAGAAAAATAAAAAAACATTAGGGACAGTATGTTTTAGTGATTATTTCTGTAGCTTCCGTATTACGCAATGAGTTTTTTGTTGTTGATAAATATGTTGGAAATTTCAATCTCGTACAGTTATTTACTGATATCGTTGAATCTCTGCAGTAACCTTCAAAATGACGCGACCATATAATCATTCGTATTAATTTAATCTTGTTTACGCTGATGGATATTAATGTATAGACATTAAACAACACCCATAACTATGCTAATTTGCAGTCGTAAGTGATAATTCTCGCTAGTAGTATTAAAAAGTAAGGGCGTCTCGACAATCTTCGAGATACTTCCATGGATCTCGACAATTAGACAACTCATTTTTACTTTCTAATACGTAGTATAAAGGAAGTACATATAGGAATCATGAAAAATTTCGATTGCGAGATTTTAATGGAAATTCACGTTTTGAGGTCCCCTGAATTCGTTTTGACCAGTGGTTCTTAAAGTGGGGGGCGCGACCCCCGGGGGGGTCGATAAAAATTTTTGAGGGGTCGCAGAATATTTGGCGAGTGATCTATTATTGCAACTAAACAAATAAATCTGCTAATAATAAAAACAATTAGTAATTCATTTTAATTAAACAAAAGAAATTACCTCCTGGATTTTAGTCCCCCCCAACATTTTTCTGCGCACACGGTTCGGGGGGTCCTTCGGAATTTTCAATTGTGAAAAGGGGTCGCGCGACCAAAAAGTTTAAGAAACACTGGTTTTGACTATTTTCGCAATGACGTCTGTGTGTGTGGATGTATGTTCATTATCTTAAAAACGAGCAAAGACAGGACAATGAAACTTCGTATTTAAAAGTTTATTGATTATACGAAGAGCTGATTAGATTTCTAGCATAATCGCACAACCGGAAGAGGAAGTTTACTGAACATCAAAATCTAACATTGTGAATTATTGGAGAAAATAAAAGAGATATGGAAAAAGTTTTTAAATAAAAGTTATAGGAAACAATAACGTTAAGGAAAAATATTCTATGCATTTTTGTTCTATCTTTATCTAATTTTGAGTAAAATGTATTTATATATTGGCATGTATTTAAAATATCATATATGCTATGAAAACAAAACAAAGACAAACTATTTACAGAAATACGCATTTTAAATGTCAAATATGTGCCAATTTAAACTGAGTACAAGAAAGTCGTGTGGTGACCACAACAGATTTTTTAAATTGCAATAACTATCGTTATATCCAGTGACTGCTATCCATAGTTTGATACTAAAGACGCTATTAAGAGTTACTAAATTTTACTAAAGAGTATTCAAATCCATATAGGAGTGACGTCATAAAAAACAAACGAATTATTGAAAAGCCTCGCCCCTTATGGCAATACGATGTGCGTATAGATTTATACGAGTCAAATGTGTAAGAAAGCGAAAGCTTGTTTTGTTTATGTCGTGAATAAAATTTACCTGATGTGACGTCACTCCTATATGGATTTGAATACACCATACACAATTCGACGCTTACCATGGAAAATTGTTTATTTTTACAGCATTACTATAGCAACAGTAAAGCTTGCATTGTATCATATTTCATTGCAATGCACCGTATTGCATTGCTTTGCACCATATTGCATTGCACCTCATTGCATTGCATTGCACGAATATAAAACATGCCTTTAGAAATGTTTTGAAACAAAATACACCAAGAATTAAACGTTAATAAGATCAGCCTTATAAATACAACTTATTTTTTGACATTACAGTGATTATATGCGGCAATGCATAACCTCTAAAATAAACTTGTTGATACTTGTTAGAAAATCACAGAGTGAATCAGTGTGACTTGGCTTGTGATCAACACAGTTTCTGAGATGGTTTTATTAATAAAACTGGCAGACCAGTCGTCCAACTTGAAGCTGAATGAAGCTATTGCAATTAGGCCCACTCGTCGCCATTAACAGACAGATTTGCATATTACATCATAGCCATCAACAAACGGATCAAGCGCATATTACATTTCAAGTACAGGTGCGCCAATCTTGTCACTTTCCTGGGAAATTCAATTACTAATACATCGCAAAACAAAATGGTTATCATTAAGATCTATCAATTGGACTAATGAGAAATGTTTTTTTATTCTAAAAAGCAGCATTGATGAAACTTTTGAAACATAATTTTTTTTTCAAAGCTATTATTGTCAAATTTATATGATTTGAACAAAGATTTAAAATTTGAAAGATGTAAAACGTACTTCTTAATATTTTTTAATCTCGGTTAAAAAATTATAAAGTGTTATAAAGTTTATAACCGGTTATTGATCATGATCATAGTGTAATATGTGCTGATACGAGTTATGTAGAAACATACTTAACTTGTGGACACTATAAATGAAGGTCGAATAATCTTTTTTAATTTTTAGATATTAGCAAAACCATATGTATAATGTTTGTTTATCGATATATACACCATTGGCCTTGTAGACTATGGACTCTGATATTTCTGGCAAGAAATAAATCAAAGGAATTAAAATAAATATTTAAAATTCGCAAGAGATATAACATCCTATTATTTGTAATAAAATAAACAGTACAGAAATAATGTATGATCACATTTGCTACACGAAAATAAAACATTCAAAGGAAAATTTAAACAAATAATTATCTCTAAATGTAAAAATTAAACATCATATTCATGTAATTATTTTTGCAATAAAAATACCAAAATAAATACAAATAAGCATATCTGTGTTTGTAATTTTAGTAACGCCCGTTTTACATTGGTGCAATGCAATTCAATACTGTGCAGTGCAAGACGTATAGCTGCAATGTCAAGAACTTGTAATGTCTTTACATTTGTGCAATAAATTTTGCTCAATTCTTGGTTTAATACCAACTGTCTATTTTGAAAGTTCTATTCTAACCAAATTGTTACGCTGCATACTTCATCAAAATATTGACATCAAGAAAAAAAAAACTATTATAACAGTGATAATAAAAAGTGCAGCATTAATATAATGTTCTAAAATAACACACAATAACCTATGATCAAATGTCAAACTTTCTGGTTATAACTCCAGTAAGTTGGTACTACTGAAATAACCAAAAAAGTAACTAGGCTTGCAATGCAATGAAAATAGCGCATGTTCTAATTCTAAAGGCAATAGTAAGCTACAGAATTTACTATTTAGAAAACAATATTATCGTGTAACTTATGACAGTATATTTCGTATTAAACGTTGTATATATCAAAGTTGTTACAAAATGTTTCAAGTTTAATATTACAATAAACTGTTGTAATTCTAACCTTACATTTTTTTTATCCTATACTTGATGTTTAAAAACAAAATGGCTTCCACGACAAACCGGTTGTCTAAAGCCTGTTTTACATTTGTGCAATGCAATGCAATACACGGCGCAAGGCGTGAACTGCGCATGTGCGCAATACAAATTGCATAATGTAAAACGGTCATGCAATGCAATGAAGCTTGCATTGCCGAATTAGAACATGCGCTATTTTCATTGCATTGCGCGTGCAAGCCTAGTTACTTTTTTAGTTATTTCGGTAGTACCAACTTACTGGAATTATAACCAGAAAATTTGACATTTGATCATAGGTTATTATGTGTTATTTTAGAACATAATAATAATGCTGCATTTTTTATTATCACTGTGATAATAGTTTTTTTTTCTCAATGTCAATATTTTGATGAAGTATACAGCGTTACAATTTGGTAGTCAAAATAGACAGTTGGTATTAAACCAAGAAATGCAGCAAAAAGTATTGCACAAGTGTAAAACAATCATGCAATGCAAGTCCGTGGCATTGCAGCTATACGTATTGCATTGCACCGTATTGAATTGCATTGCACTAATGTAAAACGGGCTTAAACATTTACTTGTTTTAACCTTAGTCTTAACATAGTAAAACCTCGATTTAACGTAAGAAATGTAGGCGAGGAAGGTGTCCGTTATAACCGATAGTCCGTTACATAATTAAGTAGGTTTTTCCAAGTGCGTATGCTAAAAAATTAACAAACTAATTACTTTACCTGTTTTTACTTTACGTTTGTATAATTAAAATGAAGTATGTATGAAAAGTTTAATTTCACAGAAAAGTAATTCTGTGTGATCACGTGTCAATCATGTGCCAAACATTGGTTATAAACGTTTAAATTAATCGAAAATGTTGTCCGTTAAATCCGGGGTCTATTAAATCGTGGTTCGCAAAATCGAGAATTTACTAACCGCCATTTTGTCCGTTAAATCCGTGGTCTGTTAAATCGGGATCTATAAAATCGAGGTTTCACTGTGTTTCGTAAGTAAATAAATAGGTTATATAAAAAATTACGCATTGATAAACGTTAAAAACAGCCGTATTATACACAATACTTCCGGAAAAGTAACAACAGATACTAGAGTTTATCTACAGTGAACTTCGCTTATAACGAACCTCAAGGGACCGACGAAAATAGTTCGCTATAAGCGAAGTTCGTAATAAACGATAAACATCAGAAATTCTTTTTTTTTTATTAATGCATAGGTACATGTTTCAAGTAGGTACATAATATGAAGAACTGTTTTGCAAAACTAGACAAATCCAGATTTGTTCAAAATTTAGTTAGATATTGTTTTGTAATACATATACATTGTACACTAACAATAGTTTTTATGAATCTTATTTGAAAAAATCATTTATTTTACTTTTGTTTATACTTATTATTATTTTATATTATTTTTATTTATTTAAAGTAAGAGCTTTAAGTGTTTTCTTCGAAATTGCGTAACTCATAATTGTACTTCTTTAACACATTAAATACAGTGAACAGGGGCGGACAGGCCATGTGGAGCATGTTGAAATTTCCGCATGGGCCGCTCCAATCGCGGGAAGGTCACATAATTTTTTTTTTTTCATACAATTAGCCACATATACCTACACAAGAACCGCAAAAACTGTTACGGCGACCCTACATATGCGGAGTTGAAAGATTTCGAGGAATCCCCTGATTATTTGGTAAAATGCCGTTTTAAGTTCGTTATAACCGAAAACTTTTGCGATTATAACAAAAATTAAGGTTCGTTATACCCGAAAGTTCGTTATAAACGGGTTCGTTATTTGCGAAAAAAATAACACACGTTTAATGATACTTTAGTTCGTACCTTATAGATTGGTTCGTTATAAGCGAAAGTTCGCAATAAGCGGGTTCATTATAAGCGAAATTCACTGTATATACACGCATATATACGTTCTAAATATGACAGTTCGTTTCACAAACTTCCGTGTCATAATTTATTTTCGTTCACTGTGTCTGGCACAAATTCAAGAAACACACACACACACACACACACACAACACACATTAACGAAACAAAAATCCACTGCCAGCAATGATGATGAGCTAAACACGCGCAAACATGATATGAATCTATTATTAACCTTTAAAACAGTTCTCACATGCACACTGCAAGCGCGCATACATGTTGGTTAGGTTGGTACCTGTTTACGCACGTCTGTCAGGCATGGCTATCTGCGATACTAGTCTTTTAAAACGCGCCCTGTGCAAAACAATAAATTATTTGTCTCGAGAGGTCTCTGCAGGCAGTCACGATGTTAAAAAAAATATGCAGCTTGTCGTAATATATTTGTTCTTCGTTGACGTGCAATTTCATTGCGATAACTGCAGAAGCGTCCCAGGAAATATTGATTATAAATGAATATAGTCTCTGATTTAACCGAATTGAAACATTGTACATTTAAAGATTCGTTGGTATTTCGCGAGATCATTTTCTATAATTTAATCCACAATTTCCGTAATAGTTGTGTCTTCTTGAATCGTTTTATATCCAATCATTTATTTATTAGTGTCACACTAGCAAGTTTCGTCAACATATTTTCGTTTTCCACGCTTGAATAATCTCGAATGTATTACTTAAATACATATGTAGGTGTTACTCTTACGCCAACGTACGCCATAGTATGTACTGGTCTAAAACATGCGTAACCGTATCTATTGATGTAGGAGTTTTTATAACCAACAAACTTTGGCAATGAATATTAAAATATCAGACCATTACGTAGGATTTTCACTCATTTTATTTGTATACTAGTCTGTACATTATTCTTTGGTACATGTAAACAAACACTAATATAACACACTGTGGTTCTTCTTATTACTTCTTACCAAACACTTTAGTAATTTTAACATTGTACACTGTATTTAAATAACATAAAACTTGTATGTCTACACACTATCATGTAATAAGATATGATTAATCTCTATGAATATATTTTCTTTACACTTTACACTTAAAAAATAATCATATTTCCCTTGCGCATATAACATAACCTCACAATTCATCTTCAGTTCTCGGAACACAGGTGTCACTGGTGATGCAAACCTTTCCGTGTTTCAAGAATCTCTGAATATATAAAATACCACCAACACATGTTCAAAACAAAACTTCATTTCTCGTTGACGTTTTGCCTAATATAGTACGTTACGCGATTCCACCGTGGTCATGTGTAATAATGTGTTCACGTGACCACGATGACGTCACAAGCTAGCTAGGCTACAGACCAGAGTCTAGTCGTCAGACCAATTTATATTCCCGAACTCGCACGAACATATAATTCCGAGATGAAGTCGTGGAACTGCATTAATTATTATTACAGGTAGGGTAGGTTAGGAGAGGGTTAAGTAGAGTAGTGTAGGGTAGAGTAGCCAAATCTATAAATTGCACTAACAGCACACAAGTTTAGCACAAACATTACGAACTAAAAACAGGCATGTTCGTATTATGTTGTATACAGACATCGTGTATCTTCGAAAATAAATTGTTCTGACGACTAGACTCTTGTGGGAAGCGAATGTCAGGCGTTATTTATTGGTTAGAACATCTAGATCTCACACAACATTATTTGAACAGATATGATTGTGTTGTTAACATTGTTTCTTGATGTTATTCTTGGTTAGACAATAGAATTAATGTTTTGTTTTAAAGCAGACATTAGGTGCATTCTTTTTACAGCTCGGCTGACTAAGAACTAAGCTAAACCAAGCTAAGCTGAGTTGAGTGTATGTAAAAAGAACAAGATTTTTTATTTTTTTCAGATAATTCACTGGCATGTCCAGTGGCATATGTTTCAGCTGTCAAATTGTAAGAAATACAAATTGACAGATCAGCAATTTCACAATGAGGTTATATTGCATATTAATTAATACCGTTGTATCATTAAATTGTCAACTTTTTATTGTACATATTTATTTATGAAGTATTTTTACAAAGCTATTTCGTTTGCTACGTTTTAGTTCATAATTATAATAGTAGCATCGTTTATATATTCAAAATTATCAATTTTTATACAAAAAACAACTAAATAACACGAAAATAACCTCACTATTACTCTTTATATCAAATTTTCGCGCGTACAAATGCCGCTTAGCTCTTCTAAGCCTTTGTAGCGGGTAGTGCGTCATCGGTAAGGGGGGAGGTTGATAAACTTAGGTAAAGTGAGCTACGACTTATAAAAGAACAGGTAAATAACTAAACCACTATGAAATAACGAGTAAAAGTATCCATAGACTGAACTGATACTTTGACTGTTACAGACTATATCACGTAACTTCTCTTCGCATAGTCTCATATTAGTAGGTTCTTTAATAATCTTGTTTCTTAGTAATATCTAGCACGGAACAACATTTGTTCATGTCATTTGCATTAGTTACAGCCCACACGCCATTTCATTCATTCAGTTCAGGGACAGATCGAGTAATGTTCGTTCCATATCACCAACACAATGTTTTCGACATTCATTGACAATTAAAATTGTACTAAAATAAGAACAAGTAAAAGATTTCACAGAAAAATATATGTACATCGTTGAAGAAATAACTGCTGGAAATGCATATGCAAATCTTGCACTGGAAAAAAAATATCGTATGTTCAGTTACGCCATGCTGAGTTCGCAAACCGCGTCAACAAATCAATGGCGTATTTTAATTACCTTACGCTGTATGAGTTAATTTGTGTCAAACACAGGTGGTCGTGTATTCTTTATTTGACAGTGTACGAACTTGATCATGTACAGGTTGATTTTATAAATACATCCCGCAACGTCTAAAACCGTGAAGTATAATGTGCTTACTTTTTTCATTGAAGTATTTCTACCTTCTGCAAAACAAGACTCTAGTTTGCAGACCTACGCAAGTACAACGATACACGATGTCTGTTTCCGAAATAATACATGATACGAGCATGCCTGTTCTTAGTTCGAAACGTTGTACTAAACTCGTGTGCAATTTATAGATTTGGCTACTTACTCTACCCTGTTTAATAATACACTCCTCTATCCTACCCTCCCCTACCCAACCCTAAATGTAATAATAATTAATGTAGTTCCATGATTTTCCGATTCCGATCTCAGACTTATATGTTTGTACGAGCTCGGTTACTTGCGTAGGTCTGCAAACTAGGCTCTTGTTTCCGCAAAGTTAGGAAGTTTTAGGAGTACTCAAACATGTTCCGAAACAGTAATACTATTCTTCCAACATGTAATATACACTGTTCCAAGATAATAATCCTCACTTCTGTATTAATAATTAGCATTAAAAATTCTTCTACTCCCGATCGTGGAAAAAATAGTATATACACCTCGGGAGAGACCACCATTTTTTCCTCGATGTATTTGTAGCCCTCTGGCTTCGCCCTCGGGCTTCAAATTACACGACAGGAAAAATAAGACGTTTCTCTCGTTTGGTGTATAAATGTACCCAAACAAAATTGTAACGCTGTTCGATACTGATCTCAAGAATGAATCCCAATACCCGCCCCATGTACACATTATGTACTTGTGATTTCATAGGTTTTTACTGCACAACCATCATGAAACTAGTTTTATAGTTTATTACTATATTAGTCTGAAAGCCGTCGTAAATTTTCATACTCTAAAGCGACGGTTTGCAATGAAATTTTATCAATATTTCTAGCAGATGTCCAACTATAGCAAACTTTCGCTATAACGGAATAATTCTTGCGAACGAGAGTTCGTTAAAAAACAAAGTCTGTTATACAACAAAGCAAGTTTTCCGAATGGGCATGTTAAAAAAATAGTTTTGACACGTCCGAGAGTAGAAGTCGGTTTCTATGGCGTCAAACGCCGGACAGAAATGAAGCATTTACTCCCTAGGGACGAAAACACTTTTCGTAAGGTAGTTTTTATTATAACAAAGGTTTTTATAAATAAATGTCTGTTGTTATGGTACGCGTTGCATGGAAACATTTCCAAAGGCTTCTAAATATTGCAGTTTCGCTCCGATTTATTATAATTCTTTATGTAATTAAGTGTTTCTACTCCCGAACGTGGAAAAATAGTATATACACCTCGGGAGAGACCACCATTTTTCCCGCGATGTATTTGCAGCCCTCTGGCTTCAAATTACACCTCAGGAAAAATAAGAGGTTTCTCTCCCTTGGTGTATAATGTACTGTTACCTCTTTTGACATATGTAGCCATATTGTTGTAATTAAAATTAACAATGTTTGAAAAGTTTAAATTTCACAGAAAAGTTACTAACGCTGTATGTGATCACGTGCTAATCATGCGCCAAGCATTCTTTATGAGCTCTTAAATTAATAGGAAATTTTATCCGATCAATTGAGGTCTAAAAAATCGAGAATTTAATTGTTCGCATTGAATGTTTTTCTGAGTTAAGTCTTTCTAGTTTTCACTGTGTTTGTTGACTAATCAAAACTGAGGTCGTTAATTCCAAATTTAAAGTGGCGTTAGTGAGTCATCCAATAGGGCATTCTGCCAAGAGGTTTACGAATTGTTTAAAAATAACACACATCTACAATTAGTTCACACTGAAAAACTTTTGCCTAGAACCGCAGTAAAAAGCATTAATCCAGCAAAAAAATAACTAGTTCACCGTTTATAAACAGGTATTATATATTTTTACACGCATTGCAGTACTGTAATCACAAATGTACACGTCAAAACATCACTTATGAGCAAAAATATAATCGTATAAACACTTCATGATCATGCACAGCACACGTGCTATTAAAATATACAATTCTCAACGTTGCACAATCTTTATTATACAAAAATATCTGGCGCCATACTTTCTTTTAACGTAGGATGTCTTCTGTAGGTCGGCCTCCAAGAAATAAGGTTACAACTGACGTTTAACACGATCTGTCATTCTAACCTCAAACTATTCACTTGCATTTTGTAAGTAATAAGTATACGAGCGTAAATAAGTGTTACATTTTCACACACACACGAGTTTAAAAATAAGTGATAGTTGTTAAATATTAAGATATTGGTGTGCAAACATACCATATGTTAAGTCAGGGTCAAACTGTGTTGTCACAAAAGAAAACGAATGTTACATTACGTCAGAATTCTACGTAAGCGACTTTGTAATATTTTCACTGCACTGTTCACCACCATATAAGTACATTTGGAACAGGGCGAAATGTGATTTGCTATTCGTAAAGGTTACAACTGCATGTAACCAACTTTGTGATTAAAAGTGTACACTGTTAGTGAGAAAGGTCGTGGTTGTATGTATGCACAGGACACTGTTAAAATGTAACATGTGAAATCTTGGAAAAATAATCCGTGCAAATATGTTTATGATCAAATGAAGATTAATTACATTAAAACGTAACGTCAAATTCTGTTCTTGAGTTTTTTTTTTAAGTTTTAAAATATTTTAACGAACATTTACGTAATCGATTTTAGTTTTCGAATACAAATCTGCAAGCATTACGTCTAATATGTTTGACATATCTTAAATTATGACATAACTGCATTAATATATGACTGATAACTATTGTAATGTCAAGGAAAGTAACATGAGTTCATGATAAGAATATGTAATACGCTCAAGATAACAAGTACTATTACTTGCAAATACAATTTGCAAGTAACAGTAGATTCGTGGGTATATTACATTCGAATGACAAATATTTTCACCCGGGCTGTATTTGAGGCTGGTATACAGCGTATACTCTATTCCAAAGCCAATAAAAGTATATCTTCTGCTTTTTTAGACTTTTATACCTTCTGCTGATTTTACGAATACACCACTGATTCTGGTTAATTTATATTTTATATAAACTGATATTTTGGCAGCATAAATATAGTAATTGCATTACACATTATCATGTGAAGAACACGATCAGTATCTATTTACTATTAGTTAGCACTAAACATGGGCGTCCGCAAAAAATTAGTCGAGGACAGGGGAACAAGATTTTCAAATGTACGTTTAATACTGAGTCATTTTCTATAAATTGATCCGTAATTTCCATAATTGTGTCTTCAGGAACCGCGTTATAACGAATCATTGTAAATTTAGCGTCTTTTTGGATTAAAATAAAACGCGTTATTTCGAATATGCGTCAATTTAGGTAGCGTTTAGCGGGGCCTTAGTGTACATATAAAAATAGAAAATACATACAAAGTTAATAATAGTAAATTCATAATATTAGCCTTGCGATCAATGTACAAAAACACAATTCAAACAAATACATACATACATACATAACATCACGCCTTTCCCATTACTGGGGTAGCAGGCCCTTTATTCCCTACAATCACTAAAAAAGAAATTAATATTATATATTATATAGAAAACTGCCTTTCATTCCTTATTTTCCAACAATAGCTCGCCAAATACTCCTATCCATACATAACTGCCTCGCCTCGTTTATATAGCCTGGTAAGCTTTTGTAACATAATTTCTTCCTACCATTCGCCCTTTATTTCAAATAAATAAATGTTTATATACTATATTCCCGGGGCGTGGGGGACATCTGTCCCTTCTTCTTACTCCCGCTTATGGTACTAAATATAGGTTCTTGAAACAAACTTCAATAACTGACATATTCCCGCGGGCTAGTTACATATCCTCAAATTAAATTGTAACGCACTCTTACGTACAGTAACGTGTACTACAATATACAGTAGAATTCACTTATACTGAACTCGCATTGAGTGGATACTCGGTTATAATAAACGTCCCAACTAAATACGTTATAAACTAAATATGTTCGTTATAGTATATACAGTGCACGCCGCTTATTGAAATCACGGATAATGTTATCAATCGGTTATTATTATCACTTTCGTAAAGAACGGCCCGGACGTATGCAACAACATTGAAAAAATTTCGGTTATAGTAATCATGACATCGGTTTATGTTATCATTTTCTTCTTAGGATTGTTTTTGTCCCGAGCAATTTTAAAAGCAACAGTACAATAAAGTAGTTTTTACAAAGAACCTTATAGAAATTGTATTGTCTAGTTTATTGTATTATACCGGGCTGGTTGGCAGTAAACACAAATAAACTCGGACAATGCGTTTGTATGGTCTTAACTACTACGAAAAAATTAACATTTTAGAACAATATGATAAATTGCCGAAAATGAGTCAGCGGAATGCACAATTAAAAATTGTTGTTATGTTTATTTTTAGTTCATTTCATAATTTATTTACTGTTTATTACTGTTTCACATATGTATTTTTAGTTAATTCATAAAATTGTGTGTTTATATTTTCTTCCTTTATTGTTATCAATCGGTTATTGTTATCAAAAACCTCGAGTCCCGACGTGATCACATTAAGCGGCGTGCACTGTATATACTCGCTTATAATGAACCAAAGTCCTGGTTTCTCAAGTTCACTATGAACGTATTCTACGGTAACATGTAGAATGAAATGGACACCAATGTGAGGCGAGTTGTATCATGTTATCTCACTCCTTACACATTGACCTTGACACGTATTTCACTTGTCATTAAATATTGTTAGCAAACGTTGTATTAACTCGACTACTAGTGTCGCTTGAAGCGGCGTTATTAAATAGTATTCAGTACGTAGGCTGAACAAACCTTGCACTGGATTAAACAAAAAATTGTTGGTTATAACGATCTACTACAAGTGATGAAAAATTCATTTAACCTTTAAGGTGTGGTCTTCTAATTGTAACAATCCCAAGTAACCGTAATCTTATTTCATTTGTTTTGTCTCGTTTGCGTCACTGGGGCTATTTTAAATTGACAAGTGAAGGGCGGAGCTGAAAAGGGGGGCTCGGATTAAAACAGCAATATCTGCCCCCCTGATCGACCGAATTGAAAACAAAAAATTTTAAAAAATTCTTAAAGACATCTTTGAAGAAATACAAGATAAAATAAGAATACATTTTTCTTAGTTCACTGAGGAACTGTAACTTGTCATTGCTTCTTTACACTCCTACAACTTACGAACTGTTAAAGTGACATTTATATAAGCAAGTTCTACACTCCCTTCAGATACAGTTAAGTGAGTTACGTATTAAGTGAAGCATATCACCAATGTTTCTTAACCAGAGCGCCATGGCATGCTCTGCTGAACGAACTGAATTGCAGTGTGCTATCAATTTTTCATGCATGGCTGGTAATTCGTATACATCTTTCTTACATATGTAACGACAGAAGAATAAAATACACCGTTAAAAAATATTTAACACAGTTTTTAATTCATTATCAATTGCATTTCTATACTGTTTTTCTGGGATCCCCCTTGATGAGAGGAAGAGGGGAGGTAAATACAGTGGTGTAACTATAAATTTTCAGACCTGCTTTATTTATTTTATTTTTATTAGATTTAAACTATTTTTTTAATTATCTTTGCGACCCGAAACAATATACAAAAATTAAGCATTTACTCCCTAAGGACGAAACCACTTTTCGTAAGGGAGTTTTTATTATAACAAAGGTTTTTGTAAATAAATGTCTGTTGTCGTGGTACGCGTTGCATGGAAACATTTGAAAGGGCTTCTAAATATTGCAATTTCACTCCGATTTATTATAATTCATTATCTATGAAATTAAGTGTTTCTACTCCCGAACGTGGAAAAAATAGTATATACACCTCGGGAGAGACCACTATTTTTCCCTCGATGTATTTGTAGCCCTCTGGTTTCAAATTACACCTCAGGAAAAATAAGAAGTTTCTCTCCCTTGGTATATAATGTAGTATTATTTGTTTAGTACCACTACACAACTTACTATCAATTTGATTTATATCATTCGATGCCGCCAAATCAATAATGGTTAGTTTATGTAAATGTTCAAATTACACCTCAGAAAAAATAAGAGGTTTCTCTCCCTTGGTGTATAATGTACTATTTCGGTATAATTTTGAAGAAATTAATAGCGAATTCGATGTCACTTTGTTCAGTATGTCTGTTTATAGTTTGCAGGAGGATCCCGAGTTAATTTTAGCACCGTGATAAACACCAGGTGACTCACACAAACTTTGGCCTCATTTACTCATTCGCTGACGTTAGAAAAACAACCGTTTCTCAAATAATCCTTTTTCTCAAATATATTCATTACTTTGTTGACCATACCCCCTTGGATATTGTAAATTATATGCGATATTAACCGCACTAACAATATTTCATTGAACATAAGTAACTAATATATTATATTGTTCATAAAAATCCAAAATGATTTTTGCACCCAATTTGACAATAGATATTTGTATATTTTGAAAGCATTTTTTGACAGTTACATTACACTGGACGTAATTCTTCCTCACCTCTGGTAATAATGGACTCGTCCTGGTGTATTCTCGTACTTTTCCGATACTCTTATGCATGTGTGACTGCTACTTACATCTACAGAAGGAAACAATTCGCGAACGGAATAAATGATGGACAAGTTCAACGTTGAATACCGGCTTATCGATTTGTGTCCTTGTGCGTGTGTGTGTGTGTGTGTGAATAGTTTGATACACTCATTCTGCGAATTATACTGCCGTACCTTCAAGCATAGGTGAGTTATTCAAGGATGTTGACGACTACGTTTAAAGCGTGGGCTTCATATATGATTCGTCCGTTTTATTAGGTTAAGTATTACGTCTCTTGCTCTCTACCTCTTTCTTTGAGTGCGTGTGTGTGCTTATATTTGTAATTCGCTCTGTTTTTTCACTGGTTTAATATGACATCATTCGTTTAATGCACATTGCCAAATTGAACCAATTATATTGTAAACGAGGCGAGACAGTTATGTATGGATAGGAGTATTTGGCGAGCAATTGTTAGAAAATTAGGAATGAAAGGCAGCATTCTATATAATATTAAATTTGTTGAGTGATTGTAGTGAATAAAGGGCCTGCTTCCCCAGTAATGGGAAAGGCGTGATGTTATGTATGTATGTATATTGTAAACGCTATAAGCACAAGACAAAATACAACTGATCCTAGATATTTAGATAAACAAACTACTAAACTAACGCTACTACTAAGAACTACACATTTCACTACTTAAATTGACATAATATTGACACAATAGTAATGTAATAAAAACACACAATTTTCCATAGTAATAGTATCAAATTTAGTAGCTCTCATGCTAGGTTCCAGCATCAAAACAAATCTAGCATCGTTTGATTTTAGAATTAACCCGAGATTCGTTTTCAAAGACGCGAAATCAGTTGATACTTTGTGATTCAAGTAATTGACCAAAAAAAAAAATGAATAGTTAATTTCAGCTTTCAAAATATATCAATATCTATTCTCAAATTAGGTGCAAGAAGATTTTTATAAAAATATATATCAGGGTTTAATTCTAAAATCATTGATTCTACAATTAAACCTCGTCTGAGCAACCGGACATTAGTGAAGCCGATAGTATTGAACTGTGAATAGCAGTTATATTCTTTCAAAAGTACCAAGGAATCATCCGTTATGACAGGAAATCAGTTTGTTTACAATTCGTCTAACCACAGACGACAAATAAAGAGATACTAAAAGCCAAGACAACAAAACAATATTTGAATTTAATAGAATAATAACTTCCTCTAAGCATGGAAAAAATACATACACGTTCAACGAATACGTAATTCGTATAAGCATTATCTTCATATAATTACAATTGAATTCTGATTTCTCAGAACTTTCTAAAATCTACTATAAATAAATAATAATATTTTTAATAAATATTAAACATTTTACAATAAAAATCGTAATTGTTGGTAATTATTTAAAGAATTCCCTTGCTTCTCTGTGTAATTATCAATGTCCCCTTTTTATTTTGTCGTATTTTTGTTTTAGGGGGACATAGATACATTTAGAACTGTAACCTTTCAGTTCATTAAAACATCCCTAATGACTTTGGATCATCATTCATCTTGCCTTGAAAGCACGTGTACTGTCAAACTGAGTGCCCCCCTACAACTAACTTCCTTTTGCATGTTTTTGTTTTATTTTATCACAGTTTTGCTGTATCACTGATGGTTACATCCGTCAACAAAAGTAACACAACACAACGTGTAGACTGATATCAGAAAATAGCTTATTCAACAGAAAATAACTCATAGCAGAGCAAAACATCGATTTAACGGACTAAATGCAGCCAAAGGGGGTATCTACTATTACCGATAGTCTGTTATATAATAAAGTAGGTTTTTGCAAATACGTATGTTCAAAAATTCACAAATTAATTAGTTTACCTATTTTTACATATATAGACACGTTTGTATAATTCAAATGAAATATGTATGAAACGTTTAATTTCCAAGAAAAGTTGCTGATGCAATCGATGATTGTTTACGGGCAGTTAAATTAATCAAAAATGTCCGGTAAATTCCAAGTATATTAAATTTTAGACTATTAAGTCTCTAAAATCGAGGTTTTACTGTAATACTTCGAAAAAATATATAGTTCGCCGTTTTAAGAAAGGGGGCCGTATACAAAACTGGTCTCTTTTAAAATCCCTGGGAATTTTCCTAAAGTATAATATGGCATAAAATCGGAAATCAGACCGACAGTTTTGTCAACAATAGTTATTTTTGCTTGAAGCACATTTGGGGCACACGTGTGCACTTAATGACCTCCCCCCACCCCAAAACCATCGCTCTTTACAATGCTGGACTTTCCAAATCCCCTAAAACTACCACCTACACCTAAATATTCATATTCCGGGTAAATATTTAGCCGAAGAACAAAACAAAATGGTATATGAAAGAGAAAGATAATTAAATAAAGTAGCTTCCCTGGAAATATTTACCGATAATCTTTTATTTTTCAATAACAACAGGTTTGTCGTTAATCTGGGAATAAGTTATAGAAATATGATAGCAATAAATATAAAATAAATAAAATATATTAACTTCACAGCAAAAAAATATAAGATGATAAACTAATATCTTTAGTTTATTAAATATTATAATGTTCAGAATAAAAGACAGAGTTTTTTTATTTATCTAATGCAAAGTAAAATGATTTTCCTTTACTTTTAAATTTAAAAAAACTTATGTTAATTTAATCGGTATGATGAACTTAATTAATCGCATACCTTACATAAAAAATTGCTGATTAGCAAAAAATAGTAATAAATATTGAAATATAGATTCTTTAAAACAACCTTCACCTTTATAAATGCAAATTGCGCATATTTTGTACATTCAAATGTTCAATATATTCACATTCATAATTTCGAATAAAATTTTTAACTTCTTACATCCAAATATGACTATAAAAGAAACGTCACTGTTCTATTTTAGTGTCGTATTTAATTAAAACAAATAGCTACAAAATTCACTGTTTTTCTCGTAAAAAACCGGCTTTTTTCATTACATTTAACATTTAAAAATATGTGCTAAATTTAGATGCAATATGACACAGTCACGCCGAATATATTAACATGCATAGCATTAACGAACTACTAATTTCAATTACATACCAGCTAGTGCCCCTGTCTTGATGTGCAGATACGCTAAATCCGAACATAGACGCATTCGTACCACTGTGTTTCACATAATCATATGTATCTAAATTATACGATTCTACAACAGCACAACACAACACTAAACACACTAGAAACATTTCTAATCTACACATGTTGATGTTTGTATACGTTTTTAGCACCGATGAGAAAACAAAAAACGCGGTAAAAACATCAATACACTTAGCTGCCAAAACCTATGCATGAAATATGAGAAGCACGTATTTACGAATGATCGCCGTTCATTTGACACATACTAATAACTACCACTCCGTTTCGATTGTCCCGCCACAAACAAACTGAACCAACCAACAAAACAGACCAAAACCGACTGAATATTGGCGCATGAGCAGTCAAACACATTGCTCTAAATTTATCCTTACATTCTACTACAGAGTCATCTGTCGCTAACGGCAAATACTGAGAACTGCACTTTGTCACTTGCTCTTACACAGTTAGATGCTGAACATGTGGTGCTACCTAGCGGACAGTAGCGCAAGTTTTATACACATGACTGTCATGACAGATGACTAGTACTATATTATGTAGGGTTGCCAACAGTATTATTTTGAGTCTAAATGATACTGTTGGCAACCCTAGCAGTACATATTTTAATCTAATTTTTATTAATAAATATTCTTTTCAACAAATGCTCGCAATATGGACAGTGGCCTTCCAATGCGTGTCGTCCAAAGCAGTACGGTGTCAGAAAATAACGATTCGGCATCAAATATGGCTGACGTGGTTGAAGAATCAACATCCATCCACCATTAAGGAATACGTGAAGCAATGATAAATTAATCTTGTAAAAAAAAATAATTATCTGCAGATGTTAACGTGTTAATAATGAAAAATAATATTATGTTTCAATTTGTTTGTTTATAACTTTATTGACATTGATGTATATAGAATTTTAATATGTTAATAATGTGAAATAATAGAATAATAGAATAACAATTAATTAGTTATTTGCATGCAGTTTCTTGTAATTTATCATTAGATGCGAATGTAATGTCAAACCTCAAGTTTCAGTAGCAACTTATGTGACATAACTGTATAGCGGGTTGCATAACAGGTAAGTATTAGTTTTCTGAACTGTCAATAGAGTACACTATGTGTATTATATTAGCTCAAAGTTCTGTGTCAAATATTATGAAAAAATTGCATTAATATTTACAATAATCACAGAATTTATTAATAATAATATTACGATTTGTTTTCACAACTTTTTTTGAATGGTTCCTAATTTTGTGTTCAGTACGATTACTTTACTATTAAACAAATTAGATACACTTTTGGAGGCAAACAGCTTCCTAACTGGATATGAAGTATGCAAAATAAAAAAGCGAAACAAATTATGTGTTTCGAATGTTTTTTTAAATTTAATTTTCAATATTTCGTAACTTTATTCCAACTTATACTTTTGTGATATCCAGGTGGAGCACAGTGCCACAATACTTCAGCGGCACAAAGATACACACAAAATAAGTTAATTTTAACCATAGAAAATTATTTAAAAAAAATTGATTTTATCTAAAGAAAATTTCATTGAATATCTTATAATAATAAAGAATCATTATTGCAAAATTTAGTAATCAAATTTGCATAATTATTATGAATGAAAAGTAATTGTTCTCCTTTTTTCATTGGAAATAACTTTTAATTAAAATAGGTAACGTGGATTTCCTGTTTACAAGATTAATTTATCGTCGCTTTACGTATTTCAAAATGGTGGTGTGATTGATCAGCCATATTTGATGCCGAATCATTATTTTCTGACACCGCACTGCTTTGGACGACACGCATTGGAAGGTCACTGTCCATATTGCGAGCATTTGTTCGCCGCTGAAAAGAATATTTATTAATAAAAATTAGATTAAAATATGTACGGCTATCCATTCCACTTACATATTATGATCTTCGTTTTGCAATAGTTGGTAACGTTCTTCCACTATAAACTGTTACAGGTATACTGTCATAACTGAATCTTGAGTTGATGTTGCATCTTCAGAACGGCATACAAATTCGTCTCTACTTATATCGGTCCATTTTCTTCCTTGTAATCGTGGTGGCTTTGCACATTCAAACCCATGCGGATGTAACTGATTAATTTTTATAAGAAGTTCGTATAACGGTCCGAGTTCACAGTTACACTTCCATGGATTACCGTATAGAAATATATTTGTAAGATTATTGAATTCATCTTTAAATAAATTATTCATAAACTCGATTTTGTTATTAGCTAAAGTAATGTACTGCAATGAAGGTGTATTTTTAATTGAATAATTTTCCACCCGACGTATTCGGTTGTTATACAAACGGACTTGTTCTAACCGTGTCAAATTTTGGAATAATCCATTCGGCAATACTTCAATTTTATTGTATTCCAAGTAAATATATTTTATTTGTTTAGTATCACTGAACAACTTACTATCAAGTTGATTTATATCATTGTATGACAAGACAATTGTAGTGAGGTTATGTAAATTCAAAAGTGCACTAGCATCTACATGACTAATCTGACAATGTTCAAGCCATATTTCAGATATACTACTTTGACTGCTGAGATTTCGAAATGCATTGTACGGTAACTGTTTAAGCGGTTGTCTTCGCAAGTCAATGTATGTTATGTTTTGAGAAATAGGAGGTATAAAATCGAATCTGTATTCCACGTCGTGTATTCTACAATATGCATGTTTTCCATATTCTTTAAACACACATAGCTCTGGCAAACTATACACAACAACAAATACTGTCACCACAAGATAAAACACTAAAGCACACCGCATTTTACGTTTCTAAACACAATTCAAACACAAGTTCTGTTTTCCAGTTACATCGTTACATCAATTTGAGTTGCACACTAAATAAGGGACTGGATAACATTAAAATATTCCCGCTAGATAAATATTGCGATAAAATATTTGCTAATACCAATGTTGTACTTGAACTTTAACATTTCGATTTATAAAACTTATCATTTGCAAAACACATTAATGAGAACTGTTTTTGATAATTAAAAACATAGAAAATAATTCGAAAAATATGTGCGAATTTGAAGACAGCATGAACTTTTCAAAGTACAATTCTGATTATTATCCTATGGTTACTTAATATGAAGTATTTTCAATATATTTTTCTAAATATTTCCTAATTGTTTTTTATTTAACCTATACAATCAAACTCGAATCACGGTTATCCACAAAAAAAGTTCGACTTATGGAAACTTCGAGTTGTGGAAATGTTCATCAAAACTGGCGATTTTGTTTAAAGACATTACAGTGTTGTTTAATTATACACGTTTTTATTAAATCCAAATCGTGCCGTAGTAGTACATACTAATTTCGGTTAAAATAATTAGTAATTTACTTCGTTCCCGTTCATGCTCAGCAAACATATAGGGAATAAATGTGTATGTATTCGTTTTACGGGACTTCCCCGAACAATTAAAAACTCAATACGAAAAAAAACGCAGTTTGAGATAAAGGCGTGATATTGTGTGAGTGAGTGTTGCTATCAACCAGTTATTTTCCTCGTTACATACATTTTTGTATCAAAAAGTGTATCACTTTTTCGAAAACATCATATCAGAGCTTTGTTTTTATGCGTGATTGATCTTTTGCTTTCATTCTAACTTTTTTTGCATTGAAACGCAATAACAATTCGTAACAAGAGAAAAGGGAATAAAATAAAACGAAAACTAAAATTTCAAACAATGATTTCTCTTAAAAATTTGACTTATGGAATGTACGTGCCAATCATTTTATTCGAGTTATGGAGAAATTCGAATTATAGAAGTAAAATTGCATGTGATTTGCATCCTAAACGCTATAGAAATTCGATTCATTTCGAGTTATAAAAGTTCGAGTTACGGGAGCTTGACTCTATGTGCTATATCCAGGCGAAGTACTAATTGAACTTATTCTTCCATTATGTCTATATATTTAACTCCTAGCCAAGTAACCGCATACATTATTCAAGTTTTAATGTACAGATTTTTCAAACATTATTAATATTTTGTTGAAATTGTATTCTGTTACCAACATTACACGTTTGTATTGCGGGTCGCCTAGCCACACTGTTAAGTACGTTCGTCATCAGACAAAAAAGAAAA
The DNA here is from genome assembly GCA_963422195.1 of Carabus problematicus. Taxonomy (NCBI): domain Eukaryota; kingdom Metazoa; phylum Arthropoda; class Insecta; order Coleoptera; family Carabidae; genus Carabus; species Carabus problematicus. The sequence goes on from OY728578.1 coordinate 17,908,514, forward strand.
GAAATACTGACACAATTGTTACAAAACATATTTTTTATTAAAAAAAGTAAGTGTGTATACATACACTAAAGTTAAATATAAAAGCCACTGATTGTCATTTGTAACATAATCACCATTAATGACAGCGCATGAAATGACAATCTCCATTACCCTTTGCAATATAAATGCAAAGTGATCGAGATTAATTGTCCTTGTATTATATGTATATTTGTTTTATGATTTGTTCCTTGGTAGGTTTGCATGTGTTTGACATTGTGTAAACTTTATACTCTCGTCATGAGCTCCACGGCCCGTAACATCGCCATGTAATCGGACACTTTGGTGTAAACACCATATTGTTCGAAATCACAACTCAACTCTTTCAATGGGCGGACACTGACCAAACCGCGAAGGTAATACTTTTTATTGCCTGGCCATAAATAAACCAGCCCACCTCCAGCGTCTCCATGACATACACTCGAACCTGTAAATAACATTCAGAACTGTCAGGTGCATCGGAAATATCAATGAATATGTTCAGTTAAAAAGTCGATAGAATTAAAATATAGCAAATACCCAAATACATTCCCAGGGCAATTCTCTATTCTACTTACTGTTCCTGAATCCAGCACAGAATTTATCGTGTGTCAGAAAGCGAGTGAAAGTCTGGGGTACTGTATTGTAACAGGTTTCTTTGTCAACGAATGGTGCCGATAGTTCTCTCAGCTCAGCACTTGGACCATTGCCCTCAGCTGTGTCTCCCCAACCGACAACCTAGAATGGTAGAATTAGTGATCATGGATGGTGGGGGCAGACGGAAGGACCTCTTTATTTTATAAGAACGTCATTCGTAAATTACTACGACTTACTGTTCCTATGATATTATCTTTGAGTTGTGCAGCTTCGTACTGATTATCCCAGTCAATGCACACTGGTTGTACAACATGTGTTAACTCGAACGCTTTATCAAGTATCACGAGCGCCAGATCACCTGTCAAACTCGTCAACAATCCTTTGTACTGAACTGGAATGATTATTTCCTTAACCTATAATCAGTGTTGAGCTAGTAATGTTAATAAACTTGGTGCAACATATAAGACGCTTACTGTACGTGTTTGAGACGAAGTATCTCTTTCGTCATAGTAATTTCTATAGTACTTTCCAGCAGCAATAGCGTATTTTTTTACATCATAGAGTATACCATTCGTGAACGAAGTGAAACATTGTGCAGCTGGAACATAACATCATAACTTGTAATCACATGTGTACCTGTTTATAGTTTGTAGAGAAATCTGTATGAAAATAGCGGGTGTGAATTCTGTGTAGACAGCCAAGGATTATATTTTTCTCGTAACGTGATGGATCCCTAGGAAATGTATAAAGTACACTGTTGTCATTACCTGATAAAATAACTTTCCTGCTAATGATTGTTCCACCGCACTGTTGTACATACTGATTGGTACGGTTAAGTTTGTATATTCCCACGTGCCATGGGTACTTTACCTTCTTGGTATTTTCATCTCCAAGTATAAGCGTGGCTGCTTGAGGCACCAAATCACCACATTCTGTAATCAACACAGCTTCAATAGTAAATACAAACTCACATTTCTTCAATTACATTTTAATTCGGTTGCTACATGTTACGCAATAAATATAGAATCTGTCATTTAAATGAATACACATCGAAGAAGGTTATTATCACAGAAATGTTGAATCTGTGTGTTTGCTGCTACTGCTATACATACGTTCGTCATATATTCTCTTTGGGATATGGATTTATAACATATTTATTCACATACGCAATGAAAATGACATATAAATGAATCGGTATTATCTGACCTGGTACACATTTAATGAGTTCATAATCCCACGTGCCGTCCTTGCACACACTGACACGATTTGCGGACGAGTCCACTTGCGCATAGAAATGTTTGCAGTTCATTCGTACCGTCGTACCTTCGACCATGGGCTTGGAACAGTCCATTTTAATGCCTTTATGTTCACAGTCCGTGTCGGCCGACTCCGAAATACGTGGTGCACATGTTCCTATCAACATGAGACAAATCACATTGCAACTGAAATTGACATGTACGATTTGTTCAACAATAACAAACAGTAGCCAGATACTTACGTAGACATTCGGAAAGGCCCGGTTGCCATTTACCCCAATCACATATAGCTACATTGTTGTTTGGAGACGGGTAAAGTTGGTATCCTGACGAACACGAGTAAGTCAGTTTTATTAACGATTGTAAACTCTCCACTGTGTATTTGCCGTGAGCAGGTGGCGGTGGGAGTACACAGGAACCATCGTGTCTGTAAAAGGCATATCATTTAGTAGTTGATAGAACAATCGCCCGCGACATTGTGCTTGACGACGGTTCGATCCCGGACGAGAAGTATACATTTAAAATAATAATAATAATTTAATAATACTTTTAAAAATAACTCACAGTGTTGACGGTGTTCCAGATGGTGTGATTGGTTTGCCAGCACATATTTCTGGTGATTCATCCAAGTTATCTGAACAGTCGGATTTTCCATCACATTTTTGATGTCGGGTTATACACTCACCATTTGCACATCTGAATCTGTAATAATTACGTAAAATAACGGTTGTTTAGTTTACAATTACATTTATAATTTACAACTCACCCGCAACTTTCTCGTTGTGTACGACTTGTATAATTTGAGTTGGCATAATCAAGTATATGAAATCCGTAACATTCAGTATTCAGGTCTAAAAATTAATAAACATAGAACTTATATTTGAATTCATTTTCATATGTAAGGTTAGAAAGTGTTTATTTCGATTTACATTACTACATTAATATGAAATTATTTGTTAAAACATGGAGATTCTGAAAATGTAATTTTGTTGGACTGTGTAGTCAAATCAACTTGTTTATCATTTATTTAATGACTGACCATGACTCGCGTACTTTGTGATTTGACCTAATATGTGCTGATATGTGACCTATAGCATGTAATGGCGGATTACCCACTAATGTCTGGCTCGCTGACCCATTAAAATTTGAATTAAGTAAGTACAGTTATCATACAGGCTACTGTTAATAAAACACTTTTTACGTGTTGATAATTCTATTTTACTAAGTCACAATTAATTAATATGGAAAGGTTTATCCCCCACAGGGGTTGGAATAAACCTTTACATATCAAAACACTTTTTTGTAAACAATTGTTTATTGAGAATATGGTACATCCATCCATAGGCACACGGTGCGAATTAACTTCAACGATTATTACTTTCTTATACATAGTATAAAGAAAGTATAGGAATCATGAAAAATTTCGATTACGAGTTTTGATGGAAATACATGTTTTGAGGTCCCCTGAATACGTTTTGACTATTTTCGCCATGACGTCTGTGTGTGTGGATGTGTGTCTGTATGTTCATTATCTTCAAAACGAGCAAAGACAGGACAATGAAACTTCGTATTTAAAAGTTTATTGATTATACGAAGAGCTGATTAGATTTCTAGCATAATCGCACAACTGGAAGAGGAAGTTTACCGAACATCATAATTGAATATTACGAATTATTGGAGAAAATAAAAGGGATATGGAAAAAGTTTTGAAATAAAAGTTATAGAAAACAATAAGCTTAAGAAAAAAATCTTTATCCAATTTAGAGTAAAATGTATTTATATATTGGCATGTATTTAAAATATCATATATGCTATGAAAACAAAACAAAGACAAAATATTTACAGAAATACGCATTTGAAATGTCAAATATGTGCCAATTTAAATTAAGTATAAGAAAGTAGTGTGGTGACCACACCAGATTTTTTTTTACATTATCAAAATATTTTTAATTATCGAATTCATATTTTATTAAAATGTACATGTAAGATGATCTCTTTGCCGTCCCACTGAAAACGCCAATTCCCTAGGGGACCGCGGACCCCAGTTTCAGAACCACTACTATAGTGTTATATTTTTTGAGGGCACCCAAATATAATTTGCCTAGGGGCCTCGACTATCCTTAATCCGCCACTTTAGCATGTATTATATATATTTATATTTATATATATATATATATATATATATATATATATATATATATATCTAGAATGAAAGTATTTGTACTTACATGATACTAAATAAAATAATGTAAATGCACTGAAGCATACATATTGTGGAACGAACATTTCTTTAACAAACCGTCTGATCCAATAACTGCTAAAAGACTGTGCATCTTGTTCCCTTATCATTGACAACTGGTAAGAAAAACATCAGTGTTCGGGTTTTCCCAGACATTCATTGTTGACTTTCCTGAATACGATTTAGCATTCGTATAAAAGACATGTATCTGTAGGAGACATACAGACGAGATTGCAAAACATGTACATACGCATTTAGTTTTCAATTCATGTTAACCAGAGATATATATAACATTGATGGTGGAAAAAAAGAAATTGAATGTAATAGATTCACTGTTTATTAGTTCAAAAACATATGTCGCTTATTTTATTAATTAATTGTAAAAGAAAACAGCATTTATAAAAATAATTATCATTTACTTAGAAACTATAAAGTAAACAATTATTTTCTATTTCAGTACAAAGATAACATTTTAATTATTTACTACATACTTATTTTCAACTAATATATATTCAGAATAGTACGTTTTCTGATATAATTCTTTTAAAAGCAAGATCAGTTATAAATATGTACTATAAAACTTTGTCAACTCTATTAAGATGGTCTAAAATTTATTTGTAAATAATTTAAATAATTATTTTTAAAAACAAGCTTTTATTAAATTGCACTAAAAAATAATAAAGAAATAAAAGCGTGGTATTTAGAAAAAAAATAGACAAAAAAATTTGCAAATTCTCTATTATGAATATAGTGCAACCAGGTTTACATAAATGTATTGCAGGTTGCCGAGTATTCAAATTTCTGTAAACATTAGGCATATCGGTTGAAATATAAAGTATAACAAATGCAATAACTATTAGTTAATAATTAAATGGGATACGATTATTGGAAGATTGGAATAAAATAGATAGTTTGCATATGTATAAGCAGTTTTACAACATTGTACTGTTGGTTGCATACAGCATAAGATATTAAATTGTTTCATGTCAGTATAGCAGCACGAAATATTAGATTTATCTGTATTTAACAGGTACATACATAGTTTATTTTGTCAAGAAATAATGGTACATTATCCACCAAGCGAGAGAAACCACTTATTTTTCCTGAGGTGTAGTTTGAAGCCCGAGTGCTACAAATGCATCGAGGGAAAAATGGTGGTCTCTCCCGAGGTGTATATACTATTTTTTCCACGTTCGGGAGTAGACTCACTTACTTTCATAAACAATGAATTATAATAAATCGGAGCGAAATTGGAATATTTAGAAGCCTTTGGAAAGGTTTCCATGCAACGCGTACCACGACAACAGACATTTATTTACAAAAACCTTTGTTATAATAAAAGCTCCCTTACGGAAAGTGTTTTCGTCCCTAGGGAGTAAATGCTTCACTTCTGTCCCGCGTTTGACGCCATAGAAACCGACTTCTACTCCCGAACGTGTAAAAATACAGTTTTCAGATCATCAGATTGAAACAGTTTCTGAGAATGAGATTTACTGGTGGACACAACAACAATAAGTAAATACATAATTGGCTATTTGCAGACCCTGGCATCATCTATAAAACGAACGGAAGATATTTGATTAAAACAGTGTTGTATGATAAGCACAGGCAACAACATGAAATCATTAAACATTATATTAGTTCTAGCAGTGGTTTTGTTTGAAACAAAATTTACTGTAGGTGGAAAAAGTGATGAAAGTAAGTACCGATTTCCAATTATTGTTCAATTCTGAGAAGGCATAACTTTTTTCAAATAAATGTTTGTATTTTTACTTTTTTCATAGTATATGGAAAGTATAGGAATCATGAAAAATTTCGATTGCGAGATTTTGATGGAAATACACGTTTTGAGGTTCCCTGAATACGTTTTGACTATTTTCTCAATGATGTCTGTGTGTATGTATGTATGGATGTGTGGCCGTATGTTCATTATCTCAAAAACGAATAAAGCTAGAGTAATGAATCTTCATATTTAAAAGATTTTGGGATTGGCGAAGAGCTGACTAGATTTTGGGTATAATTAGAAAACCTAAAGATTAAGTTTACTGAACACAGAAATTGTAAATTTAAAATTATTTTAAAAACAAAAAACGATACGTAAAAATTTTTCAAATAAAAGTTGTAGCGAATATTATTATGAAGAAAATATGTTCTATACATTTTTCGTCTATCTTTATCCAATTTTGAGTAAAATGTATTTATATATTGGCATGTATTTAAAATATCATATATGCTATGAAAACAAAACAAAGACAAAATATTTACAGAAATCCGCATTTGAAATGTCCACGACCTTCTCGATTTAAAATGTACTATTCCGGCCCGCGACTAGGCCCAGTTTCGGCGTGCCGCCGCTGGCGCTAGTAACAGTAGGAAAACATTTGAACAAAATACGATTTTGACAGTTGTTAATCAACAAACTGCAGTATTCAGTTCTGATTCAGTTTAATACATGAATATTTTGTGTAAAATTGATTTATAAACTATGCATTTGGTGCAAATGCATATTAATTATTTGTGTAATATTTGCGGTGTTATTATTCATTTTAGTAAAAATTATTAGTTGTTTTTACAGGAAGACACAGTTTGGTGTGATATAATTAATAACGAGTAATTGTAATTTGGTTCATTATAAGAAGTGATATATACCAAGCTGCAATCGACAAGGTACAAATGTACTACAATAATTCCCATCAGACATGAATATGACACATAAATGGCTTGAGGGTATAAATTTACACACTGGTACTAGCAAATTATTAAATGTTAGTTTTTCTACAATGTTAAATCGCGGATCAGACAATAAAAGATATATTTTTATCTTTTGCAGTAAATGTATACCTATGTTATATATTTTATTTTATGATGAAATTTTATAAAATCACATTTCTTTAATAATTATTGATAATATTAATATGTCTATATATTCCACAATTAATTTTGCTTTTATAATTAATAATTCATATGCAACAACCTTTTACAACATTAGATGACATTGTTTGACAGTGACAAGTAGCTACTGTAACTGGTGACAAGTAGCTACTGTAACTAGCGGCAATACTTCAACATTTGGCCGAGCTGCCAGCACAAAAAATCTATTGTTCTATCGCTAATGTCGCAGGCCGGTATGAATCTAGAAGGTCGTGGTCAAATATGTGCCAATTTGAATTGAGTATAAGAAAGTAGTGTGGTGACCACAGCAGATTTTTATTTACATTTAAATTTGTATGTCTGCACATTGCACATAGCATCATTAATAAACAAACAAATTAATAAACGTAATAACACGTATTAATCTCACATGTCCAATTTGATTAATTAAGAAATGAGTCATGGATTTATTGATTACATTAATGTTAATTTGTATTTATCGCCTTATAAATGATGTTGTTATCTTGCTACTCCATATTTATATCATTTCAAATATATGCACGTATAATTTCATTACAGTAGATTAATATGGTTTTATGTTAATATCTTTATATTGACAGTGAACGAATTAAAGACCTGATATTAGATTATTAGTTGTTTTCCTAATTGATTACATGCACTGTACGTTCTATTTTTGTATCATACATCACTTCGTTTTTGTAGAATGCAATGAATCTATACAACTAAGTCGACAGCGCAGAAATGACCGTGGCGTGAGTAGCTACGGCAAAGTCGAAGCCTCGTCACACGATTTTCCTCATATGGTACGAATATACAGTAGATATCGTTTATAACGACGTTGAAGGGGCCAACGAAATTCGGTCGCTATAACAGTAGGTCGCTATATTCAAACAACATAAATACAGGCATATGTAAAAAAGTACATTATATATATATATATGCTAGAAAAGAGTATATTTACATGAGTGCAAGAAGCTTAAGCAAGAAAAACAATATTCAAGTGTTACGAAACAAAAAAAAAACAATCCAACTTATTTTACAAACAACTTAACACATAATCTTATATACTTATGTATACATACATAAGTATTTAAATTTTAACAAAAAAAATCTGTCATTTTGGTTTCTGTTGCGATTTTTTGATTTCTAAAAAGTTGCTTTCAATAATCTTTTCCAAATGTAGCAATGCAAAATCTGTTTTATCTTCTTTTAAATTTTGATTAAACATGAAAAAATGCTGAATTGTTTCAACTGCTGAAAATGCATCCTTTATAGTAGGTGTTTGCAACTCGGTTGTTTCGTCCATTTCCACTTCGTTGCTTTTTGTTTCGCCATACCGACATCGATGACATACCTTCAATCCGTAGTTAACCACTGAATGAATACGTCTGTTGCGATTCGCCCTGCCTTTTCGCAACTCAGTAATTCCCGGAGTCAATTCGGTACTACTACGCAATGCGATCCGTCGTTATAAAAGATAATTTTATCCAAATTTCAAGCCATTTTTCGTCGTTGTATTAGTTTCGTCGTAATATCCGATGTCGTTATAAGCGATAAGCCTCACGTATAAAGAGTATAGTTTCTGGCCGGGACTTTGAAATGTCGTCGCAAAAACCGATATGTCGTTATATCAGATGTCGTTGTAAACGATATCCACTGTATTATAATAAAAACAAAGATCAGAATTGTTGTTGGAAACAAAAAAGCCCTTCATTTCTGTAAATGAATATGTAAACGCTGTGTACTTGTAACTACATACGTATATAGAACAAGTAAACAGTAAATTAATAATGACGTAATCCATACTATGTATAAATACTAAAATAAGTGGTAATTTCCTAGGCTGGTCTCATCTATGGCGACAATAATGAGACCCTTTGCGGTGGTTCTTTAATAAGTGACCAATACGTGCTCACGAGTGCCCACTGCTTGTACTCTAAATTTGAGTAAGTCAACTGTCATTCAACATACATAATTCCTATGATTTCTTACCTTCTTCTTCTTAGCGGACCTATTAAATCGGTACGGTTGGGCGATTTGAATCTAGCATCCAGTGCAGACGATGCTGAAGTACAAGAATTCACAGTTGTGTCAGCCCTTACTCATCCAGACTATAAAAGTCCGATCAGATACCATGACATTGGTCTCCTGAAGTTAGATAGACCGGTGAACCTTACGAAATCAGTTCGTCCTGCCTGTTTACAAGCGACAGAACAGATTGGTACAGACAAAGCCGTAGCAACTGGTTGGGGACTAGTGAACATTGGTGGCGTACGTGGTAGTGCAAAGTTAATGAAAGTAGAACTTGATCTGTACACGAATGAAGAATGTTCCGAATATTATAAGAACAGAGTTAACAGCCAATTATCAGAAGGAATAACCAAAAATATGATCTGCTCGGGCGGTAAAACGGAGGGTAAAAGTACATGTCTGGTAAATCGGAATAATTTCTATGAATAACCAATTTCCACTGGATCATTGGATGTTCATGATTTGATTGATTTTAGCGCGATGATGGAGGTCCACTGCAAATACTCCGAAATGGAACACCGAACGTCTACAATATCATTGGCGTCATATCATTTGGAGTTTCTTGTGGTAGAGCAGATTCACCGGAAGTCGCATCAAGAGTCTCCTCATACGTACCGTGGATAGAAAGCGTTGTATGGGCCTAAATTAACCATACATTGTCAGAAGATCACATTGAATACACATTCAAATACACTCACAATAACAATGTATGATATCATTAATTTTATTCCCTAATACATTTAGTAAAAAATATTCATATTATACACCAGTTGTCATTGTGATACCCACTTTTTGCTGTAAAAACTGCTTCATATTATTGTGACCTTGAAATTATCTTACGTCATTCCACGTAAGTGTGAGGTTATGTAGCTTTAATTTTTCAAGTGGCAACGTTCGAGTATGTATTTTTCAATATTTTTGCATAATAAAAAATTTAAGAAAATTAGTCAGGAATAATCAGTTTACCTTTGTTTGATTAACAAATGATGGGACAACTAAATAATTTAAAAAAGTTATGAAAATTGCTTATACTTATTTACAAGTATGTGTGTATGTTGTATTACTTGTTCCTCATCCTCTTTAATGAGTATCGGGCAACTGATGACGTGGCCGGTCAAAAGGAATTGATACCGGATGAAGAAATATCACTGGAAATGAACTGTAAGAATCGATGAAAGGTACAAATATTTGTTATAAATTTCATCCGTGAAAACGGTACGATACCAATATACACATGTATAAGAAAGTCGTGTGGTGACCACACCAGGATATAAATTAAACAACATAATTATTTAGTAATAAATTATTCATTGTTGATGATTATTTAGTCAAAATTTTAAATCATTCGAAGTAGGAAAATATTTTACACGGACGAGCTGAAATGAATGACCGTAAGTTCTAGTTGTAGAGAACTATAATATTTGTGTAACATAGCAAGTTGAATAGAAATGCTAACATTTCGCCCATGTGGTTCTGGCCATTATCAAAGCGTAAAATTTTTAACATAACATCTGAAAACTAGGAATGGATACAGACATCCATACCTGCAGCTCATCGACGTATGTCCAATTCTGAATTTATCACAAATGTTAGGAAGCTTTTATTAATGATACCTGAAACACTCCGTAATCAAACAAAACAACTATAAAGGAAAATTAAGTAAATAATATATTTCAATGAAAATATAAAGCCACTATAAACATAAATAAAATATAATAAATGTCCCGCCCCGGATAACTGCTTCCGCGTAGGCTACTCTGGAGGTGGCGAAGTGAACCTGTAAGCAAACCAGAACAACTATGAATATATAAATATTCAGTGAGTGCCAACCCATTTCCTTGGAGATGATCTCAACCGATGTGGAGCCTGTAAAGAATACACTCATCATTCACTCAAGGCAACACTCGCCAGCCCATGTTCCCACGCTGGACTATATGCCACAACATAGCCCTGCCAGGGACGCAACTGGTCCGACAGTCACGCCCCTGTCCAACGTTGGACCGTGTGCTGACAACACAGCCAATCCCACGGTGGACCACGTGCTCAACAACATAGCCATCCCACGGTGGACCACGTGCTCTACAACATAGCCATCCCACGGTGGACCACGTGCTCTACAACATAGCCATCCCACGGTGGACCACGTGCTTACAACATAGCCATCCAGGGACGCGCTGACTCCACAGTCACGCCCCTGTCCAACGGTGGCCCACGTGAGACACTACGCAGCCCTGCCAGGGACGCGCTGACACGACAGCCACGTCCCCTTCCCACGTTGCGACACAGCAGCCCAATAAGGGACGTGTCGGCTAACCACCAGACCAGGGACGTGCTGACCTACGCAGCCACGTCCCTGCATTACTGGCAACGCTGGACTATCAAACTACCTGATCCTATACACATCGGCCAGCTCCACAGAAATACACGTTGGGCCACATACAACAACATGACATACCTCACCTGGAGTCACCTGCACATGCAATGGAAGCACTAACATCCAAACAAACACAATCCAGTCACACACCCAAAACAGCAGAAGGTTGCACTCACCCAAGGAGAGTTGTTGTTCCGTGGAATACTCGAGCTAGACTGAATATAATCTTATCAAGTTATTAGATGGGGAGACATTAAAGTTACGTGAAGTGCTTACGGATGCACCGTCACCCATAACTAGTGTTATAACACGCATTAAAAATAACGAAATTAAAACGGTTCCTTACACAAATTATCTACCTAAATACAATTTTATAATGGTAGGTGCCTAGGTTGAAGTAAAAACAACAAATTTAAAACAAGTGTGAAAACATTTTCTTCTGTTAACAAAAGCAAAGCAGACTAACCCAACTATAAATGCATTAATCTTCTTTTGTTTATTTTTTAATTTAAAAATATTTTTTTCTTCAATGGTCTTGCATAATTTTTTAAAATAAAAAATATGGAAAAATAATGTTTCATTTCCTGCATATGCAAGAAAATTTTGAATACAATTGAGTGGAAAAAAAAGAAAAACTGAAAAATTTTGAAAAATATTTTTTTTCAAGTTCTAATAGGCCAGTCGGCAAGTAATTTAGACCGTAAAAAAATGTTAACAAAGGTTTTATTGTTTTAAATGGTTTATCAGGGTACCATTAGCATGAATCTAGGTTTTCCCCACACCCCCGAGGTGTGCTTCGATCGCTGTGGGGCCGCAAAGGTGCAAAAATTTGGTTTTTCGGTAATATCTCGTTTTCTCTTTTATGTACGGCTAAAATGGTCGTATATGAAATTAAATACGATAAAATTCTCTACAAAATAGGTTGTTATCATTTTTTCGTAGGACTTATACATTCGAAACAGTAGCTGCGCGAAATTGAGCGATTTTTGACAATTGCAGAAATATCGATTTTCGGTGGCTAAATTCCACGGTTCACTCGTCCTGGTGATTGTAATTGAACAAGCACATATTGCATAAGTTTTTGCATAAGTTTTCATAAAAATGTGTAGAATTTTGTTCAAAATTGTATATAGTTCGATTTATTGTGATTCTCATTAAAAACAATTCTACAGCGGTAGAATTGTATCAATTCAATTGTCTTCTTCTTGGCAATGAACGACGCTCTTCACTGAAAGGTTCATTTCGAGTAAATATTTTATCCGAGGTGGATGGTTGAGAAATGATTTCTCTTTCTTCACCTCTACCATTGTTGTCGATCGCAGTTTATTCATTTTCAGAGTCATCAGTCATTTCTGTGTCTTGTGCAGCTAAATGTTGGAATTTCACGTCGATCTCGTCATCAATGTCGAAATTCTCTTGTTCAATCTCGACATTGGTACAAGACTGCCCCTGGCAGCTTCCACAAATTGTCGAGCAACGCAGTACACTCCTCCTGCAGCTGCATGCTGCTCGACACTCTTTTTTATACATACAGGATATCGTGACAAGAGCAGCGTCTTTCATCGTAGAAATAGGTATCAGGGCATTTCCCGTGCTTTTCCAGCCCCAATCTTGCGGCCTCTTCCTGTTTCCGTACCATTCTTGTACCTGATGGTAGGTTCTAAAGGAATGCTGTCGTGCTGCTGCTTCAGTTGGTGGTAAAGATGCGAGATTGCAAGCACTCTTAGAAATAGATTTCGCGAAACACTGGAACTTGTATTAATTCAATGAAATATGATCGTCGCCCGCTCCATAGAGTGCTTTAATTACAGATTTTTCAACTGCCTCAACCAGGTCTGGAGACGAATCTAGGTCTTTAAAGATTCCAATGGTTTTTCGTAAATTCATATTTTTTTTAAGCAGTTTGACGAATTTCTGTTTTCCCTGTCTAAAAAATGCTGTGGTTGTATCGTACCCACAGAAGGTGTGAAGGAAAAGTATGTGCTCCGCAACTTCTTCGGGATATTTGAACGATTTTGTCAAGTAAATGCTGCTGTCAGTTTTACCTTTCCCTGGTTTCAAAGGCAACGCGAGACCTATTAGTAGTATGAGAAGATCGACATTTTCACCCACTACCACTATGGAATCATAGTCTGGCGATAATTCAATCGCGGTGATGATTGTAATAGTGTCAGCGTCTTCAGCAGCTTGCTTTACGAGAAAACCTACAGCCTGAAGTTTGCCTACGAGCATATAAATGAGCCGACTCTTGCTCTGGTCGTTGGCAAGGAATTTCTCCTGTGACATTGTTGCTGTTATCGTTTCATCAAACATCACATTAGCAGCGATGTGCCTCTGCGATCTACGTAGGCATTCAGCAGCTTTAGTACTTTTGTTGTTTGCGTCATTTGGATAGCCGTCGAAAACAACTATGCTGTTGACCTTGTAGTATTTCTGAACGTATTGTACGAACTTCGAGAGAATATGATGAAATGCCTTTTGTTGGTACCAGACAACACGATGGAGAAGAAATCCACCGTTTAATAACATGTATCACGTTACCTGCATCGTCGATCGAATGAACCATAGGAGAAAACATGTTATACAATGTATACAAATTTCTGCGTTTACGCATTCCTGTTTCATCAAAAAGCGATAATAGGTAAGGGGCTAGTTCGAAGTGAAAATAATGTTGCAAATCCTGTTCCGTTTTCTTACTAATTGTAATTCTTTGAAATATTAACGAAATATCAACCGGAATCACTTCATTTTGGATGTTTATTGAAGAGTTTACTGCTCTTAAAGGGATTACTCTCTTCTTCCGCCAATGATAGCTGCCATTGAGGACACGCCGACTTCGTATCCTTTGTAACAGTTGATTTTCACATCCCCATGGACTGATAGACATAATCTCGAGGCTGACTGGAAAGAGATTGCGCGATGATAACTAATTAAAGAACTTTTCGAGGTCTTGTGCATCCCTTGATATTAGAGATACTCTGGCATCTACATGCTGTTCGGAAATAACAAACAACACGGGGGTCAATTTTGAAAAAAATTCTACACATTTTTATTAAAACTTATGCAATATATGCTTATTCGTATTTTTTAGTATCACCAGAACGAGTGAACCGTGGAATTTGACCACCAAAAATCGATATTTGTGCAATTGTCAAAAATCGCTCAACTTCGCGCGGCTACTGTTTCGAATGTATAAGTCCTACGAAAAAATGATAAGAACCTATTTTGTAGAGAATTTTATCGTCTTTAATTTCATATACGACCATTTTAGCCGTACATAAAAGAGAAAACGAGATATTACCGAAAAACCAAATTTTTGCACCTTTACGGCCCCACGGTGATCGAAGCACACCTCGGGGGTGTGGGGAAAACCTAGATTCATGCTAATGGTACCCTGATAAACCATTTAAAACAATAAAACCTTTGTTAACATTTATTTACGGTTTTGGTTGAATTTATCGCCCTGCCGCCTGGCCTATAAAGGAAATTTTGAAAAACAAAAAATCAGATGCACAACTAGACCATAATACGCATTTGTAAAAAAAATCCATCAAGATCGGTTGGATAGTCTAGGAGGAGTTAGTGGAACAAAAACCGTACGAGCGAGCGGACGAACGACATACATACGGTCACATGTTGTAGTAGTCAATTCGTGATCTAAAGGGTCTGTCCGGGATTTCTGCGCAAAAAATTAAAATCGGAGAATGCTACAGACATCGTACCGAACACTATAGCTTTTCGACAGGAGGTCGATGAGCAAAAAAATGTTCTTCGTTAATATCCAGTTACCGAAGTAGGGGTTGGGCTAACCGCCGAATAACTTTGAATTGTAAAAATAAAACAGAGAATGGAAAATAGAAAACTCTGAAGAAAAAAATAGGTCTTATTAAATATTTTTGTTTCCTTGTCCGTTAAACACTTTTTTACACGTCCGGGAGTAGAAGTCGGTTTCTATGGCGTCAAACGCGGGACAGAAATGAAGCATTTACTCCCTAGGGACGAAAACGCTTTTCATAAGGGAGTTTTTATTATAACAAAGGTTTTTGTAAATAAATCTGTGTTGTCATGGTACGCGTTGCATGGAAACATTTCCAAAGGCTTCTAAATATTGCAATTTCGTTCCGATTTATTATAATTCATTATTTATGAAATTAAGCGTTTCTACTCCCGAACGTGGAAAAAATAGTATATACACCTCCGGAGAGACCACCATTTTTCCCTCGATGTATTTGTAGCCCTCTGGCTTCGCCCTCGGGCTTCAAACTACACCTCAGGAAAAACAAGTGGTTTCTCTCCCTTGGTGTATAATGTACTATTAATAATAATAGCTAACCATCACTGCACAGAATTTAATTTAAATTAAAATTTAATAAAAAACCTCAGACGAGTGCCTGTCTACCGGGCCCCTTATATAAGCGGGCCCTAGGCCATGACTTCATTGGCCTAGGCGAAAAGCTGCCCTGAGCTAACCTTTTATTGCATAACAAACAAACCATTATATTATTGTGTACCTTTAGGTGTTGTAGCGTCAGGTGCAGTTCAGTTCGGTTCAGTTCAGTATCAATTCGATATTAGTTTATTTTACTGTCGGGTAGGTTAAAAGGAAAACAACTAACATTTGGCACTTGTAGTCAAAGGTACCGTTGTTATACGTGGCACATGTGTTATAAGTAAGAATTTCAATAAACTTCTTATATATTTTATTTGGAAAATAAACATCCAATAAAATAAATAAATAAATAGTTTTTAAAAACAAGCTTTTATTAAATTGCACCAAAAAGAAATAAAAGCGTAAGTGTTCTAATGTCCAATTTATATGAACATTTACGCCCCACGCTTTTATTTATTTTTTTCTTTTTGATGCAATTTAATAAAAGCTTGTTTTTAAAAATAATTTTTTTTATTTATTTTATTTTATTCTTTTTAGTCTGTGGTAAGTGAGTAATCGGATCACACATTCTTTGCAATGAGATAGGGAATTTCACTAATTAATACTAATGTTATATATACACTGACATAAACACAGTTATAATTATAGTTAATCCCTTTTATTGTAACCACTTTTATTTTATTAATATCTAAATCGTTGTTGCACATTCAAAATGCGAGACACAACTGTCAAAAAAACGTCGTATTTCTGTTGTTACCGGTGATAAGCCTACTATTCACCGAAAACTTTATATCTAGTGTATACTGCATTGATCTTCTTTTGTTCAATAACCCCCATCAGTCAGACAGGAAAACAGACATGAAGACAGACAGGAAGACAGACAGACTCACAATTTTGAGAAAAATGGTTGACTTTTTTACCAGCGTCTGACTGACTGCTGTGTGCTGTTTGCAGTGTCCCGACTGTTGTCCGTGACTCTGTTACTGACTGTCCACCCTGAGTGGGCGCTGGCTGGTGGAGCCTTACACCTAGGACTGCGCGCTGCCTACTGGTGTAGAAGTTGGGGAGGCCCTCGTACACTGGCCGATGTTATTGATATGTGTCTGACCTCGCTACTGTTCTGCATCTCACCATTCGATGTAGCTATGTTTGTTACCTATCGCCGGGTGCGTCATGCCATACATTTCCTGGGTAACACTGCTGCGATGGTGGTGTGGGCCCTCGGTACACCTCTGATGTCCGTGCATCCCGCCCTGTGCACTGGCATCATCTGCTTCAACGCTGTTATGTTTGCTGTGGGATTAGTAGGCTGGCAACTGCACGAGAACCACTGGTCCGTAGCATAATGGCTGCACTCTGGACATTGATGTGCCACACACATACACAGACGAGAGAAAGAGATAGTACGTTGTGTTACATTAGACTATAGTCAGAGTATTATAAAATAATAAATGATTTAGGTTGGTTTACTCACGAACACCCCAACCAAATTAGTTATTATTATTGCGTTACGTAATTTCTAGATACTTATGCTCTTTTACTAAATATTACTTATTCAAGGTAATTTAATATACCATATTATTTATCCCTAAATACTGTTTATTTGCAATAATATTGACAGATGTATTGTGTCAGCAAATTCGTGTATTAATTGGTACGAAATATGTAAAAATAAATGTAAAGTTTAGGTGAATCATACTTTAAATAAATACATAATAGTTATTTTTATTTATTTATTTACCCATTGAATTTATTCTCGAAAATCACGTCGACTGCATTACGTACAAAAAATATTTGAACTAGAGCGAAAATTTATTACCTATCAAATCGAAGGCAATTTATGAAAAATATTTGGTGACTGGAAGTTGGAAAATAGAGTTAATGATTAGCGGGCGTGAAAGTCATTATGCCCACTCATTATGCCCTAGGGCATAATGAGCTTGTTTATATATTGAAAAGAGCTAATAATAAGCAAGTGTAATATAAAAATATTTATTACAAACATTGTTTTCTCAGGCTTATATTCATTTTCACATTTGCAACATTATTTGTAACATTTTTTTTTTACGCAATACTATTTTAATTTCACCCGTATCTTTTGTGCCTCATTTCACGTTAACTTGGGTTAAAAATTGTCATTTTGGTTTGAAAAACGAATGCGTTCTCCTCATATTTTTTCACAACGTTTGACACGGAACATTAAGCTAATATAATAAACTATTGTACTCTATCGACAATTGAGAAAACTAAGACTTCCTTGCTTATGCAACCCTCTATACAATAGCGTCACATAAGTAGCCTGCATTTACTGGAAGTAGAAATTCGATATTATATTCGTTTTTTAAATTCCTGCTTTAAATTAATCTAAAAAGAAACTACACGAAAATAACTTTGGCATTTCGTTAAAGATTATGATTAAGTTATTCTATTATTATTATATTAATAACACGTTTACTCCTGCAGATTATAATGTGTTATTTTACAAGATTAATTTATCGTCGGGTCCCGTATTTCATAATGGTGCAATTGGGTGGAATGGTGTTTGTTCTTCATGTTCCGAGTTTGATGCCGAATCGTTCTTTTCCGACACCGCACTGCTTCGGACGACACGCATTGAAAGGTCACTGTCCATATTGCGAGTATTTGTTCGTTGCTGAAAATAATATTTATTAATAAAAATTAGGTTAAAATATGTACTGCTATCCGTTCCACTTACATCTGATCTTCGTTTTACAATAGCTGGTAACAGAACATAGCGCCTTCGGTTTGATTTCGCTAATATAAATTTCAAAACGAATACTACTCCAATTATAACTACAGCGACGCACACCAGAACTAATATTGTATATAGAATCCAATTCTGATTCGAAGGTGGCTGTGGTATACCAGTGTCAACTGGTTGATACCTCGTTCCATTGTAAACTGGTACAAAGATATTGTCGTCTGCTTCTGTACTTGTCATTGGTGTTGTACTAGTCATAATTGAATCTTGAGTTGATATTACATCTTCAGAACGGCATACAAATTCGTCTCTACTTATATCGCTCCATTTTTTTCCATGGAATGTTGATGGCATTTCACATACAAGCCCATACTGATTTAACTGATTAATTTTTATAAGAAATTCGTATAACGGTCCGAGTTCACAATTACACTTCCATGGATTACCGGACAGCCATAAAGATCTAAATTTATCGAAATTATCCTTAAATAGCATATTCAGAAACTCGATTTGGTTATCATTTAAATAAATTTGCCTCAACGATGGTGTATTTTTAAATAAATAACTTTCTAACTGACGTATTTGGTTATGTTGTAAATTTACTGTGTTTAACCGAGTCAAATTTTGAAATAATCCATTCGGCAATACTTCAATCTTATTGTGTCGCATGTAAATATGTCTTATTTGTTTAGTATGACTAAACAACTTACTGTCAATTCGATTTATATCATTGTATGACAATTCAATATCAGTTAGGCTAGGTAAATTCATAAGTGCACCAGCATCTACACGACTAATCTGACAATATGGAAGCAATATCGCAGAAATGCTGCTTTGACTGCTGAGATTTCGAAATGCATTGTACGGTAACTGTTTAACCCTTGTGTCCGCGACAGACCACCCGTGTGGTATTTTCGTTTTCAATGAAACAATTCGACATATTATTGTTAATATTATTGAATGAGCTTTTGTGACATCCAAGAACTATTCAAGAAGAACATATTAGGCCAAAAAAAATGTTAAAAATGTTATTAGAAAGTTAAAAAAATTAAGTCTACATTTAAACGAACGTAAGTCTGTGAAGAAGCACGCGGGTGATCCAGTATATTTTGTATGGGAATTAATGTGGATATCGGCTCTATCGCAAAAAAATCAATAAGTATTATATCTGGGGTAAGGTATATTATAAATAATTAGTATTTTATATATCAAAAATATTTATAATAATAGTACAATCTAACGAAATGCAAATAAAACACGTAAGTATACATATAACTATTATAATTATAAAACGGAATTATAACAAACAAAAACCAAATAATAATAAAACAAAAAATTAAGTAATGAGGTATAATAAATGTTATTAGAATGCGAAACATTTAGAAATTGTTTCTGTGTGCACAATATATATTGATTTATTGCATATACAACGCGACTTTTTAGTGTTACGCTTCCTGCCGTCTAATGACCGACATAAATAGTAGGTGCCAATGATTTCCCGATGTCCAGTCGAATCCTTTGGTCCACTTCCTGAAGCTTCTGGTTATTGGAGTGTTAGAGAGTGTCCTAGCATACATTCAATACCAGATTTTATTGTATCTGCTGCCCATAATTCATTTTGAGAGAAAACAAGATTTTTGAAAAACATGCCAAACATATCACAAAAATGATATTACCTTCTAAATTCACAGGGGAAACATTGTCTTTCGTCATCAGACATCTCGAACAACAAGTAAAATAATCACAAACAACCGTTTGCTTCAGTGCAACACTTGAAACTAAAGTGTATTGGCTACTATTCGACATAATTCTATAGTTACATAAGCATACATCAATACGTTCATGTGTGCATATTTATGCATATATACATATATACACAGAAAAACAATGGGTGATAGAGAAATCATTAATTCTATACATATTGAGTCGAATAAAACATGTGTTTCACGTGTTTTGTCCTAAAAATGTATACATTTCTATACAAACTATATGGGATCACCCGGGTGGGTATGTTATGTTCTGATAAACTGGCGGTATAAAATTGAATATGTATTCGACGTCGTATCTTCCACATTCTGCACGATATGCTCTGTAATTTTTAATCATACACAGCTCAGGCAAACTATGTACAACAACAAATAATGGCTGGGATTCTCTAACTCCAAACGGTAGTGAATAACGGACAACTCCGTTTGGTAACTATGGTTATGTAACCTAGCTGAACCTAGCGATTCTGTAACAACTTGAAGCCGAAAATTATCGGTAGCAACGGTTGACATACAGCCGTTTGTTGACGGGAGTTGTATGTGTCCCGTTAAGCGAACGTATGGTTGCATTTGAATATTAAATGACGTTAATACGTAAATAATATTGTATGAAAGAGTGAAAATGTATGGTATTTGGATGTTTTACATAAAAGTAATACATATTTTTAGCAAATGAGCAATTTTAAAATTGAAATAATGAAAATTTGACATGTGCCTAATGTGAATGGATTATTATTATAACGAAATGAAGTGAATACTGCTTTTAATTGAAAATTTGCGTCTAAATGTCTTGAGGAAGAAGAGAATGTCTTACGACTGCATAAATATATCATAGATATGTCAGTGAATCAGTGCTAGGTTAGTTCAAATGCTGGCATGTGATGTACGAAGCAAACAGAACATATATGTATTTTCAATATCATGATGTGATTTTCTGTAATTTAATAATATATGGAATATGATAAAATTGAATAAATTTTATATGTCGTATACGAACACAAGTAACATAATTGATATTTTTCTGAAAGATTGTATACTTTGGTTATTACATGAACATGGCAAGGTAATTGTATCTGCTTTTCAGGGGCTTCAATTTCAATTGTGGTTTGAATTTGAGTTAACTGAGAAATTTAGTTTTACTGTCTTTAATTTATATAGCAGCTGTCAGTTTCGTTCAGATGTACCTATAATTCGATTAATTTATGTTGAAAACATGCAGAAAATGCATACATTTGCATTCTGATTCGAATTACTTGCAAATTGACTAATTATGATTAGCCAATTGAATTCCAGATGTCTGTGCAAATGTATATGAAAATTTTCATTTAGCTGTCAAATTTATTAATATTGTATAAGAAAGCATAGTTACGGCGCAAAAATACAGTGTTGCCGATGTGACAAATTCGATATGTTAACGGTTCCGTTTCGTAACGATTGCCTAAACAGGAGCTGTTACAGAATGCCTAGGTTACGGTTCTACCGTTCATTTACTACCGGTATCTAACGTTCCTGCTTGGAAACGGTTGAGTTAGAGAATCCCAGCCAATGTCAGCACAAGATAAAACACTAAAGCACACTGCATTTTATGATTCTAAATACAATTCAAACACAAGTCTTATTTTTGACTTACATTCATTTGGGATGCACACTCAATGAGGAAAAGGATAACATTTAAAAAAATTTGTGAACAGTGTGGGTCAGTATTATCGTTAGATAAATATTGCGATAAAATATTTGGTAATACCGTACATTTCGAGTTATAAAACACATCATTTGTAACAGTGACAAGAACTTTTCCGGTTTTGATAATTAAAAAGATAACTTAGAAACACTAATTCTGATTATTATACGTTTCTTACGTTAAACAAATGAGATGAATTTGCAAACATATTATTTATAAAAAAATATGTAATGTTTTAATATGTATTTTTCATAATTTGTAGTATTTATTTGCAAAATTTTAACAAGAGACACGACTATAATATCAAACTTTTGCTTTGTATGAGAGCAGCCAACTTATGTAACACTGCTGTAATGCAGGTTGCATGGATAAGGGAGTATTATTTGTCGGAAATGTCGATTAGCTTTTATTATATTAGCTAAATATTTGAATCACAGTTTACTATATTTTTAATAACATTAAAATTCAGCAATAAACACAAATCTATATAATAATAATCAATAATAATACAATCAAACTTCCATAACTCGAATCACCATTATCCACAAGAAAGTTTGAGTTATGGAGACTTCAAGTTATAGAAATGTACATCAAAACTAGCGACTCAAAGACCTTGCACCTTTATCTACTTGTAAGACCTTCAATTTAAATCGCACATGCTCCCTAAATACGAATTTCTGAAAAATCTTAGGTTGGGCCGCTCTTTTGTTTCATTTTATATGTTTCCTCTATTTTTACCTTTACTCCTAACTCTGTCTTTATGAATTCCGCTATTTCTTGCTTGGGTTCGCTCCCGGTTATTTCTTTTCCATTGATTATGATATTATTCTTTCGGGTTCTCCTTTCTTTTTGCTCCTCTCTATTCTCTAGTTGATCGAGCCGATAACTTAGGTCCATTCTCTCTTCTTCCCATTTTATTCCTTTCTCTTTCCATTGTTCCATGTCACTTTTAATTTGTTCAGTTAGCGTCTTCAGTACTGTGTTGTGGTTTTTTATTTCTTGTCGCAGTTCTGTATTTTCTTTTCTCATCTCTTTCATCTCTTTTCGTAATTCCATTAGCGTTTTGATAATTTCTTCTTCCATACTGTCTGGTTCTTTCCTTTTTGCTGTTGGGGACCTTCCCGTTTTTCTACTCTTGGTAAATACGCAGCTTTCTGTACTTAAGCTACTGGATCTTCCTCTTAATTCTTGACTCATTACCCCCTTGAGCAATGTGTTTTAGGCAACCGCCTTGTCTGATATGTAACTCGGGTCCCAGCGCCTTGTAGCCTATCGTTTCTGCCTCCCACTTCTAGCTGTCGCTAGTTTGGCCTTATTTAGTAAAAACAACTAATAATTTTTACTAAAATGAATAATAACACCGCAAATATTACACAAATAATTAATATGCATTTGCACCAAATGCATAGTTTATAAATCAATTTTACACAAAATATTCATGTATTAAACTGAATCAGAACTGAATACTGCAGTTTGTTGATTAACAACTGTCAAAATCGTATTTTGTTCAAATGTTTTCCTACTGTTACTAGCGCCAGCGGCGGCACGCCGAAACTGGGCCTAGTCGCGGGCCGGAATAGTACATTTTAAATCGAGAAGGTCGTGGACATTTCAAATGCGGATTTCTGTGAATATTTTGTCTTTGTTTTGTTTTCATAGCATATATGATATTATAAATACATGCCAATATATAAATACATTTTACTCAAAATTGGATAAAGATAGACGAAAAATGTATAGAACATATTTTCTTCATAATAATATTCGCTACAACTATTTATTTGAAAAATTTTTACGTATCGTTTTTTGTTTTTAAAATAATTTTAAATTTACAATTTCTGTGTTCAGTAAACTTAATCTTTCGGTTTTCTAATTATACCCAAAATCTAGTCAGCTCTTCGCCAATCCCAAAATCTTTTAAATATGAAGATTCATTAATCTAGCTTTATTCGTTTTTGAGATAATGAACATACGGCCACACATCCATACATACATACATACATACATACACACAGACATCATTGAGAAAATAGTCAAAACGTATTCAGGGAACCTCAAAACGTGTATTTCCATCAAAATCTCGCAATCGAAATTTTTCATGATTCCTATACTTTCCATATACTATGTATGAAGAAAGTAAAAATACAAACATTTATTTGAAAAAAGTTATGCCTTCTCAGAATTGAACAATAATTGGAAATCGGTACTTACTTTCATCACTTTTTCCACCTACAGTAAATTTTGTTTCAAACTAAACCACTGCTAGAACTAATATAATGTTTAATGATTTCATGTTGTTGCCGGTGCTTATCATACAACACTGTTTTAATCAAATATCTTCCGTTCGTTTTATAGATGATGCCAGGGTCTGCAAATAGCCAATTATGTATTTACTTGTTGTTGTTGTGTCCACCAGTAAATCTCATTCTCAGAAACTGTTTCAATCTGATGTTCTGAAAACTGTATTTTTACACGTTCAGGAGTAGAAGTCGGTTTCTATGGCGTCAAACGCGGGACAGAAGTGAAGCATTTACTCCCTAGGGACGAAAACACTTTCCGTAAGGGAGTTTTTATTATAACAAAGGTTTTTGTAAATAAATGTCTGTTGTCGTGGTACGCGTTGCATGGAAACAATTTCCAAAGGCTTCTAAATTTTGCAATTTCGCTCCGATTTATTATAATTCATTGTTTATGAAAGTAAGTGAGTCTACTCCCGAACGTGGAAAAAATAGTATATACACCTCGGGAGAGACCACCTCGGGCTTCAAACTACACCTCAGGAAAAATAAGTGGTTTCTCTCCCTTGATGTATAATGTACCATTATTTCTTGACAAAATAAACTATGTATGTACCTGTTAAATACAGATAAATCTAATATTTCGTGCTGCTATACTGACATGAAACAATTTAATATCTTATGCTGTATGCAACCAACAGTACAATGTTGTAAAACTGCTTATACATATGCAAACTATCTATTTTATTCCAATCTTCCAATAATCGTATCCCATTTAATTATTAACTAATAGTTATTGCATTTGTTATACTTTATATTTCAACCGATATGCCTAATGTTTACAGAAATTTGAATACTGGGCAACCTGCAATACATTTATGTAAACCTGGTTGCACTATATTCATAATAGAGAATTTGCAAATTTTTTTGTCTATTTTTTTTCTAAATACCACGCTTTTATTTCTTTATTATTTTTTAGTGCAATTTAATAAAAGCTTGTTTTTAAAAATAATTATTTAAATTATTTACAAATAAATTTTAGACCATCTTAATAGAGTTGACAAAGTTTTATAGTACATATTTATAACTGATCTTGCTTTTAAAAGAATTATATCAGAAAACGTACTATTCTGAATATATATTAGTTGAAAATAAGTATGTAGTAAATAATTAAAATGTTATCTTTGTATTGAAATAGAAAATAATTGTTTACTTTATAGTTTCTAAGTAAATGATAATTATTTTTATAAATGCTGTTTTCTTTTACAATTAATTAATAAAATAAGCGTGATATGTTTTTGAACTAATAAACAGTGAATCTATTACATTCAATTTCTTTTTTTCCACCATCAATGTTATATATATCTCTGGTTAACATGAATTGAAAACTAAATGCGTATGTACATGTTTTGCAATCTCGTCTGTATGTCTCCTACAGATACATGTCTTTTATACGAATGCTAAATCGTATTCAGGAAAGTCAACAATGAATGTCTGGGAAAACCCGAACACTGTTGTTTTTCTTACCAGTTGTCAATGATAAGGGAACAAGATGCACAGTCTTTTAGCAGTTATTGGATCAGACGGTTTGTTAAAGAAATGTTCGTTCCACAATATGTATGCCTCAGTGCATTTACATTATTTTATTTAGTATCATGTAAGTACAAATACTTTCATTCTAGATATATATACATACATACATACATACATACATAACATCACGCCTTTCCCATTACTGGGGTAGCAGGCCCTTAGTCCCTACAATCACTCAAAATATTTAATATAATACAGAAAACTGCCTTTCATTCCTTATTTTCTAACAATTGCTCGCCAAATACTTCTATCCATACATAACTGTCTCGCCTCGTGAATATCCATACACCTTGTCATACATGCTCTCCTATTATTTCTGCTTATAATTTTACGTTCACTCAAAACATTTTCTATCATATTCATCCATTTATTCCTCGGTCTTCCTCGCATTCGTGTTCCTTCAATTTCACCCAAATAAATCTTCTTAGTTAATCTATCATTTGACATTCTTTCCACATGTCCAAACCAACGCAGCTGACTTGAAGCCACTCTTTTCACAACATTTTCACTAATTTCACATTCATCATACACTACTTTATTCCTAATACGGTCTCTTCTAGTCACTCCGCACACTCCTCTCAAAAATCTCATTTCAACCGCAGTTACCCTTTTTTTATTCCGGTTATCCCATACCCAACATTCACATCCATACATCAACGATGGCACAAGTACACCATTATACACACATAACCTAGCTTCTCTTGACACATTCACATTTCTAGCAAACATTCCCAAAGCGCCCAAAACTTTTCTACCTGCAACCGCTCTTCTTTCAATTTCAGCATTCATCCGTCCATCTTTCGAAAACATGCATCCCAGATACATAAATTCATTAACTTGTTCCATTTGCTCACCATCTATGCTAATCTTGCATTCCGTAACTTCATCCTTCTCAAAAACTAAAATCTTACATTTTGAAGCATTCATGATCAAATTCAAACATTTTCCCTGATTTCTGACACTCTCAATCATTCTCGTCAATTGTTCCTCAGATTCACCCATAATAACCACATCATCAGCATATGCTAATGCAGGCACAACGAATTCACTTATTTTCACACCATCATTTGTACACTCTAACGCTCGTCGCAATAACACATCCATATACAAATTAAAAAGCCAAGGAGACATCACACAACCCTGTTTCACTCCCACGTCAATATTAAACCATCTACTCAAACTACCATCCACACGAACTGCTGCTTGATTATTTACATATAAAGCCATTAGTGCTCTCAATAACGTACCACTAACGCCATACTCCTTCAAAATAGGCCATAATTTTTCACGCACAACACTGTCATATGCCTTCTTTAAATCAATGAAAGCACAAAACAATTTCTTGTTTCGGTCCAAAGTCTTTTCCACAATCATTCGAAGCGAAAACAATTGATCCACACATCCTCTTTCAGGCAAAAACCCACCTTGCATACCATTCAGTTTACTACATGTAATCTCCCTTACTTTATTAATTAGAACACTACTGTACAACTTACACACAACACTCAAGAGACTAATCGCACGATAATTTGTACATTCACTCATATTTCCTTTTCCTTTATACAATGGAACAATTACAGCACGCTTCCAATCTTCTGGAACAACATTTTGCCGCAAGCAGAATTTACATAAATAAACTAGCCAAGCAAACACTTTTTCGCCACCATACTTTAACATCTCTACTGTAATATCATCTATTCCTGCAGCTTTTCCAGTTTTCATTCTAGCCAAAGCATTACTTACATCGTCTTCATTTATATCCCAACATTCATTTTCACCACAATCAAAATCATTCATATTATCATTTATAACACAATTATTTTCATACAATTTGCTAAAATAACTGGTCCATCGTTCCCTAATCTCGGATTCTTTCCACAATAAATTACCATCATGATCTTTAACTGCTTTTACACAAGACATGTTACCACCCTTCAGCTTTTTCACGCATGTCCAAAACATCTTTTTATTGAGAACAAAGTCATTCGTCAATTTTTCATTCTTCTCTTTCTCACATTGCATTTTACTTTCACGCACAACACGCTTTGCATTCGCTCGCATACTTTTATATTTAAGCAAACATGCATCTCGAAAATCGCCATATGAATCCTTAACACTCAAAAAGCACAGATATGCTTCTTTCTTTAAACGTATAGCCTCCTTCACATTATCATTCCACCAATCATCTTTCATTCGTACACCTACTTTCGATACACCGCATGTTTCAGTTGCACACGTTACTACACAGTCCCTGAAAGTATTCCACTCACTAGCTAGATCTTCAAAATTCTCTGAGCAAATGGGTAAAACGGTATTCAATTTATTAATATATTGCAGTCGGACCTCTTCATTCTGCAATCTGTATGATCGAACACGTGTCATTCTTTCAGATTTCTTTACCCTCATTTTCCAGCCCTGAGCCAATTTAACACGGGATACAACCAAATAATGATCATTCGTTCCCAATTCTGCACCACGTTTTACTCGTGTATCTACAACAAGGCTTCTTAATCTCTCATCATACATTATCAAATCAATCACACTACGTCTATTCTCATGAATATTCTCCCATGTATAGATATGTGAAGACTTATGTTTGAAGAAAGTATTCGATATAAAGAGACCATATTCTATACAACAGGCAACAATCATTTTTCCATTTTCATTTACCCTTGCATCACCAAAACTTCCCACAACATTTTCACTTTCATTTCTCTTTACACCAACCCATCCATTTAAATCACCTGAAACAATTATCCTCTCACCAGGCTCACAAGTATCAAGCACATTATTTAATTCATTCCAAAAACATTCCTTCTCATAATCATTTTCACATTCAGTCGGACCATAAACACATACGAGAAATATTCTATGGAACCCAATTTTCATTCTTACATATAAAACACGAGAAGAAACACATTTATACTCACGAATACACGGTTTCACTCTTTCGCTAATAACTACACCAACACCATGCTTTGCATGAATGTTTTCACTGACACCTGACCATAAACAAAATACACCATTTATTTCATTTTCACTGCATCCTTTCTTTTTTGTTTCACATAATGTTAAAACATCTATTCCATAATCTTTCATAACATTCAATACCTCATTTTCCTTTCCAAGTATTCCTCTCACATTCCACGTAGCAAATCTTCTCTCACAATGTCTGTCACGTGCTCTATTTATCTGTCTAACATTCATTACAAATAGATAAAGGGCGAATGGTAGGAAGAAATTATGTTACAAAAGCTTACCAGGCTATATTGTAACGGAAAAACTGTAATAAATATTATTTAACTGACATACATATTAATTAATAATGTTGCTAATAGCAACTATCAAACAAACAAAAGCATATGTAAATAAATTAAAAATACTTATAAATAAATATATAATATCGACGTTTTAAAAGGAGATAATACTTATCATGGTAGCTAATAACCAATACTCCTTGAAAAATCAAGTTTCCACCAAAAAGGAATAGAATATATATATATATATACTCGTATATATATATATATATATATATATAAATATATATAATACATGCTAAAGTGGCGGATTAAGGATAGTCGAGGCCCCTAGGCAAATTATATTTGGGTGCCCTCAAAAAATATAACACTATAGTAGTGGTTCTGAAACTGGGGTCCGCGGACCCCTAGGGAATTGGCGTTTTCAGTGGGACGGCAAAGAGATCATCTTACATGTACATTTTAATAAAATATGAATTCGATAATTAAAAATATTTTGATAATGTACAAAAAAAATCTGGTGTGGTCACCACACTACTTTCTTATACTTAATTTAAATTGGCACATATTTGACATTTCAAATGCGTATTTCTGTAAATATTTTGTGTTTGTTTTGTTTTCATAGCATATATGATATTTTAAATTCATGCCAATATATAAATACATTTTACTCTAAATTGGATAAAGATTTTTTTCTTAAGCTTATTGTTTTCTATAACTTTTTTTCTACAAAATGACGTTTGATCAAATGTGATCTCGAACTTGACTTTCTAATAACTATGTGTAGAGTAGAAAGTTCAACGGGGAGTTACAGAAACTCACTGACATTCGTCCAGTTGGTGAGGTAGGTAAAACTGGGTAAAACTATCTACTATAATATGAGTTTTGGGAAAACTTATTTATTTATAGGTACATACATACATACATATATGGTCATTCATTAAAAGAGAATATTTTTTACTAAATGTATTAAGGAATAATTTTAGTGCAACTCAATAAAAGCTTGTTTTTAAATATAATTTTTTGTTTTTTTTTTATATATAATATATTCGTACCATATGAGGAAACTGTTGATTTAGTTGTATATATTCATTGCATTCTACAAAAATAAAGTAATGTATGCTACAAAATAGAACGTACTATATGTATAATTAATTATAAATGTATATTACTATATGTATATACATATAATCAATTAGGGAAACAACTAATAATCTATTACTAGGTATTTCAATGGTTTACTGTCAATGTAAAGATATTACATAAAACCATATTAATCTACTGTAATGAAATTATACGTACATGTATTTGAAATGTCAAATCAAATTGTTCAACCGATATGCCTAATATTTACAGATAATTTGAGAACTAGACAACCTGCAATACACTTATGTAATGCTGGTTGCACTACATTCTTAATTCAAAATTAACATATGTAGCGAAACTGCTATTTATTTCAATAAATACCTGGGACTTCTAAAATACATTTATCTAAATTACAAAAAAAAGTGACATTAATTGTTTAGCTACTTTCTTACATTGGTATTTTTATATGCATATACAATTTTCGATTTTCTGTCATTAATAATGCCCTGATATGTGGTTGATTGTACAATTTCTAATTTACTATCAATAATTATTATGGTCAGATCACTATCATGTATAATTTGTACAAATTTATTTTCATTTATTATACACAGATTTACATTTCTCGTAATTTAATGTTAATTTATTGCTGTTCAACTAATTTTCTATTAAATGAAGATCGTGGTTGATAGCTCTATCTAAATATATTTATAAGCATCACTGCAGAATATCAACGCGTTATCAGCAAAACGATGAATATCACAGTTAGTACACTTAAATGATCATTCATATACATACAGTAGTTTCTTACATTACAATGCAAAGATATTTACAATTATCCAATATAAATGTTCATTTCCCGGCAGTATTGGTATACCTGCTATAGTTAACTAATTAACATTAGCATTACTTAACAGTACTGCATTATTAACTTATTAATACATACACGTGAACACTAAACTTACTTATAATAACCTACATATTAATAGATGAATATTACTATCACATTACGATCATCCTTGTCGTTTCACTCAATAGCACCAAACTGATTATTACTGATTATTACATTCATCTGCCACTTGACGTAATATATCTTTAAATTCCGTGTTCCGAACTGCGTCTAGTAATGTACGTCCCGTTTTATCTTTGGCGTCCAGCGACAGACCATTCATAATCAACACTCGAGCAGTTTCTAAAAAAGGTTCAAACTCGTCTTCGTCAAATTCGTCTTCGTACAATTCGTCTATGTAATTAATTAAACATGCAATGCTGTCTGGCCCTTGCCATTTACAATATTCATAAGATCTTTGTTCAGTTGAAGAAATAATGATGCAGCTGCAGCACGTGCACTGTGGGCTACTGAATGAAGTGCGGTGTTTCCCCGTCTATCCACCTTTGTAAGGTCCGCACCACATTCAACAAGGACACGTATTGCTGAAAGAATACGCTCATCATTTATATATGTGCGACTATAGGGTATAACATGCAATGCAGTCTCGCCGTCTTTATTTACAATATTAATAAGATCTTTATTTAGTTGGAGAATTAGTGATACTGCTGCAGCACATGCACCCCTGGCTGCTGAATGAAGTACGGTATTGCCCCGTATATCTACTGCTGTAAGGTCCACACCACACTCAACAAGGACACGAATAGTTGCCAAAATATCTTCTTCGTTGTGAAAATAAGCGATGACATGCAGTGGTGTCTGACCGCTATTGTCAGTTTCATTGATTGTAGCCCTATCTGTTTTGATTATAATGGGTACCATCTTGTGATTTGCATATTCAGATGCTATATGAAGTGCGTTAAGACCTAAAAAGTTGCGTTGTGTGGGTGCGGCACCATTATCGAGCAGCCATGTTGCGATTTCCATGTTCCGCTTCTGCAATGCGACGTGTAATGGCGATCCACCCGTCTCCCGACATAGCTGGTTTATGTCGGCACCATTATGGTACAGTAATTGTGCCGTACTTAAGTCTCCACTCCACACAGCGTAGTAGAGCAAATCCTGCTGTTGTATCAGTGCCTGAACCTGATTTCTGGTCATTAGGTTAAATACACCTAACACGGCACTAATGACTTTATATTTATAGGATTTTCCTTATAATAATTGACAACAACTGTGACTCGTTCATTGGCGCACTGTAACACGACCCAATGAATATTATTGTCAGCAAATGCATACTTCAATGCCCCGGTGTAATACGTATCGCCGTACAGATCTGGTACCAGGAGGCAGAGTTGTAGCATGGTCTGTGGACACGCTTCACAGACCCCTTCCGCAAACTTCAGGTACGCAACAATGATCCTCCGCTGGTGCCATTCTGGTACCAGATGTGCCCTCCTCACGGGCGACTTGAACAGCTTCCACTCTACTAGACAGAGATCCACGTATAGCTTCACGTCCGGCCAGTTGACCAGCAATGTGGCAACATGGCGTAGCCAGTCAGCTGTACCAGAGCAGTGTATCTGGCCTCTGTAACATTTACACAATAGGGAACTTGCATAGATTTTTAATTAATTTTATTTAATTTTAAATCGACGTACATATATAAAATAATACATAATATATGTTAAAAAAAAATTTTATTCCATCAATTAGCAGAAATCTCGATTTTAAAATAGCAATTTTTCAATAAAAACTGACGTCATCTAAAACAGGTCGAGCGGAGTGACGTCATTAGCTAGCAACATGTCATGCGCAGAGCGAACAGAAACAGCTGACAGATGCACACTACTGAACTATGTGGCTATGTGTGTGTGAAAGACCTTTCGTTGTGTGTGTGTGTGTGTGTGTGCCCATGCAGTCCTGACGTCACACCGCGTTTTCGCGCCAAGATATTGTATCAAAATTTCAATAATTTATTTCTTCAAAAGTATAGCGAATTTCGAAAAAATAAAAAATAGGGAATTTGTTTTAATGCATACAGATTCAGAAAAAAATTGAAAAAAAATGTGCAAGTTCCCCATTATGTGTTAATGCAGTGGTTCTTAAAGTGGGGGGCGCGACCCCCAAGGGGGTCGATACAAATTTTTGAGGGGTCGCAGAATATTTGGCGAGTGATCCATTATTGCTACTAAACAAATAAATCTGCTAATAATAAAAACAATTAGTAATTCATTTTAATTAAACAAAAAAATTACGTCCTGGATTTTAGTGCCCTCCAACATTTTTCTGCGCACACGGTTCGGGGGGGTCCTTCGAAATTTTCAATTGTGAAAAGGGGTCGCGCGACCAAAAAGTTTAAGAAACACTGTGTTAATGTACTGTACAACACACGTACTCATTCCATTTCACTCCTGTATGAATGATGACAGCAGCATAAACCACTGCCAATGTTA
Organism: Carabus problematicus; assembly: GCA_963422195.1. NCBI lineage: Eukaryota > Metazoa > Arthropoda > Insecta > Coleoptera > Carabidae > Carabus > Carabus problematicus. Next base: position 17,941,995 of record OY728578.1, read on the forward strand.
CCATGGCCCGGCCCCATTGTCCGTTGCTTGCGTAATACACGGATGTGCCGATATCAGACGCCATGTCTACTATGTAGAATATAAATCCAACGATAGTGAGACATACATTTAAACGTGTCACTTGCATCTCGCCTGAGACATGCAAATAAACATAATAATAATAATAATAGTAGTCGTCCAAACTAGTGATAATAATATCACCAGTTGGAATGATGTTACCTGCTCGCGCCTGAAGAAACATATTCCATCGTGGTAACCATATGTTGATCCATTTCTTATTGTCTTCAGTCCATTGTGAACCTGCACACGCATACACACACACACACACGTATCTTATTGTCATGTGTAGTTTTATAGAACATTCAATAACTATTATATTAGCCGTATTTTTACATGATATCATTCAGTACCCCCGGGTTTAATTATTACTCTTTAAAAGCATTTTTATTAGAAATGTGAGCATTCATACCATTTTAATTAATACCAATCAATGCAAATAACTTATCCCTACACCTGTACCAAATTTCAGAGCTCTAAAATATATAATACAGAAGCAATCGCAACTTTTTCAATTTTACATGTTAATTCCCTATGTCCCAGATTTCTTGGGACACCAAGTTATATATATATATATATATATATATATATATATATATATACCGGGTGTCCCAAAAAATCTGGGACAGAGAATAAACATGTAAATATAGAAATATTGTGATTACTTTTGAACAATACATTTTAGAGCAAAAGTGTAAATAAAAAAGTTGTTCTGAATTAAAAACTGCATAATATGATGTTATGTTCACTACTCAAATATTTTTGTATACCGAGTAAATCAGGTTTGAAATATTGCATTTTGATGACAGATCAGGAGGTCATGGAACAAAAATGAATTTTTGTTAATTACAGCAACAAATAATCAAAAAATAGTGTTTTTGTTTCACGACCGCCTAATATGTCATGTATTTCAAAATTGATTTACTCATTACAGAAATATATCTGAACATTAAATATGGCGTCATATCATGCAGTTTTTAATGCTGAACAACTCTTTTTACACTTTTGCTCTAAAATGTATTGTTCAGAAGTTATCACGATATGTATTTCTATAGTTACATGTTAATGCCCTGTCCCAGATTTCTTGGGACACCCGGTATATAGGTACACTACGAGTACTACTAGTACATACCTCGTCGTTCTTCTTGCCATGGAATGTACTTATCAATATCGTCCTTAATGTCCGATGATATGATGGCGGAAGTGCCCAGTATTCCTACAAACATCCAAGTACAACATGTGTATCTAAAGCTGTCTGTAATAATTATAAACAGTACACACGCACAGTAACAGACCTTGTATCTGCTGGAGAAATGTATTCCAGTCTGAGAATAGCTGGTGATACCGTTCCTCTCTATCTGCTAATAACTTCTCACCTGCACATCACACACATGTTATTATCCATTGTATTCGTTGGAATGTTGTAGTGTACGGACAGTAGTAGTATGTGTGTTAGTAGCGACAGTAGTACTTACCATGGATATTCTTCTTAAAAAATCGCCTCATTCCTGGAATGAATTCATCAATTTCGTCTGTTACATTTCCAGCTACGCGTGGTACTAGAAGAAATTATAGTTATCAGTGTCCAGAATGAACACTGGTACCTGACAGTGTGTCATCATGTAATGTGAATTAATATTGTTGGATACTCGGTTTTAGAATTAACACGTGTATATAACTTGTCAGGGAGTATTCTAGTTACACACTCGCCAACCATGAAAGAAGTGTTTGTGGTTACGTACCAGTTACAGATTTGTTGTCATCCGAACAGCGAGAGAATGCATGACTGGATTCGTTCAACTCAGAGGCTACAACAAAAACAGTTTTACGCACTCGACCATGAAAACTAAATGTCTGAGTTATCAGTTAATTAATTATATATCAGATACGTATTACTGTATTGCTCACTAGAATCAACAACAAAACTAAGTCACCCGAATTATAAAATGTAAAAGAATATTCTAATCAGTTATGGACTCTACGTATTTGATTTGCGAATTCGCTGATACTTGTACACTAATCTTGTTCATATTTATCTTTTAAAATTCTACAAGCGGCAGATAAGAATAAGATACCTTGAGAAATAATGTACATGTGGTCGATACTCTATAATTATTAGTTACCAGCAAGTTGGCCACCCGAGTAACAAGTTTCTGCTGATGGACCGCCATCTATGTACGGGACGTCCAACTCCGCTCCGAATGCAGTATCTGCATCAGAAGTGTACGTTAATAATTATAATATGAAAATGTTTGCATTTTTAATAAAATACCAGGCACAAGTTTTATAAACACATGTAATATGTACAAATGTACTTTGAAAATATGACAGTTGGTGATTGTATTTCTTTTAAATGTGTTAAACTTACGGAACTATTTAAAATTAATAATATTTCATACCTCGGAGCAGTTATATTCAGATAATACACTCACCGTCCATCAAAGGCACAGTCACTTCCTGTTGGTTCCTTAGATCATACATAATTAAACATAAAATAATTGCTAATACCGATCACTAGTATCACTACAAATTGGTACTAGGTGTCCAAGTTCGACTTATATACAGCATATTGTATCGGGTGGACATAACTAAGATAATTCACAAGTGCCAAGTCAATATTTACGATTAGTTTCAATCAAACATGTCAAAAGAGATTTGCTAAATTTCAGTCTTATCACATGTTACGAAACACTGATAAAGTCATAGAAATATTAAAGTGGAAAACCGACGAGAACACTACACACTATCTTACTCAAATGGTACTTGCCAGCAACAGACGCTATCGACAGGCGGGAAAAAATTCACGCATGCGCACGAAGGTAAAATGTCGGCTTATGCAAGCGCGCTTGATTCAAATCCATCAGGTTTTCGTAAAAAAAATAAAGTCGGATACTTTTCTAACAGACCGCGTATGTGCTAGTTATGTCCTGCAAGTGCATGAATTAATCTCGCCCAATATTGTTTATGATTATCCTCTGATATGACGTTGTTACTTCATTATGTAATTACACGTGCATAAGTGCTTCATATTTAAGCAAGCATATTTAAAAAGCACTTCAAGTGTCTTATCGCGGTTTCTTGCAATTATATTCATGTTCATTTTCCTTATAAGATATTGCGACGAATTTTACTTGTGGAATTAGGAATTATACTCGGAGAGAAACAGTTCAGGAATCATTAGTAGGGAATTTTCTATTTATAAAATACCAAGTATCAATTTGATTTCTATTCATTCATTCTCATATTGGATAGCAAGATGTTTATTCGGTGAATCAAATGTTGTCATGGCGGATGAAATTGAATCCTTTTATGTTGAATGTCTCACATTGTAAAATGTCTATTTGAGTTTGCCGTTTCCATACGATTGTTTTGTGCCGCTCCATGCTTCTCGTAAACAAACTTCTGATTTATAATAGACATTTTGACAGTTGTCAAGTAAATTAACAGTGGAAAGAATGAATTCGAACTTTGATTGATCGAAGCATTAAATATTTTAAATGCGTTATAAACTTGATTTTAAAGACATATTTCATATTGCACTAGTGACATTTGAAATTGTTAAGTTGGTATGTTGCAGTGCACGGTCACTTACGGGTTAAAAGTTGTGGTGGGATTTTTAATTCACCGCACCAACAATAGATGACACTGCATGTTAATCGAGAAAAAATTTTAGTAGCGGGACATTTGAATTTAACTAACAAATTATTTTTCGTATGAGGTTGGGAATTTTATGGAAGTAATAATATAAACACACATATATACATATATAATTATGATTTTGTATTTTGGTTTCTAAATTGTATTACAATGTTAATGGATAATGTTTTTGATTTTAAACTTAAATTAACAATACTTAAAAACCAATGCATTACTACATCGTATAAGTTTCTTTCCGCTGTACGATTGTGCACATAGACAAAATACACAATAAGTTGCCGACAACTAAGATCAGTTGTGTATTAATGTTATATTTGACTTGTGTTGTTAAGTGTATTAATAATAATAAATTTATATATTTGGTAAGAACTAGTTTTATTAACTTAACATACAGAAGATGGAAGTCCAAACGTGTTATAAATCATGTAGGTACAAAGTAAGTAGATTTTTGTTACTGATATTTTGAGCAACACAGTAATATTTTAATCATGCTAATTCATGAAATAGGTGCATATACACTTTTAATATGTGGATTAAGTATTTTTACCATATATTAATATTTTGTTGAGAATTAAAACATTATAACAGATGACTACCTGTTACATTTCGTATACGTTAGTATATATATTAAAAATGTTATTTAATTATCTTATTAACCGTGCATACCATTAAGCATTAATATTTATCATATAAGAAGACAGTAAATATAAATAAGAAATAACACATTTATGAATAGATTATTAGATATAATAGATATGTTTTACATGCACAATCACATGATCACAATTGAATATGAAATTATACTTTTTGGGACTTATGTGATGATTCTGTAATGAAATTAAGTAGTGTCAGCGTTTTTGGGCTCGAGTGGTAGCCCAACGCGCTGCACGAGAGAGACCGTCCCCGACCAGCAAAGAGTGAGCAGCGTGATACGCACTTAATAAAGATAAGAACCATGTAAAGAAATAATAGCGAGAAAATCAATAGTTTTTTGTTCATCCATATAAATCAGGTATGTAAACTTTAAAATTATATCATATCAATATATTATTATTATTATCCAAAAAGGATGTATTTCTATTAATAACGAGGCCTGGAGGCAAGAACCCAGAGATGAGTAAGTAACGAGTATTTAAAAGTAAAGTAAAGAAAGTAGAAATCATTACATTGGTGGCAGCGATCAGGATTATTTTATTTGCAAATTTAATTAATTTGAGTGTTATAATTGCGATAATTTGTAAATACGCCACAGGTTGTTATAATAGAAATACATGCTATAGTAAAGGGTTTGAGTTTTCTTTTCAATGTGCGCTTTACATTTGTTATATTTTATTGAATATAATTGCTTTTTTTTAATAATAAATAAAAATTAAATAATAGTAAATTATTGCGTAATATATTGTCATCGATGGTACGCAGTAAGTTACTTATCTAGTATTGCAACGTCGAGCGGATGTGATCTCCGATAAAAATATGTCTACGTTGCGTCTTGAGAAATAAGTTTTGAGTAATTATTGACATCATCTTGCTTTTGTTTTAAACAATACCTTCACAACTACGTATTAAATTAAAGATTTTAAAATTAACGTCTGTAAATATAAAAATCGGTCATGGCTAATCCATCATCTCCAATGCCGGATGCTTCGACATCAACAACAACAAGCGCGGGCCAAATGTCGAGAACCATAGGGCAAACATTAGTTGGAATCCCACAATTTTCGGGTAAAAGTAATGAAAATATAAAAGAGTTTTTTTCAAAAATTGCACAACGGGCACGTATCGATGCCTGGTCCGAACAGCAAACATTAGCCGTGGTGAAATATCATTTGACCGGTGACGCCTTTAGATTTCTTGAAGCAGAACCTAGTTTGAATGCGGATGATGTACCGTACACTATTTTAAAAAACGCTTTGATAAAAAAATACGCTAGGAAAGTAATTCCGGGACAAGGAATAATAAATTTATCAAAATGTATTCAAAAACCTAAAGAAACAATAGACCAGTACGCAACTAGACTTAAAATAATTGGCACTCAATTGTTGGAAGAAAATTTAAGTTATGATTCAAATGATAGTGAAACCGCTGCTTCTAAAAAACGTCACGAGCGAGATTTAATTCATCAATTTCAAAAAGGTGTATCAGATGACATCGCTAAATTAATTATGATGGATATTACAAAAAATCCACAGTTTACATTTGAAGAAGTAGTTGATTTGGCGCAAAAAGCTGAAATAAGTGTAAACATTTTACGGCAAGGAAAATATTCAAATGACACGTTAGTAGTATACGGAAATGAAAATAAAAATCGAAATAAAGATCAGTCAAGTACAAAAATAAATCCGGATATAACATGTTTTAATTGCCAAAAGAAGGGACATATTTCGCGTAATTGTAGAATTGTGAAAAACATCAAATGCTTTACTTGCGGTAAAATGGGACACTTGGCGAAAAATTGCTATAAAAATAAAACTAGCATGAAACAAGAAAATCCGAACCAATCAAAATTTGGAACAAATAAACAGGAAAATTTAAACTACCAACGACCCTCGTTTGCTCCCCGAAGCGAAGGCCAATCAACGAGTCAGCAGTAATAAGTATTAAAATACCGCGTGTTGAAATAAATGTAAATAGTATAGACAATAATGTTCCGTATATTATTGAAGTCCAAATTAATAATTATCCAACACAAATGTTAGTTGATACGGGCGCGGCTGTAACAATAATAAAAGAACAGCAGATTCGTAAATGCAGGGGAATTATAGAGCCAAGAAATAATATTGTCATAAAAGGAATTTCTGGCGCAGAGTTAAATTGCATAGGAGTTTCAAGAGTGCAACTGAAAGCAGGTATTAAAAGCTATCCTATTGATTGCGTGGTTTGCAACGATTCGTTACCGCTTCAAGTCAATGGATTGCTAGGCCGCGATGCAATGAAATTTTTAGACGCCATGATAAATTTCCAAGACCATTGTATAATATTAGGTGGAGAAAAATTTAATATGATAGAATACGATAATCTCGACGCAAGCGATGATTTGTATGTGAGAGGTATACGAGAAGACATTCCGAGAAAGAACTCTGGCAGCCTTCTAAAGAAGAATGTCGTTCAAGAAGTCACTGGAAATCTTTTCGATGCCCCATCAGACTGTAGTCTGGTACATTGCGTTGCTCAAGATTTACGGATGGGCCGAGGGATTGCCGTCCGCTTTAAGAAAATATTTGGAGGGATACAGGACTTACGAAAACAGCACGTAAATGTTGGAAACGTTGCCGTTTTACATAAGGTCGGAAACGATAATCTAAGAAGAGATTACGTTTATTATTTGGTTACGAAGAGATATAGTAATCAAAAACCTACAATTTCTGCTTTACGTCAAGCACTGAGAGGGTTGAAAGCGCATTGTTTACAAAACAATGTGTCAAAGATAGCCATGCCCCGAATTGGATGTGGATTGGATAAATTGAGTTGGCAAGATGTGAAAGAAATCTTAAACGACATCTTTCAAGATACCAATATTCAAGTTATTGTGTATAATTTAAATCGGAAGGAATACATCAAACAACAATTGGATTCGAATAAAAAAGAGGAAAATTTTAATGCAGAAACAGTTCCTCATAAATATAATGAAGTAATGTCACCAATTTTCGAATTGAATAAAAAAGGAGTTGAAGTAGGAACTCAAGTGAAAGAAGAATACAAGCAAGAAACAACTGGGAATCAGCAATTGTCTTCGTTACGGCCAATAATGAAGACACGCAAAGACGACGGGATAGTTGGCCGCTTTCCTGTACGTATCAAAGAAACACTCGATATTCCACCCAGGTGTCAGTTCGTTTGTCAAGCTGTCCAGGAGATCCGGAATCCTGAACAGGATATTCTTGTGGAACCTGTAGAAGTCTTAGTCCACGGAATAATAGTAGCAAGATCAGTTTCTAAAGCAACTCCAGAACTACAAATTTGTTTATTAAATGTGTCTAATGAAGTCGTCAAATTGAGAAAAAACATGATTGTAGCTTATTGTGAACAAATTGTTGAAAATTCCGAGAATGTACAACTAGATCAACAAGTAAATTACGTCAATGTCAAGAAAGTAGAAGATATGGATCAACATATTGACTTGGACCATTTACTAGATGAAAAGAAACAACAATTAAAACTTATGTTAGAACAATATTCCAATGTTTTTATGTTACCAGATTCTAAATTGGGATGTACCCATGAAGTTCGTCACCGCATAATCACTGAGGACATTCCACCAATTACTAAACATCCGTACAGAGTACCGTATAATCAGAGAATTGAATTGAAAAAACAAATTTCTGACATGTTGAACCAAGGTATTATTACTGAGTCAAATTCACCTTGGTCAGCCCCAGTGATTATGGTAGCAAAGAAAGCTGCAGATGGAGAAAACAAAGTAAGAGTTTGCATTGACTGTAGACAGTTAAATGAAGTGACAAAACGGGATTATTTCCCACTACCTAACTTGCAAGAAACTCTAGATCAATTGGGAAATTCACAATATTTTACGACATTAGATTTAGCAAGCGGATATTGGCAGGTAGAAGTTCATCCTGAGGATCGTGAGAAAACCGCATTTTCAACACCTGACGGTCATTATGAGTGTGTAAGAATGCCATTTGGTTTAGCCAACGCACCAAGTACGTTTCAACGATTAATGTATTCCGTATTGTCAGGAATGACCGGAGATCAATGTCTTGTATATCTAGATGACATTATCATATTCAGTCAAACTTTTGAGGAACATTTGCAAAGGATACAGAAAGTTCTCGAAAAATTAACAAATGCTAATTTAAAACTTAAACCATCTAAATGTGAATTTGCGAAATCAAGCGCAAAATATCTTGGTCATATAATAACATCGGAAGGAGTTGAACCAGACCCCGAAAAAATCGAAGTGATGAAACATTATCCAGTACCAAAAACGGTAAAAGAAATTCGAGCTTTTATTGGTCTCGTGGGATTTTATCGGAAATTTATACCTGAATTTTAGCGTCGAGCTGCACCCTTGACACGCTTAACAAAAAAAAATGTTCAATATAAGTGGACGGATGAGGAACAAACCGCTTTTAATTATTTAAGAGAACGGTTATGTCATCCACCTGTACTGCAATATCCAAATTTCTCGGAACCTTTCATACTAAGCACGGATGCTTCTAATCTTGCAATTGGAGCGATTTTGAGTCAAAAAGTTGGAAATCTTGAACGACCCATTGCCTACGCAAGTAGACAACTGAATAAAGCTGAACAGAATTATTCCACTACAGAACAGGAATGTTTAGCAGTCGTGTGGGGGATAAAACATTTTCGCTGTTATCTATATGGTACAAAGTTCACGGTTATTACGGATCATAGGCCGTTGAAATGGTTGTTATCACTCAAAGACCCGACATCTAGACTTGCCAGATGGGCGTTACTTTTATCGGAATATGATTTTGAAATTACACATCGACCTGGGAAGAAACATAACAATGCAGATGCTCTAAGTAGAATACCCGTCAATACGCTGTCTGCTGACATTCAATGTTTACCAATATGGGACAAATCCTTAATAAAGATAGAACAAGATAAGGACGAACATATTAAAGAAATTAGAGAAAAAATTGAACAAAATCCTGAATTTAACGAATTTTACGAGGACGAAGATGAATTGGTATTCAAGGTTCAAGAAAAAGACGAAGAAAAGGATAGATTAGTAATTCCCAAAACTCTAGTCACCAAATTTATACATGACTATCACGATCTACCATACGCAGGACACCAAGGAGTAACTAAAACGTATCACTTAATGAAAACCAGAATGTACTGGAAAAATATGAATCAAGACATCAAGGATTATATTAAGAATTGTCATTCTTGCAATAGACGAAAAACTACAAATAAGAAACCAGCACCTCTTCAACGCTTTGAAGAAATTACACGTCCATTTCAATTGACTGCCATGGATATTGTTGGACCATTTGTGACAAGTGATAATGGAAATAGATACGTATTAACATTTCAAGATTACTTCACAAAATATCCTGAAGCAATTCCACTTCCAGATCAAAAAGCAGAAACAGTTGCAAGGGCATTTGTGACAAATATTATTAGTAGACATGGAGTCCCACAAAAATTATTAACAGATCAAGGGACAAATTTTGTTTCACAATTGATGAAAGATGTTTGCAACCTGCTTGGAGTGACAAAAATTCAGACTACTCCATACCATCCAATGAGCAATGGAATGATTGAACGATTTCATCGCGTTTTCAAAGATATTCTCTCTCATTATATCTCATCAACACAGCGTGATTGGGATAATTGGATACCGTACGTTTTAATGGCTTACCGAACATCTGTACATTCATCTACGGGCGAAACTCCATTCTTTCTGATGCACGGTAGAGACATGGAACTCCCCTACGATGATATATTTAAACCAAATAAGATAAAATATGATTATGATGAGAATTACACTTCAGAATTACTCGCTAGACTAAACTCTGCGTTTACTCTGGTTCGAGGAAACTTAAAGAAGGCGGCAGAACAAAGAGAATATCAATATAACAAAAAGAGCAAGTCGATAAATTTTACGTTAGGAGATAAAGTCTACCTACATAATCCTGCTTCCAAGATAGGTCTGTCAAAGAAATTAATAAAACCATGGGAAGGACCGTATCGCATTACAGAAATATTAGGTCCAGTTACATACAGAATCACAGAAATTGAAGGAAAAAAGGAACAAGTAGTACACGTAAATCGATTGAAACAATGTTTCGCGAATTTTGATACTGACTTAAGTTCGGAAGAAGAACGAGAGGAAGACAGTGATGATGATACCAACGATTTTAGGCCACTGATTCCTACAGAAACTAGTATACCGTCATCTTCTAGAAATCAAAATTCATTAAACATAAACGAAGAACAGAATGAAACTTTCGAAGCAGTAGAACATCCTCCAGAAACAATCGAAGAACATGAATATATGGACGAAGAAGAAAATGAAAACACCGAAGGTCAAACAGGCGAATTAACAAATGAAGAAGACCCAGAAGCGAGTACCAGCCGTCGATCTCCTTATCAAACTAGAAGCCGAGGGCCGGTTACAGAACATCCATGGGTTCTACGGAAGAAAATATGAAATACTTAAAAATAGCAAGATTCTATATACGTAAAAAGTTGAACTGTTTGGTTAGAGTTTTAAACAATTTCCAGTTTTATTTGATTTGTTTATGCGTTTATCGTAGAAAAAAAAATTAATTAAATAAATTTAACTGACGTTCGAATATGCAATATTAAAGATACCAGGGATGTTCCTGTTAATAAATACGTAGACCAAAATCAAGTAACAAGCATGTAACCTCCTTTAACCGTTCAATCAAGTAATAATCAATCATTTTTGAATCGTTAAAATTGAAAAATTTAAAAAAAAAATATATTAATTATATTAGTTAGCCTTTTATATTAGTTAGCCTTTTATATTAGTTAGCTTTCATGTATCATTATATAAACAATGTCTAATAATTATTATTTAATTTTGTTTTATAATACACGTGACCATGAGATCACGGGTATATTTTATACAATCCAAGATTCTGGAAGACACATGAATCCACACGGAAGAAAATTGGCATATTATGGGAAGAAAAGCTAATGCCGAACCACCAACTAACGTGATCAGGTGAATTGGGCACTGCACTTCAATGGGTTATCAGTATCGTACAAGTTCTCATGTTATGAAACGAATCCTGTTCACATTCGTCACCATTGGATCTACCAATCATAAAGTCAGTCAGTCAGTCCCATAGCAATTAAATATTAACCTAATTTGCAAATTCTTATATGTGTCTTTAAAATCTAATATATGTAATTGTAAAATTGTATTAATTATGTTTATATGTATTTAAGCAAGATTTAATATTGTAAACTAAATGTACTATCATGTAACCAAATATTGTAAAACGAAAAACTATTGACTTGTAGACTTTTTTCTTGTAAAAGGAATTGTTCAATAAGAACAATTCTTTTTATAAGAAGGAAGGAATGTAATGAAATTAAGTAGTGTCAGCGTTTTTGGGCTCGAGTGGTAGCCCAACGCGCTGCACGAGAGAGACCGTCCCCGACCAGCAAAGAGTGAGCAGCGTGATACGCACGTAATAAAGATAAGAACCATGTAAAGAAATAATAGCGAGAAAATCAATAGTTTTTTGTTCATCCATATAAATCAGGTATGTAAACTTTAAAATTATATCATATCAATATATTATTATTATTATCCAAAAAGGATGTATTTCTATTAATAACGAGGCCTGGAGGCAAGAACCCAGAGATGAGTATTTAAAAGTAAAGTAAAGAAAGTAGAAATCATTACAATTCTCTAACGGCCGGTTACTCCTATTTATTGATACTCAATATTACATATTAAATTTTTTGGAAGGTGTTGGCAGTTCGTCATAAGCATCATCCGAATGAGGAATGCAAACTGCATACATTAGGAAGACGAACAGCAGCAGAGTGCGATCTTTGCAAAGATTTTCGCACAAGTTGAATTACAATATCCATGTACAGCTACTTCTCATCATATTTCAATATTCTGCTTCGTTGTAGTTTTCTTGTACTTTTATTTTCCTTGCTGTGTTGTTTAGTAGAATATATTGGTATATATTGATCGTCAGTAATTAATACTAATTTTCGTCCACACATTTATTTCTTGATCATTAATGTTCTGTGAATAAATTTCTACATTTATACAATTGTACTTTATATCGAAATAAATACATGTTTAATAGCAAACTCTGTATAGACATTTATTATCTCTGTGAATGTTTGCAGTAAATATTCTTCATAAATGTTTAGCTATTTCCTCTGTTTTTCTACAATTTATATTTTTGGTCTATTTTCATTTTATCATATTTAATATTGTTGATTCTTTATTGTTTTGAATATAAGCAATTACTTACTTCTAATTATTTATAGTCAATGTCATATACAAACTTATTGAAAATCAGTTATGTTTGAAGTTCTGACATGTAATCAAATAATTGTATCTAACCTCACAAAATAAGCAAGTGTATTTGTCATTTTTTAATCTTGTATTTCTCTTTAACAAATGTTCAACTATATAGCTCTATCCCCTTTTCCTGTTGGTCGTATGTTGTTGCTAAATAATTAAATTATATATGCCAGTGGTATTTAATATACAAATTATTTGATATGTGTATTTTATTAATACATGTATATAATAATTATTTAACAAAATGATAATTTATTTAACTTCTAGTATTCATAGCATGCGCATTTTAAAATTCTAGTATTACAAGAAAATAAAATTTATTTATTAATAATTTATTTAAGGAAAGCGAATATTATTGCTATACCTCCTATTTTCTTTAATATAATAATAATTATATCAAATCTATTGTAATAATTTACATATATGTACAATGTACATGTTTCCAAATATAAAAATAAACATGCCATTAATATTTCTATGGTCATGTCTGTAAACGATTATTCAAACTATATCTGCATTCTACAAATTTGTACGTTCATAAATTTTCTTGTCATCTACGATATAGCAACAAAACATTAACAAAATGATTAAATATTATTAATTATACAATAATTCTATAATTCGAAATCTACTGCTACCTTCAAGTTATAAATTGACAAATCATTATTATATTTTTACGATTAAAACGGGCTTCAAATTAAGAACCGAAGAAACCCGAGAGTCGACCTGACGACTTGTCGACGCTATGTATTGTCGACGGCACGACACACACTCCTTTTAACGAATTATAATTTAAGAATATTAATTTAAAACTAATGTAAATAATGTTATATGCTCCAGTGTATAAGAAAGTAAAACAACTCTTTTCCAGGTTAAGCTAAATATTGATTGATAATAATATCAGAAAAAAAAAAACATAAACACAAAATTTTATAAATTAATTTAAAATACTTAATGTTGTCAAAAATATATGATTCAAATATTGAGCTAATTTAATTCTATCGACAGTTGAATGAAATAATACTCCCTTAATCATGCAACCTGCATTACAGAAGTGTTACATAAGTTGCCTGCTCTCACACAAAGCAAAAGTTCGATATTATAGTCGTATCTCATGTTGAAATTTTGCTTCAAAATTTGCAAAAATATTCTAAAATACAAATTAAAACATTACATATTTTTTTATAAATAATATGTTTGAAAATTCATCTCATTTGTTTAACGTAACAAACGTATAATAATCAGAATTATACTTTAGAAAATTCATTAAATGCTGTCATCTTCGAATTAGTAGTTTTATTTAGAAGTATTTCTAAGTTATCTTTTTAATTATCAAAACCGGAACAGTACTAGTCACTGTTACAAATGATATATTTTATAACTCGAAATGTTCGGTATTTCCAAATATTTTATCGCAATATTTATCTAGCGATAATACTGACCCACACTGTTCACAAATTTTTTTTAATGTTATCCTTTTCCTCATTGAGTGTGTATCCCAAATGAATGTAACACAAAAATAAGACTTGTGTTTGAATTGTATTTAAAATCGTAAAATGCAGTGTGCTTTAGTGTTTTATCTTGTGGTGACAGTATTTGTTGTTGTACATAGTTTGCCTGAGCTATGTTTGATTAATAATTACGGAGGAAAACGTGCAAATTGTGGAAGATATGACGTCGAATACATATTCGATTTTATACCACCAGTTTCTTACAACATAACGTACATTACCATGCGGGGACAACCGCTTAAACAGTTACCGTACAACGCATTTCGAAATCTCAGCAGTCAAAATAGTATATCTGCGATATTACTTCCACGTTGTCAGATTAGTCGTGTAGATGCTGGTGCACTTTTGAATTTACCTAGCCTCACTGATATTGACTTGTCATATAATGATATAAATCGAATTGACAGTAAGTTGTTTAGTCATACTAAACAAATAAAATATATTTACATGGCATACAATAAGATTGAAGTATTGCCGAATGGATTATTTCAAAATTTGACACGGTTGAACACAGTAAGCTTAAAACACAATCAAATACGTCAGTTAGAAAGTTATTTATTTAAAAATACACCTGCTTTGAGGCAAATTTATTTAAATGATAACCAAATCGAGTTTCTGAACATGCTATTTAAGGATAATTTTGATAAATTTACATCTTTATGGCTGTCTGGTAATCCATGGAAGTGTAATTGTGAACTCGGACCGTTATACGAATTTCTTATAAAAATTGATCAGTTAAATCAGTATGGGCTTGTATGTGAAATGCCATCAACATTCCATGGAAAAAAATGGAGCGATATAAGTAGAGACGAATTTGTATGCCGTTCTAAAGATGTAATATCAACTCAAGATTCAGTTATAACTAGTACTGAACCAATGACAACTACAGAACAAGACGACAATATACCTGTAACAGTTTATAATGTTACTAGGTCAACTCAAGAATCAGTTATTACTAGTATAGAACCAATGACAAGTACAGAAGCTGACGACAATATCTTTGTAATAGTTTATAATGTTACAATGTCTACTCAAGATTCAGTTATAACTAGTACAACACCAATGACAAGTACAGAACAAGACGAAAATATACCTGTAACAGTTTATAATGTTACTAGGTCAACTCAAGAATCAGTTATTACTAGTATAGAACCAATGACAAGTACAGAAGCTGACGACATTATCTTTGTAATAGTTTATAATGTTACAATGTCAACTCAAGATTCAATTATGACTAGTACAACACCAATGACAACTACAGAACAAGACGACAACATCTTTGTAACAGTTTACAATGAAACGAGGTATCAACCAGTTGACACTGGTATACCACAGCCACCTTCGAATCAGAATTGGATTCTATATACAATATTAGTTCTGGTGTGCGTCGCTGTAGTTATAATTGGAGTAGGATTCGTTTTGAGATTTATATTAGCGAAATCAAACAGAAGGCGCTATATTCTGTTACCAGCTGTTGTAAAACGAAGATCAGATGTAAGTGGAACGGATAGCAGTACATATTTTAACCTAATTTTTATTAATAAATATTATTTTCAGCAACGAACAAATACTCGCAATATGGAGAGTGACCTTTCAATGCGTGTCGTCCGAAGCAGTGCGGTGTCGGAAAAGAACGATTCGGCATCAAAGTCGGATGACGTGCATGCAGAATAAATACCATTCCACCATTATGAAATACGGGACGGGACGAAAAATTAATCTTGTAAAATAAAATATAATAATCTGTGGCAGTAAACGAATGGATTATGTTAATAATATATTAATAATAGAATAACTTAATCATAATCTTTAACGAAATGCCAAAGTTATTTTCGTGTTGTTTCTTTTTTTGTGTAGATTAAATTAAAGCAGGAATTTAAGATAGGAATGTAATACCGAATTTCTATTTCCAGTAAATGCAGGCTACTTATGTGACGTTACTGTATAGCGGGTTGCATAAGCAAGGATGTATTTGTTTTCTGAACTGTCAATAGAGTGTATTATATTAGCTTAATGATCTGTTTCAAATGTTATGAAAAAATATGAGGAGAACGCATTCGTTTTTCAAACCAAAATGACAATTTTTAACCCAAGTTAACGTGTAATGAGGCACAAAAGATACGGGTGAAATTAAAATAGTATTGCGCAAAAAAATGTTACAAATAATGTTGCAAATGTGAAAATGAATATAAGCCTGAGAAAACAAGGTTTACAATAAATATTTTTATATTACACTTGCTTATTATTAGCTCTTTTCAATATATAAACAAGCTCATTATGCCCTAGGGCATAATGAGTGGTCATAATGACTTTTACGCCCACTAATCATTAACTTTATTTTCCAACTTCCAGTCACCAAATATTTTTCATAAATTGCCTTCGATTTGATAGGCAATAAATTTTCGCTCTAGTTCAAATATTTTTTGTACGTAATGCAGTCGACGTGATTTTCGAGAATAAATTCAATGGGTAAATAAATAAATAAAAATAACTATTATGTATTTATTTAAAGCATTATTCACCTAAACTTTATATTTATTTTTACATATTTTGTACCAATTAATATACGAATTTGCTGACACAATACAACTGTCAATATAATTGCAAATAAACAGTATTTAGGGATAAATAATATGGTATAGTAGTTACCTTGAATAAGTAATATTTAGTAAAAGAGCATAAGTATCTAGAATTTACGCAACGCAATCATAATTACTAATTTAGTTGGGGTGTTCCTGAGTAAACCAACCTAAATCATTTATTATTTCATAATACTCTGACTATAGTGTAATGGAAATTTAAGAAATTGAACTGCAGTATTTGACGATTGTTTTAGATCCACAACGTACTCTTTCTCTTTCGTATATATATATATATATATATATATATATATATATATATATATATATATATATATATATATATATACGTATATATATATATATATATATATATATATATATATATATATATATATATATATATTGTAACATGACATGTACTTGAAAACGCGAAATCTACATACTAAACGCAAAAAGGACCCTTTTGAAAACTCTACGTTGTGTTAGCGGTAATTACAGTTCGTTGATATGGAGTCGCACAGAAGGATGATCATTCACAACTAAATAAAAGACAGAATCTCAGCAGTAAGAGTTTTTATTGCACATTAACGTTATTTGGGCAGCAAAACAAATGTATTTAGTTACTCAACACTCCACGAAATCAGACAGCACACACAGGTGTGGGTCGAAATCGAGAACACCCAACTGCTTAGAGCACACAGCTCTTGAACAAAACTCGTGAGGACGTTGTCCATCCACATGAATCATAATGCTCTACGCTTGTGTTATTTATTGTATGTGTTTTATCGAATTCAGCTGGTTCTACGGTGTTGTGACTTTCGCCTGCCAACCCGCGCTCCCACGATGTGAACCAGTGATTCGTTTTAGGTGTAGGGTAGCACTCGACTGCCCCTGCGGTCTTGCGACATATTGCCAGTCAACCCGCACTCCCACGTTGTAGGACAGCGAGCACAGTTTAGTTGTGATAGTGTAAATTAAGCGTGATAGAGAGATCATGAAACATGTCAATGTTCAACTCCTAATAAAATCGCACATACGGCATCTACCTTACAAGCAGTGGATATTCCCAATCACGACGGCTCACCCGCAGGTACCATCGACTCCCTGGTGTGCGGGGACAAGGCTGCTGGTGGTAGACCCAAGTGACAGATGACGGACCTGGTTAGTGGTGGTGGGTTGGAATGCACCCTGTAGTTTGCAACCCTCCTCTCGTGGCTGCGAATGGAGCGGTGGACCTGGGCTCCCCCTGGCGGAACGAACGTGGCCTGCTTGTTTGGAGAGAACGTTTATTAGTTGACGATTGGTTGATTACACAAATGGAAATCGCCTTCAGGAAGGTACGTCTTGGTACTGAGGTAACTTAGGATATCAGCAGCTGCCACTAAATTTGCCGCGCAAAACTGATAGAGATAAGGAGATCAGCAGCTGCCACTAAATTTGCCGCGCAAAACTGATAGGTGAGGAAGGTCTTAGTCCCGGAGAACCAAGATCATGAAGCCGGCGATGCTGTCGTATTTAACCCCCTAAGCGCCGCCCTCTGGTGCTAACGATGAAGATAGGCTTGGGTGGGGGATACAGGATGCACAGTGGAATCTCATAAGATGGAAAGAAATAAACGATATATGCAAAAGCTTACCCTGGTCCAATTGGTTTCCTATCGACTCACCCTCACATATGAGCCAATTGTCTTAGCGGATGACTTACCCTCACCCCGATGCCACTCGCCTAGCGAAGGCTAGTGCATTAGTATCGTCCTCTTCGTCTAACCCCGATCTCTCGCTCTCTCTCCCTCACGACCCTTCGACTACCTGCTACTGACCGTGCTACGCTAGTGAAATTATTGTAGAATATTGACAACTAGAATATCACAATGTTTAACAACAATTCCCCTAATTGTTTATCCTTTTGTTGTATCCTGTAGTCAGTTACTCGCTGTTCCCGTCGATTTGACTCCAAACACGAGGTTTGTCACACTATAATTATACATAAAAGAACCCTGTGGATTATCCCTTGAAGGCTAACCGCAGTAAAGAGAACACCCTTTTCCAAATGTCAGTACCACCACAAACGCCGTATTATAATTGTTCTATTAAGTTTATAACTCATCCTAAATGTGGTCGGGACGCGACTTATCGTGCTCGTAGTTCCAATTAGTTTCTAACGGTAGTAATTACTTCGTTTATAATAATAATAATAATAGATTCTTACTGATTAACGAAACTGGCCTTTGTTTAACGTATTTGTTGTTAGCGTCGTTTCTTGGCGCCTTTTTATTATACACAACATGTGTTTAGTGTCAAGTGTCACAGGTCTTCGACTTTCCAGATAACGCATTTGCTCGCCCTTCGTATGACAGGTTTATTAGCTTCCACTTATTGACGACACGTATGGTTATTGAAACCAGATGTAGGATTTCCAAGAAAGCGGGTTTTCAAACGAAAGACAAACATCTCATGACCGGCGCGTCACAATATATATATATATATTCGATGTAATAGTACATTTTCAACGAATTTAAACGTCAAATTGACATTTCAATTACAAAAAAAAAAGAACAAAAACAACCAAATTAATACTTTGATTTAAAAATCAAATGAGCGCGCAACGTTCCTATGTGTAGATTGTCATGAGACACACGGTATATATATATATATATATATATATATATATATATATATATATATATATATATATATATATATATATATATATATTATAACGTTTAGAGTTGTCTCATTAAGGTGTGGCAAGACGATCGTAGTCGGCCGCCCGAATGTTGCCGGCTCGCTGTTGTGGAGTGGGGGTCGTGAGTCAAACACTAGGTTACTAAGTAACCGGTAGGGGCGCCACGAGCTCAAATTGTGTTGACTTCCGCCGCGCTTGCGCACAAAACCAGAGCTCGGTGATCTGTGCGTGGACGGGATACACATATATGGGGTATGGCACTTGACAAACTTATACAGTAATACGACTCGGTTATAACTATTAATAATATTCGTATATTGAGAAAGTGAACCCAAGATAAAAAAAAAAGAAAAAACAAGTGTGAAAATGAACAAAACGATCATTGGCTAATATCAGATCTTAAGGCTAGAATGGGGGTGAATGAACTTAAAACCTAGTCTCCTAAACTAAATAATACAAATGATTAAATCCAACAATTGAAAATGTATGTAGTGTCCATGCACAACATAAATAAGGGGGAGGGGCAGTTCGTAATACGCTTCTCAAGAGCGTGGCACAGGTGAATCTGCCGTTGAAAACGAAATTGTACTCAGCTGTGGTTGAGTTTGAGCCCAGCGGGTCACGGTTGGATCGGCTTCCACGGGGAGGAGCAGCTTCCGGTCACGTCGCCCACGTAACGATGTACTGTGAGGGCCACGGGCCTTTGGACGGGTACTGGGCGCACACGTGGTTAAACCACCACAAAACTCTAACTCGCGTCGCAGTACGTACGCACGGTTGTTTGAAACACAAAACTCCCCAACTAGGGTTAAATCCTGGATTCCCGATAATAACGGCGATACCAAATCTCGGAATCCCGGAAAACAAAGAAACAATCGAAACTTGCCCGAAGCGTACTCTCTCGTCGGTAGCCTGACCGCGAGTGACCCTATCAATCACCTACTTAATTTTTAAATTAACAAAAATAGAAAAGCGCGTCTTTCCCGGTCGCTAAAACGTTATTTTACTTAATTTAAGTAACATAAAACATGTCACAACCCTTCTAATGTATTACTTTCTGATAAAGTTAAAAATTGCATGTTACAAATCCTCCCCTTACGTGCAAAGGATTTACGTTATGAGCCGTTTGAGATCTTTGATATGCCAAATACCTCGCGACGTGCCATCAGGATCGCTTAGTTGATACGCCAGGTTGGACGGTTTTGATTTAATAATAAACGGACCGGTGAATTTGGGTGCTAATTTAGCAGCGAAATGTCGAGATCCATCCGACAGAACATAGTTTTTGCGCCATACCTGGTCGCCAACTTCGAATACCTCCGGTCTGCGACGTAGGTTGTACACGCGGCTGTATTTTTCGTAAGCTCGATTAAGTTCTCTACGCACGGCAGTAAAAATATCATTGAATTTCGCATCTAAATGTTCCGTTCCCTGTCGATTCATCGGATTCACATGGTTACCATCATCCTGGGCGTGCGGGTCGAAATAGTTCCCATCAAGAATCTGTTCTCGGCCATAATTCAAATAATAAGGAGTCTGTTTAGTTACTTCATGGCGACCTGTATTAATTGCGCACGCGATTTTCTGAAGATTTTCATCCCACGTTCTGTGATCGTTACCGATGTAGCACCTAATCATAGTTTTAACAACGCGATTGGTCCGTTCAGCTGGGTTATTTTGCGGGTGGTAATTGGCATTATATAACAGTTTAGTCCGGTACGTTTGAGTGAGAGTTGTAAAATCGCGACTAACAAATTGTTTTCCATTATCACAGATGATAAATTGCGGAACACCGTATTTTAAAAATATTTCGTTTTCCACAATCTTACATAACTTGGCCGCGGTAGCGGTTCTAATGGGGAATAATAAGACAAATTTAGAAAAGTAATCCGTAATTACTAGTAGATACGCATGTCCGCGGTTCGATCTCGGGGATTCCATAAAATCCGCGCTTATTAACTGCCAAGGTTGTTCTATGAAGGGTCGTTTCCCCATTAATCCAGCCGGTGCTTTCTGTACGGGTTTTTGACTTTGACAAATACGGCATTTACGAACATAATCAACAACATCGGTTCGCATTTTTGGCCAATAATAAAGCTGTTTTATACGATGGAGGGTTTTATAAACGCCAGTATGACCAGCGGTCGGTCTGTCATGGCTTTCTTCGAAAACCTTACGACGGCAGTCCTTAGGTACTACTAGTTTCCACGTGGCTGTATTCCTACTCCGGAGTAATTTATAAAGCGTATTGTTCTCTACTTTCCATTCTACATAAGAGTTTGGTTTCTTGATAACTTTAGCCCGAAGTTGTCGGTACCACGGATCTTGTATGTTCGGGGTAATGTCAATCATATTTATTTTGTTTTCTACTGAACGAGACAGTAGGTCGGGTAGAAGATGGTCTTTACCTTTACGATGTTCTATTGTAAAATCGAATTATTGGAGCCGTACGGCCCAACGCGCTAGGCGACCAATCGGGTCCTTTAAATTATTTAGCCACAAAAGGGAGTAGTGATCTGTGACTACGGTAAATTTTATCCCTTCCAGATACGGCCGAAACTTTTCAATACCGAAAATAACGCTCAGACATTCTTTTTCCGTTACCGTGAAGTGTCGTTCCGCTTTCGTGAGTGTGCGGCTCGCGTAACTTATTACAAACTCCTTATCACCGGATTTTTGCGTTAAGACAGCCCCTAAGCCATAACCGGAAGCGTCAGTTTGTACGTAAAAGGGAAGGTCGTAATTCGGGCAGTTCAGTATCGGGGCGCTTACTAATTTGTCTTTTATGGTCCGAAAGGCGTGTTCACACTCTGTAGTCCACTTCCACGTATGATTTTTCTTTAATAGGGCAGTAAGAGGGGCGGTTGTGCTAGAAAATGACATGATAAACCTGCGATACCAGGATGCAACACCGATAAAACGACGTACGTCCGCTACATTTCTAGGGGTGGGTATATCCAAAATTGCGCGTATTTTGTCCGGGTCTGCATGTAGTCCGTCCTGATCAACTACATAGCCGAGGTATTTTAGTTCAGGCCGACAGAATTTACATTTTTCTTTATTGATCGTTAATCCGGCGTCACTCAGTTTGATAAATATTCTCTCTAGAATTTGAAGATGTTTCGCGAAAGTCGGAGTGATTATAATTATATCGTCGAGATAGACAAACACATATGGTTCAAAAGAGGGATCAAACAGTCGGTCCAGATTGATAGTAAGTTGTTTAGTGATACTAAACAAATAGAATTTATCCACATGGGATACAATAAGATTGAAGTATTGCCGAATGGATTATTTCAAAATTTGACACAATTAACCACAGTGTATTTAGATAATAACCAAATACGTCAAGTGGACAGTTTTTCATTTAAAAATACACCTTCATTGCGGTTTATTACTTTAAATGATAACCAAATCGAATCTCTGAATATGTTATTCAAGGATAAATTCGAGAATCTTACAGTATTAGGGCTGACCGGTAATCCATGGAAGTGTAACTGTGAACTCGGACCGTTTTACGAATTTGCTATCAAAATTAATCGGTTAAATCTATTTGAACTTGTATGTGAAACGCCATCGACATTAAAAGGAAAATTATGGAAGTATGTGAGTAGAGACAAATTTGTATGCCGTTCTGAAGATGCAACATCAACTCAAGGTTCAGTTATTACTAGTTTAGAACCAATGACAACTACAGAACAAGACGACAATATACCTGCAACAGTTTATAGTGTAAGGACGTTACCAGCTATTGTAAAACAAAGATCATAATATATGCCATATGTAGTACCATTATGAAATACAGGACGGGACGATAAATTAATCTTGTAAAATAACATATAATAATCTGCGGGAGAAAACGTGTAATTAATATAATAATAATAGAATAACTTAATTATAATCTTTAACGAAATGCCAAAGTTATTCGGGGCTATTCTGTACATCTGTCGCTAACTTCTAACGATCGCTAATTTCAAGCGATCGCTTATATTTTAGCGATTGCTCTAGCGACAACAAACAAATTGCGATTCTGTTGCTACCTGTCGTCAGACTTGTCGCTAGTTTACAAATTTACGCGGTACTCATACGTATGAACGAAGCATCGCTAGATATCTTGCTTAAACATCAAATAAACAAATTCAAAATTCAAATATTTTAAGTATATCTATTATAAATAATTGATTAATTACATAATTAATTAATTAACGAAAAGAATGAAAATGAGTAAGTAAACTTATTTGAATTGTTTTTATGGTTAGGTTATAATAGAATTATAATGCAGTGAGACACGTATAATTGTTCCAATGTTAATTGAATATTAACGCAAAGCATCTTATTTTAATTTACTAATATATAACGTCACTGATTTACTGTAATGTATGTAGATTCATTCGTTGATTTAATAAAAATTATATTTTAAACCAACAAATCACTGGCATAAAGCTAGCGTAATGAACATGAGACATGGCAACAGGAATTACAGTAACTTTTGTAGCATTACTGCATTTCGTTCAAGTTAAAAAGATTTTTATAAATAGCGAAATTAAATTTTTTTTTAAATTTATTTTCAACATAAATTTGTCTCAATTGGCGATGTTGTTTTCGCAATTGTCACCTAAAATAGCTAAGTATAGTGCAATATATATGTCTTTTGTATTTCAAACTATTTTTATAGATATTTGTTCGTTTTTATTAATTTTGACAGTTCATTAACGATCGCTAATTCTTAAAAGACAGCCAGTGCGCTGTCGCTTAAAAATAAACAAATAAGCGACTGTCGCTAGGCAAACAAGCGACAAAGTAACGTACAGAATCGCACATTTCAGATCTAGCGATCGCTAAGAAATAAGCGATCGCTAATAGCTAACGATAGGTGTACAGAATAGCCCCGAATATCGTGTAGTTTCTTTTTTGTTGTGGATTAATTTCAAGCAGGAATTTAAGATACGAATGTAATCTCGTATTTCTATTTCCAATAAATTCAGGCTACTTATGTGACGTTACTGTATAGCGGGTTGCATAAGCAAGGAAGTATTAGTTTTCTGAATTGTCGATAAAGTACAATAGTTTATTATATTAGCTTAATGTTCTGTGTCAAACGTTGTGAAAAAATATGAGGAGAACACATTCATTTTTCGAACCAAAATGACAAATATTAACTCAAGTTAACGTGAAATGAGACACAAAAGACACGAGTGAAATTAAAATAACATTGTTTAAAAAAATGTTACAAATAATGTTGCAAATGTGAAAATGAATATAAGCATCAGAAAACAATGTTTACAATAAATATTTTTATATTATACTTGCTTATTATTAGCTTTTTTTAATATATAAACAAGCTCATTATGCCCTAGGGCATAATGAGTGGGCATAATGACTTTTACGCCCGTTAATCATTAACTTTATTTACAACTTCCAGTCACCAAATATTTTTCATAAATTGCCTTCGATTTGGCAGGTAATAAATTTTCGCTCTGGTTCAAATATGACATGTCATGTCATCAAAAACACGTAATGCAGTCTATGTGATTTTCGAGAATAAATTCAATGGGTAAATAAATAAATAAATGAAAATAACTATTATGTATTTATTGGAAGCATGATTCACCTAAACTATTTTTACATATTTTGTACCAATTAATATACGAATTTGCTGACACAATACAACTGCCAATATGATTGCAAATAAATGGTATTTAGGGATAAATAATGTGGTATAGTAATTACCTTGAATAAGTAATATTTTGTAAAAAACATAAGTATCTAGAATTTACGCAATGCAATAATAATAATTAATTTGGTTGGGGTGTTGCTGGGTAAACCAACGTAAATCATTTATTATTTTATTATACTCTGACTATAGTGTAAATCTGGTATTGAATGTATGCTAGGACACTCTCTAACACTCCAATAACCAGAACCTTCAGGAAGTGGACCAAAGGATTCGACTGGACATCGGGAAATCATTGGCACCTACTATTTATGTCGGTCATTAGACGGCAGGAAGCGTAACACTAAAAAGTCGCGTTGTATATGCAATAAATCAATATATATTGTGCACACAGAAACAATTTCTAAATGTTTCGCATTCTAATAACATTTATTATACCTCATTACTTAATTTTTTGTTTTATTATTATTTGGTTTTTGTTTGTTATAATTCCGTTTTATAATTATAATAGTTATATGTATACTTACGTGTTTTATTTGCATTTCGTTAGATTGTACTATTATTATAAATATTTTTGATATATAAAATACTAATTATTTATAATATACCTTACCCCAGATATAATACTTATTGATTTTTTTGCGATAGAGCCGATATCCACATTAATTCCCATACAAAATATACTGGATCACCCGGGTGCTTCTTCACAGACTTACGTTCGTTTAAATGTAGACTTAATTTTTTTAACTTTCTAATAACATTTTTAACATTTTTTTGGCCTAATATGTTCTTCTTGAATAGTTCTTGGATGTCACAAAAGCTCATTCAATAATATTAACAATAATATGTCGAATTGTTTCATTGAAAACGAAAATACCACACGGGTGGTCTGTCGCGGACACAAGGGTTAAACAGTTACCGTACAATGCATTTCGAAATCTCAGCAGTCAAAGCAGCATTTCTGCGATATTGCTTCCATATTGTCAGATTAGTCGTGTAGATGCTGGTGCACTTATGAATTTACCTAGCCTAACTGATATTGAATTGTCATACAATGATATAAATCGAATTGACAGTAAGTTGTTTAGTCATACTAAACAAATAAGACATATTTACATGCGACACAATAAGATTGAAGTATTGCCGAATGGATTATTTCAAAATTTGACTCGGTTAAACACAGTAAATTTACAACATAACCAAGTACGTCAGTTAGAAAGTTATTTATTTAAAAATACACCATCGTCGAGGCAAATTTATTTAAATGATAACTAAATCGAGTATATGAACATGCTATTTAAGGATAAATTCGATAAATTTACATCTTTATGGCTTGCCGGTAATCCATGGAAGTGTAATTGTGAACTCGGACCGTTATACAAATTTCTTATAAAAATTGATCGGTTAAATCAGTATGGGCTTGTATGTGAAATGCCATCAACATTCCATGGAAAAAAATGGAGCGATATAAGTAGAGACGAATTTGTATGCCGTTCTGAAGATGCAATATCAACTCAAGATTCAGTTTTGACTAGTACAGAACCAATGACAACTACTGAAGCAGAGGACAATATACCTGTAACAGTTTATAATGTTACAATGTCAACTCAAGATTCAGTTATAACTAGTACAGAACCTGTGACAACTACAGAACAAGACGACAATATTTTTGTAACAGTTTATAATGTTACAATGTCAATTCAAGATTCAGTTATGACTAGTACTGAACCAATGACAACTACTGAAGCAGATGACAATATATCTGTAACAGTTTATAATGTTACAATGTCACTCAAGATTCAGTTATGACTAGTACAGAACCAATGACAACTATAGAAGCAGACGACAATATACCTGTAACAGTTTATAATAAAACGAGGTATCAACATGTTGATACTGGTATACCTCAACCACCTTCGAATCAGAATTGGATTCTATATACAATATTAGTTCTGGTGTGCGTCGCTGTAGTTATAATTGGAGTAGTATTCGTTTTGAGATTTATATTAGCGAAATCAAACAGAAGGCGCTATGTTCTGTTACCAGCTGTTGTGAAACGAAGATCAGATGTAAGTGGAACGGATAGCAGTACATATTTTAACCTAATTTTTATTAATAAATATTATTTTCAGCAACGAACAAATACTCGCAATATGGACAGTGACCTTTCAATGCGTGTCGTCCGAAGCAGTGCGGTGTCGGAAAAGAACGATTCGGCATCAAACTCGGAACATGAAGAACAAACACCATTCCACCCAATTCCACCATTATGAAATACGGGACCCGACGATAAATTAATCTTGTAAAATAACACATTATAATCTGCAGGAGTAAACGTGTTATTAATATAATAATAATAGAATAACTTAATCATAATCTTTAACGAAATGCCAAAGTTATTTTCGTGTAGTTTCTTTTTGGATTAATTTAAAGCAGGAATTTAAAATACGAATATAATATCGAATTTCTACTTCCAGTAAATGCAGGCCACTTATGTGACGCTATTGTATAGAGGGTTGCATAAGCAAGGAAGTCTTAGTTTTCTCAATTGTCGATAGAGTACAATAGTTTATTATATTAGCTTAATGTTCCGTGTCAAACGTTGTGAAAAAATATGAGGAGAACGCATTCGTTTTTCAAACCAAAATGACAATTTTTAACCCAAGTTAACGTGAAATGAGGCACAAAAGATACGGGTGAAATTAAAATAGTATTGCGTAAAAAAAAAATGTTACAAATAATGTTGCAAATGTGAAAATGAATATAAGCCTGAGAAAACAATGTTTGTAATAAATATTTTTATATTACACTTGCTTATTATTAGCTCTTTTCAATATATAAACAAGCTCATTATGCCCTAGGGCATAATGAGTGGGCATAATGACTTTCACGCCCGCTAATCATTAACTCTATTTTCCAACTTCCAGTCACCAAATATTTTTCATAAATTGCCTTCGATTTGATAGGTAATAAATTTTCGCTCTAGTTCAAATATTTTTTGTACGTAATGCAGTCGACGTGATTTTCGAGAATAAATTCAATGGATAAATAAATAAATAAAAATAACTATTATGTATTTATTTAAAGTATGATTCACCTAAACTTTACATTTATTTTTACATATTTTGTACCAATTAATATACGAATTTGCTGACACAATACATCTGCCAATATTATTGCAAATAAACAGTATTTAGGGATAAATAATATGGTATATTAAATTACCTTGAATAAGTAATATTTAGTATAAGAGCATAAGTATCTAGAAATTACGCAACGCAATAATAATAATTAATTTGGTTGGGGTGTTCGTGAGTAAACCAACGTAAATCATTTATTATTTTATAATACTCTGACTATAGTCTAATGTAACACAACGTACTATCTCTTTCTCTCGTCTGTGTATGTGTGTGGCACATTAATGTCCAGAGTGCAGCCATTATGCTACGGATAACTATCGGGCCAGTGGTTCTCGTGCAGTTGCAGATGATGCCAGAGCACAAGGCGGGATGCACGGACATCAGAGGTGTACCGAGGGCCCACACCACCATCGCAGCACTGTTACCCAGGAAATGTATGGCATGACGCACTCGGCGATAGGTAACAAACATAGCGACATCGAATGGTAAGATGCAGAACAGTAGCGAGGTCAGGCACATATCTATAACATCGGCCAGTGTACGAGGCCCACCCCAACTTCTACACCAGTATGCAGCGCGCAGTCCTAGGTGCAGGGCTCCACCAGCCAGCGCCCACTCAGGGTGGACAGTCAGTAACAGAGTCACGGACAACAGTCGGGATACTGCAAACAGCACATAGCAGTCAGTCAGACGCTGGTACAAAAAGTCGACTATTTTTCTCAAAATTAGTCGACCGACTATAAATTTAAAACAGATAATTTTAGACTTGTTAGATTATAGATTTGTTAGATTATCATTCCTAATTTTAGAATCATCGCTAATTTCCGTCAAACTTTATAAAACTGGTTTGTATTACATTCATTTTTCACCGTCCATTTTATATGTCCAATTCCTATTTCAATTTGCTAAAATGGTCACAGTCGGCGAAATTGAATTACAGTAGAGTCGCGATTTAGTGAATTCTCGATGGAATGAACTACCTGATATAAAATAACAAAATTCTAGTTCAAAGAAACTAGTATGAACTAGAATTTTGTTCTTTGCTTGAAAATAACCAAAAATCATATGGTCGAAACGTCGCGTCGCATATCTGTTATCATCTTTATGATTAAGTTTTGAAATAAACAGTTCACAACACCTTAAACCATAGTCATTTATTCCAACCATTTTGGATTCAATATGTTTCCTTCTCTTTTATTATTTTACATGTACATACATAATTTTGTTGATTTAGGTAGCTAGAATAAAAGTTGTTTCTCAAAATATCTGAGTGACACTAGAACCCCGAAAAAGTAACAGGCTTGGCCGGAATTAGTTCACTACATCACGACACTACTGTATTTTCTATTACGGAGGTCGATTACAGTCTATTGGACTCGACTAAAGTAGACTTCAGTAGTCTAACTCGACTAAAATCGACTGATTTTCAAAGTCTAAAGTCGACTATAAAAAATCGTCAATGTCGTCCAGCCCCAGTAGACACATGCACGGCAGCACGTGCACAACTCAGCTGTCACTGGTACCGCCCACATATTCAACACAACCAGCTCCCTCGTGGACAAATCCGTGTAGTTAACAAAGTTGGTGAGCTTCTCCCAATTGACGAGTGCAGCGCCCGCCGTGCATAGCGAAACAGACGCCCCAGCAATACGGAAGTAGTCTGAAACATATCGGCCCCCGGATTGGTTTGTGCGCATGCGCTTGGATGGACAACACTTAACAAGAGCCTAGTTAGCAGACTCACGCAACTACGAAGAGACACGATGTCTGTTTACGAAATAATACGACGTGATACGAGCATGCCTGTTCTTAGTTCGTAACGTTGTGCTAAAGTTGTGTGCAATACATTTGCTGTTAGTGCAATTTATAGATTTGGCTATTTTACCCTACCCTACTTAATAATACACTCCTCTACCCTACCCTCCGGCTAACCTAATAAATGTAATAATAATTAATGCAGTTCCACGATTTCCCGATTCCGTAAATTTCAGACTTATATGTTCGTACGAGCTCGGTTACTTGCGTGAGTCTGCAAACTAGGCTCTTGTCAACACTTACCTGTCCATGTCCAGTCGCCGTAGAGATCTGGTACCAGGAGGCAGAGTTGCAGCATGGTCTGCGGGCACGCTTCACAGACACCTTCCGCAAATTTCAAGTACGCAACAATCACCCTCCGCTGGTGCCACTCCGGTACCAGATGTGCCCTCCTCACGGGCGACTTGTGCAGCTTCCACTCTACTAGACAGAGATCCACGTATAGCTTCACGTCCGGCCAGTTGACCAGCAATGTGGCAACATGGCGTAGCCAGTCAGCCGTACCAGTGCAGTGTATCTGGCCTCTGTAACATTTACACAGTAATGTGTTAAATGTATGTATTGTAGGAACTGTACAACACACGTACTCATTCCATTTCACTCCTGTATGAATGATGACAGTGGCATAAACCACCGCCAATGTTACCATGGCCCGACCCCATTGTCCATTGCTTGCGTAATACACGGATGTGCCGACATCAGACGCCATGTCTACTATGTAGAATATAAATCCCACAACAGTGAGACATAAATTTAAACGTGTCACTTGCATCTCGCCTGAAACATGCAAATAAACATAATAATAGTAGTCGTCTAAACTATTGATAATAATAGGTTTGTTCCAACACACAGTTTTGAACCGATTCACGTATCAGTTCATGGATTAGTCAGTGGTTCTTAAAGTGGGGGGCGCGACCCACATGGGGTTCGTTAAAAAATTTTGGGGGGTCGCAGAATATTTGGCGAGTGATCCATTATTGCAACTAAACAAATAAATCTACTAATAATAAAAACAATGAGTAATTCATTTTAATTAAACAAAAGAAATTACCTCCTGGATTTTAGTCCCCTCCAACATTTTTCTGCGCACACGGTTCGGGGGGGGGGGGGTCGTTCGGAATTTTCAATTGTGAAAAGGGGTCGCGCGGCCAAAAAGTTTAAGAAACACTGGATTAGATTTTACGCATGCGCCAACAGTGAACTGGTTTAAAACTAGTTTGAAATTGGTTTGTGTTGGAACGTCATACCGGCGCCATTTACTGAAAAATATTGAATTTCAGAATTCATATATTTTTTAAATTATTTAACCTATATCCTCAAATTATTGGCGACATCGTTTCCAACTCTGCTTACATCTCTGTCATCATCATTTTATTTTAATTTAAATTTTTATTAATTTTAATTTGTTTTTATTTTAATAATTTTATTAAATTTTTATTTTAATTATGTAATTTCTTTGAATGAAACTGTCAAAACTTGACAACAGTGAAATATACACTGTATTTGCTTTATGGCGCAAGTCTCTGACTATCAGTACATGCTCCAGTCCGCAAACTGGTTTCAAAATGGTTACATGTATGTTGGAACGCATCGCCCAACAGTCCGAGTGCGCGTTTGGTGTTAGTTGGAACGCCAATTTCACACTGCGCATGCTCCGTACAGTTCTGTACCAGGTCTGAGCTATGTAGGAACAAACCTAATATCACCAGTTGGAATGGTGTTACCTGCTCGCGCCTGTAGAAACATATTCCATCGTGGTAACCATGTGTTGATCCATTTCTTATTGTCTTCAGTCCATTGTTCACCTGCACAAGCACACACACGTATGTTATTGTCATGTGTAGTTTTATAGAACATCCAATAACTATTATATTAACCGTATTTTTACATGATCATTCAGTACCCCCCTTGTATTATTACAATAAATTTGTATTTACTGAAATATAGAAAATCTTTAAATTCTGAGCGTTAGGCCGCAAACAAAACAGTGAATTTAGTATACATAATTAACATCTATTTGAACAATTTTATCCATTTGATTTAATAATTTTGCATGCTTCATAACGGCAGAAATTCAATTCAAAATGTTGAAAATTACGTAAAAAATACCTAGGGGTAGCCTTGGATATGAAACAAAAATGTCAAAAGAAAATTAATCTCTCACCTGTCTTAAACTATAATAACTATAATAAAACATAAGAAATTCATTTCTTTTACTAACTGAGTAATTGTCCACCATTTTTTCATATACAGTATACTTCGCTTATAACGAACCCGCTTATAACGAATTTTCGGTTATAACGAACCAATCTATAAAGTACGAACTAAAGTATCATTAAACATGTGTTATTTTTTTCGCAAATAACGAGCCCGTTTATAACGAACTTTCGGGTATAACGAACCTTAATTTTTATTATAATCGCAAAAGTTTTCGGTTATAACGAACTTAAAACGGCATTTTACCAAATAATCAGGGGATTCTTCGAAATCTTTCAATTCCGCATATGTAGGGTCACCGTAACAGTTCTTGCGGTACTTGTGTATATGTGATTAATTGTATGAAAAAAAAATTATCGGACCTTCCCGCGATTGGAGCGGCCCATGTAGAAATTTCAGCATGCCTCACATGGCCACGTAAAGCTCTTACTTTAAATAAATAAAAATCATAAAATAATAACAAATATAAACAAAAGTAAAATAAACGATTTTTTTAAATAAGATTAATAAAAACTATTGTTAGTGTACATATGTGTATGTATTACAAACCAATATCTAACTCAATTTTGAACAAATCTGGATTTGTCTAGTTTTGCAAAAGAGTTCTTCATATTATATATCTACTTGAAACATGTACCTATGCATTAACAAAAATAATGAATTTTTGATATTTATCGTTTATTACGAACTTCGCTTATAGCGAACTATTTTCGTCGGTCCCTTGAGGTTCGTTATAAGCGAAGTTTACTGTAATTCACTTAAATTAAAGGCTAATAAATAACTACTGGCAATAAATTCATGAAACAAGGAATATTTTCTGCTGACAGATAAAACGAGAATCATTTGTTTAATTTTGTTCCATTTCCAAGGCTACCCCTAGGTATTTTGAAGCTAATTTTCAACATTTTAAATTTAATTTCTGTCAGTATAAAGCATGGAAAATTAATTGTGTTTATTGATTTGAATGTAGAATTTTATGCTCTACAACATTTATTTGAAGCTTTTTGCTGTAAAATAATTAGGGAAGCAGGAAATTATAAAAATATGATTTTACATGTTAAAGTCCTATGTTCCGGTGTCGCGGTCACCACCCTGTATATACTACTATATATATACTACGAGTGCTACTAGTACATACCTCGTCGTTCTTCTTGCCATGGAATGTACTTATCAATATCGTCCTTAATGTCCGATGATATGATGGCGGAAGTGCCCAGTATTCCTACAAACATCCATGTACAACATGTGTATCTAAAGCTGTCTGTAATAATTATAAACAGTACACACGCACAGTGACAGACCTTGTATCTGCTGGAGGAATGTATTCCAGTCTGAAAATAGCTGGTGATACCGTTCCTCTGCATCTGCTAATAACTCCTCACCTGCACATCACACACATGTTATTATCCATTGTATTCGATGGAATATTGTAGTGTATGGACAGTAGTAGTATGTGTGTTAGTAGCGACAGTAGTACTTACCATGGATATTCTTCTTAAAAAATCGCCTCATCCCTGGAATAAATTCATCAATTTCGTCTGTTACATTTCCAACAACACGTGCCACTAGAAGAAATTATAGTTATCAGTGTCCAGAATGAACACTAACGCCTGACATTGTGTCATCATGTAATGTGAATTAATACTGTCACTCGGTACTAGAATTAACACGTGTATATAATAACTTGTCATGGAGAATTCTAGTTATGCACTCGCCAACCATGAAAGAAGTGTTTGTGGTTACGTACCAGTTACAGATTTGTTGTCATCGAAACAGCGACTGGATTCGTTCAACTGAGAGGCTACAACAAAAACAGTTTTACGCACTCGATCATGAAAACTAAATATCAGAGTTATCAGTTAATTAATTATATATCAGATACGCTTCCTAACACTGACTGTATTACTCACTAGAATCAACAACAAAACTAAGTCACCCGAATTATAAAATGTAAAAGAATATTTTAATCGGTTATGGACTCGTCCTATTTGATTTGCGAATTCGCTGATATTTGTACACTAATCTTGTTCATATTTATCTTTTAAAATTCTAAAAGCGGCAGATAAGAATAAGATACCTTGAGAAATAATGTACATGTGGTCGATACTCTATAATTATTAGTTACCAGCAAGTTGGCCACCCGAGTTACAAGTTTCTGTTGATGGACCACCATCTATGTACGGGACGTCCAACTCCGCTCCGAATGCAGTATCAGCATCAGAAGTGTACGTTAATAATTATAATATGAAAATGTTTGCATTTTTAATAAAATACCAGGCACAAGTTTTATAAACACATGTAATATGTACAAATGTACTTTGAAAATATAACAGTTGGTGATTGTATTTCTTTTAAATGTGTTAAACTTACGGAACTATTTAAAATTAATAATATTTCATATCTCGGAGCAGTTATATTCAGTTACACTCACCGTCCATCAAAGGCAGAGTCACTTCCTGTTGGTTCCTTAGATCAGACATAATTAAACATAAAATAATTGCTAATACCGATCACTAGTATCACTACAAATTGGTACTACGTGTCCAGGTTCGACTTGTATCGGGTGGACATAATTAAGATAATTCACAAGTGCCAAGTCAATCTTTGCGATTAGTTTCAATCAAACATGTCAAAAGAGATTTGCTAAATTTCAGTCTTATCACATGTTACGAAACACTGGTAAAGTCATAGAAAAATTAAAGTGAAAAACCGACGAGAACACTACATACTATCTCACTCAAATGGTACTTGCCAGCAACAGGCGCTATCGACAGGCGGGAAAAAATTCACGCATGCGCACGAAGGTTAAATGTCGGCTTATGCAAGCGCGCTTGATTCAAATCCATCAGGTTTTCGCAAAAAAATAAAGTCGGATACTTTTCTAACAGACCGCATATGTGCTAGTTATGTCCTGAACGTGCATGAATTAATCTCGCCAAATATTGTTTATGATTATCCTCTGACATGACGTTGTTACTTCATTATGTAATTGCACGTGCATAAGTGCTTCATATTTCAGCGAGCACATTTAAAAAGCACTTCAAGTGTCTCATCTCGGTTTCTTGCAATTATTTTCATGTTCATTTTCCTTATAAGATATTGCGACGAATTTTACTTTTGGAATTAGGAATTATACTCGGAGAAAAACAGTTCAGGAATCATTAGTAGAAAATTTTCTATTTATAAAATACCAAGTATCAATTTGATTTCTATTCATTCATTCTCATATTGGATAGCAAGATGTTCATTCGGTGAATCAAATGTTGTCATGGCGGATGACATTAAATCCTTTTATGTTGAATGTCTCACATTCTAAAATGTCTATTTGAGTTTGCCGCTCCCATACGATTGTTTTGTGCCGCTCCATGCTTCTCGTAAACAAACTTCTGATCTATAATAGACATTTTGACAGTTGTCAATTAGATTAACAGTGAAAATAATGAATTCAAAATTTGATTGGTCGATGCATTAAATATTTTAAATGCGTTATAAATTTGATTTTAAAGACATATTTCATATTGCACTAGTGACATTTTAAATTATTAAGTTGGTTTGTTGGTAACTGTGTGTTGAATATTTTGGCCACGACCTTCTCGATTAAAAGTGTATTCAGTATTGCTTAAAATCAAGAAGGTCGTGATTTTGGCATTCGCAAATAAGTGTTTGGATTTAAGAGTTTTCATCCACAATGTATTGTTTAACAAATATATGTTATGTGTGTCTCAAAAAGAAAGACAAATCACTAATTAATATCAACAGCTCGTTGTCAGTGAACAAAGATATAATTCACATATTAGGTTATCTACTATGTAACTTGGTAAGTTTTGACGTTTCGATTCGCGCGTTGAATATAGTGTACTTTACATTTAATTGTAGTTAATCGTGTCCACAGTCAAAGTATTAAGTTTCAATAGTCGGAATTTGGACAGGGAAGTCAGAAATGAAAACACTTTCAGACGTTAAGCTGACGTTTCGGTATATTTGATACCATCTTCAGAGCTAAAAAGGTATCTTTATGAAAATACGATATAAACATATTATATGGTACAAATTTTTACACAAATAAAATAAAATTTACAACAAAATATCAGTAGGTACATACCATCACATTTGATTTGAGACATCAGGAACAAAATGTTAAAAAAAGACTTTTTATGGAAATGATACACATTAGTTTAAATAATAATACTGTAAACAATAGAACTGACATAGATAATTTGAGTAAAGTTTATATCAATTTGTTTAACAATACGGTGTAGTTGACAACATATGTTCTGCTATGCATTCATTTGTATATTTAACCAGTTGTAACATAATTTTTTAGTATTAATTGCACACTTTAGTGATTCGGCACAATTGTACCGTGTTGAACCAATTTTTTCTTGTTCTGATGTCAGTCACTCCCTGGACATCATGGCTGAATGATGTATACATTGTAACATTTTAATCATAATTTATGGATGGGTTTAATTTCAAATTTCAATTTTCATCATGTTTAATATATCGCCAGACGATCTGATGGTATGTACCTACTGATATTTTGTTGTAAATTTTATTTTATTTGTGTAAAATTTTGTACCATATAATATGTTTATATCGCATTTTCATAAAGATACCTTTTTAGCTCTGAAGATGGTATCAAATATACCGAAACGTCAGCTTAACGTCTGAAAGTATTTTCATTTCTGACTTCCCAGTTCAAATTCCGACTATTGAAACTTTTTACATTTAATATTATATTTCAGGCCTGGTTGAAAACCAAGCGAATTATATTGATTTGTGAAGAATGTTGTCTACGTTTACGCGAAACTTATCACTTTCTGGCAACGTGTCTCAAAAACAGTTCACTGTTGCAACGTTATATAGATATATTAAATACTGCACCCATATCAAATACAAACAACGAAGCAGAACTATGTGTAGATTTAAACAATAAACATAACGACATAAATGAAACAAAATGTGAAATAAAATTAGAAGACGACAAAATATATACATTTGAAAGGGAACCAATAAATGAAGAAACGGAAAATGTGTTCGTGAATGTTGAAGATTCTTTCTTTAAAGAAGAGGATATTTGGAAAATGGAAGAAGCAGATGATAAGGAAGAATCGCCGATGGATAATAATTCCATTGAAAGTATCGACAATGAATCAGACTCGGAAATTTCCGTAAATATTAACACACACGTCACTAATACAGTCTCTGACAGCTCTGGAATCACATATGAACAAGTGCACACATCAAATAAGAAAGACCTAAATGCAGCAGCCGTAAAGCCATTGACATGTTTAACATGCAGTAAATCTTTCAGTAGGGAAACAGAATTAAAGAAACATACACGAATCCATACTGGTGAGAGACCGCATAAATGTGCTACATGCAAAAAATGTTTCGTTCGATTGTCTAATTTAGTGCGTCATATGCGAACACATACTGGTGAGAAACCGTATATATGTTCTAGATGCAAAAAATGTTTCAGAGACCGTTCTGTTTTGACGGTTCATATGCGAACACATACTGGTGAGAAACCGTTTAAATGTTCTACATGCGAAAAATGTTTCGGATATAAATCGGTTTTAATGTGTCATATGCGGTTACACACTGGTGAGAAACCGTATATATGTTCTAGATGCAAAAAATGTTTCAGAGACCGTTCTGCTCTAACGGTTCATATGCGAACACATACTGGCGAGAAACCGTATAAATGTGCTATATGTGAAAAAGGTTTCATTAAAAAATCACATGTAGTGCGTCATATGCGTATACATACCCGTGAGAAACCGTATGAATGTTCTAGATGCAAAAAATGTTTCAATCAACAATCAAATTTAATGTCTCATATGAGGACACACATTGGTGATGAACTTTAATTATCGAGTCATTAAGGTGTTAATGATTAATATAAACAATCAACAGCTATTACACATCACCTTATACCGTATTCAATAAACAACAACTGTTTACCAGTTACCTTTATAAAATAGTCCAGTCATAAAATGTATGACGCAAACAAACTGTAACTAATTTTTACGTGGAAACACAACTAAATCTGAACGTTGTGTATATATCACTATAGCAACAACATACTATTATTAAAGAAAACAATTGTTGAATGTTTATTTTCCAAATAAAATATATAAAAAGTTTATTGAAATTCTTACTTATAAAACATGTGTCACGTATAACAAGTGCCAACTAGTCGTTTTCTTTTTAATCTACCCGACAGTAAAATAAACTGATACTGAACTGAACCGAACTGAACTGCACCTGACACTACAACACCTAGAAGGTACACAATAATAAAATGGTTCGTTTGTTAAGCAATAAGAAGTTAGCTCAGGGCCGGCTTTTCGCCTAGGCCAACGAAGGCATGGAATGGACAGAATTAAAACTTATATTAGACAACAAAATCTATATCTCTTTTCTTTGTGTAAATAATTAATTAATTAATAACGTAGTTATTGTTTTCATATTGTTGCCCGTACATTTATTATCAATAAATAATAAAATAGAGTTACTTACAGTCATTCATT
This sequence comes from Carabus problematicus, assembly GCA_963422195.1. Classification (NCBI taxonomy): domain Eukaryota; kingdom Metazoa; phylum Arthropoda; class Insecta; order Coleoptera; family Carabidae; genus Carabus; species Carabus problematicus. The sequence continues at coordinate 17,980,885 of OY728578.1, forward strand.
CCAACCCATCCGGGTAAAATATTTTCCTACTTCGAATGATTTTAAATTTTGACTAAATAATCATCAACAATGAATATTTTATTAATATATAATTATGTTGTTTAATTTTGATCCTGGTGTGGTCACCACACGACTTTCTTATACATATGTATATTGCTATCGTCTTCTCGGATGAAATTTATAACAAATATTTGTACCTTTCATCGATTCTTACCGGTCATCTCCAGCGATATGTCTTCATCAGGTATCAATTCCTCTTGACCGGCCACGTCATCAGTTGCCCGATACTCGTTAAAGAGGATGAGGAACAACATACGTATAAATAAGTAAAAGCAATTTTCATAATTTTTTTAAATTATTTAGTTGTCCCATCACTTGTTAATCAAACGAAAGTAAACTGATTATTCCTTAAGGTTTACTAATTTTCTTAAATTTTTTATTATGCAAAAAATTTAGAAATACATACTCATACGTTGCCACTTGAAAAATTAAAGCTTAATTTCAAGGGCACAATAATATGAAGCAGGTTTTTACAGCAAAAAGTGGGTAGGGTATCACAATAACTAAAAGATAATAATTTTTGCTAAATGTATTAGGGAATAATATTAATGATATAATACATTGTTTTTGCTAGTGTATTTGAATGTGTATTCAATGTGATCTTCTAATAATCTTCATTTAGGCCCATACTACGCTCTCTATCCACGGTACGTAGGAGGAGACTCTTGTTGCTACTTCCGGTGAATCTGCTCTACCACAAGACACTCCAAATGATATGACGCCAAGGATATTGTAGACGTTCGGTGTCCCACCTCGGAGTATTTGCAGTGGACCTCCATCATCGCGCTAAAATTAATCAAATCATGAACATCCAATGATCCAATGGAAATTGGTAATTCATAGAAATTATTCCGATTTACCAGACATGTACTTTTAGCCTCAGTTTTACCGCCCGCGCAGATCATATTTTTGGTTATTCCTTCTGAAAATTGGAAGTTAACCCTGTCCTTATAAAACTCTGAACATTCTTCATTCGTGTACAGATCAAGTTCTACTTTCATTAATGTTGCACTACCACGTACGTCACCAATGTTCACTAATCCCCAACCAGTTGCTACGGCTTTTTCTGTACCAATCTGTTCTGTCGCTTGTAAACGGGCAGGACGAACTGATTTCGTAAGGTTCACCGGTCTATCTAACTTCAGGAGACCAATGTCGTGATATCTGATCGGACTTTTATAGTCTGGATGCGTAAGTGCTGACACAACTGTGAATTCTTGTACATCAGCATCGTCTGCACTGGATGCTAGATTCAAATCGCCCAAACGTACCGATTTAACAGGTCCGCTAAGAAGAAGAAGGTAAGAAATCATAGGAATTATGAATGTTGAATGACAGTTGACTTACTCAAATTTAGAGTACAAGCAGTGGGCACTCGTGAGCACGTATTGGTCACTTATCAAAGAACCACCGCAAAGAGTCTCGTTATTATCGCCATATATGAGAGCAGCCTAGAAATTACTAATTATTGTACTATTTATACATATAAAGGTGGATTTATGCAGCCAAAATTAAAATTTACATTTAAATGGATCGACAATAAGATTGTATAAATAAAAACAGAAGTTACATTGTTAATTCGCATATGTCAAACTCATAATTGTTCATTTGCGCATGCGTAGCGCAAGTCTGCATAAATGCTTCTACTTAGTTTTAATGTGAAGATGCAAATGTTAATTCTAAAGTAAGTTTAGTTGAGGCTGTATAAATCCACGTTTATGGATTACGTAATTATCAGTTTACTGTTTTCTTGTTCTATATACGTATGTAGTTACAATTACACAGCGTTTGAATATTTATTTACATATATGAAGGGCTTTTTTGTTTCCAACAACAATTCTGATCTTGGTTTTTTATATAATATATTCGTACCATATGAGGAAACTCGTGTGATGAGGCTTCGACTTTGCCAAAGCTACTCCCGCCACGATCATTTCTGCGCTGTCGACTTAGTTGTATAGATTCATTGCATTCTACAAAAATGAAGTGATGTATGATACAAAATAGAACGTACAGTGCATGTAATCAATTAGGAAAACAACTAATAATCTAATATTAGGTGTTTAATTCGTTCACTGTCAATGTAAAGATATTAACATAAAACCATATTAATCTACTGTAATGAAATTATACGTGCATATATTTGAAATGATATAAATATGGAGCAGCAAGATAATAACATCATATATAAGGCGATAAATACAAATTAACATTAATGCATCAATAAATCCATGACTCATTTCTTAATTAATCGAATTGGACATGTAAGATTAATACGTGTTATTACGTTTATTAATTTGTTTGTTTATTAATGATGCTAAAACCGTAATATAATGTACAGACATACACATTTAAATGTAAATAAAAATCTGGTGTGGTCACCACACTACTTTCTTATACTGAATTTAAATTGGCACATATTTGACATTTCCACGACCTTCTCGATTTATACCGGCCTGCTAGCTGAACGATATAACAATAGATTTGTTGTGCCGACAGCTCGGCCAAATGTTGAAGTATTGGCGCTAGTAACAGTAGCTACTTGTCACTGTCAAAAAATGTCAGTTAATATTGTAAAAGGTTGTTGTGTAAAAATTATTAATTATAAATACAAAATAAATCATAAAATATATAGATATATTAATTTTGAAAAATGATTTTTTAAAGAAATTTGATTTTATAACATTTAAAAATAAAATATATTACTTAGGTATACAATTTATTGCAAAATATATCACTTAGGGTGTTACCATCATTATTAGAACAATTCGGCTGAAATACAATTTATTTTTAATTAGTATAAAATTAATTCAAATGAATACGTATAATAATTTTACAGAAAATACCATAAATAATGTAGGTAGAGCATCACGTTTTAATAGTTTTCGTGTACAAGACGTGTGACGAAAACAATCTTCTGCAAAGTGATTACTACAAATATGAGGGTTGTTCACGTTGCGAATCTTCCCCTGAACAAACATATTATTACGTATGTGTAACTATATACTCTCATGCCATTTATGTGCCATATTCATGTTTGACGGGAATTCATGCAATAAACTTGTACCTCATCGACTGCAGCTTGGTACACAGCACTTCTTATCATGAACCATAATTACAGTGATGTGTTATTAATATAACACACCAAATTACGCTGCAGTTGAAAGTGTTGCTGTAAAAACACCTAATAATTTCCAGTAAAATGAATAATAATACCTGAGAATAATACTGACCTAAATATTACACAAATAATTAATTTATAATTGCACTAAACAGGGGCGGACTGGCCATGCGGAGCATGCGGAAATTTCCGCATGGGCCGCTCTAATCGCGGGCCGGTCCGATATTTTTTTTCGTACAATTAACCACATATACCCAAGAACCGCAGTTAATGCGAACATACTAATTTCACAAAGTAATTCATTTACGAAAGCTTCCAACGGGCCGGGTGTATAAAGGGCCACATATAACTTTGTTTTTGAGTCGGGGGCCGCAAAAGATTTTTACCCTTCTTTTTTCGTTTTGGCTGAGGTTTTCATTTTTTTAGCTGATTTTGTATTGTGAAAACTGAAAGTGGGCCGCAAACAATTTGAAAACAGGCCGCGGGTTGTGCATCTGCGAATTTTTAAAATAACAATTTGATGCTCTTTATTTAACTTTGTTCTCTCTCTACATAGAAAGTTACAGAAAGCATGGAATTTCGCATTCGCGTCGTTAATGCAACTGTTAGACGAATTCAAAGAAGGCTGCTACTAAATATTTCTTTGTATTTTAACACCGAAAGGCGTTAACAACAAATTCACCTTAATGCAATTTCTTAAGGACCAATATAATATTTATTTACATGAAAAATAGCCTTAAAATTGCAACATATAATGTAGTTTTTTTAAATTTTCCCTCTCAAAGGTATTCATGTAGGGTTGTTCAAAAGATACATTCATTGCAAGAAAATCTGCTATGATAATACTTTTCTTTCAATTCTATGGGTCATTACTAAGAACTGTTTTTATTTTTAATCTGGGGCCGCTTGCTATGTGGGCCGGTCAAAATATTTCCGCATATAAATTTTGGAGCCAGTCCGCCCCTGGCACTAAATGCACTGGTTGTAAATAAATTTTACAGAAAATATTCGTGTATCACGACTGAATTCTGTAGTTTGTTGATTAACAACTGTCAAAATCGTATTTTTTTCAAATGTTTTCCTACTGTTACTAGCGCCAGCGGCGGCACGCCGAAACTGGGCCTGTTAGCGGGCCGGAATAGAACACTTTTAATCGAGAAGGTCGTGGACATTTCAAATGCGGATTTCTGTAAATATTTTGTCTTTATTTTGTTTTCATAGCATATATGATATTTTAAATACATGCCAATATATAAATACATTTTACTCAAAATTGGATCAAGATAGACGAAAAATGTATAGAACATTTTTTCTTCATAATAATATTCGCTACAACTTTTGTTTGAAAAATTTTTACGTATCGTTTTTTGTTTTAAAAAAAATTTGTTTTAAAAAAAATTTCTGTGTTCAGTAAACTTCCTCTTCCGGTTTTCTAATTATACCCAAAATCTAATCAGCTCTTCGCCAATCCCAAAAACTTTTAAATATGAAGATTCATTACTCTAGCTTTATTCGTTTTTGAGATAATGAACATGCGGCCACACATACATACATACATACACACAGACGTCATTGAGAAAATAGTCAAAACGTATTGAGGGGACCTCAAAACGTGTATTTCCATCAAAATCTCGCAATCAAAATTTTTCATGATTCCTATACTTTCCTTATACTATGTATAAGAAAGTAAAAATACAAACATTTATTTGAAAAAAGTTATGGCTTCTCAGAATTGAATAATAATTGGAAATCGGTACTTACTTTCATCACTTTTTGCACCTACAGTAAATTTTGTTTCAAACAAAACCACTGCTAGAACTAATATAATGTTTAATGATTTCATGTTGTTGCCTGTGCTTATCATACAACACTGTTTTAATCAAATATCTTCCGTTCGTTTTATAGATGATGCCAGGGTCTGCAAATAGCCAATTATGTATTTACTTGTTGTTGTTGTGTCCACCAGTAAATCTCATTCTCAGAAACTGTTTCAATCTGATGTTCTGAAATAGTACATTATACACCAAGGGAGAGAAACCGCTTATTTTTCCTGAGGTGTAGTTTGAAGCCCGAGGGCGAAGCCAGAGGGCTACAAATACATCGCGGGCTGCGCGGTCGGGCTGCGCAATGCATGCGCAATTCCCTTTTTGATGACATTTTTTTTTTAAATATTATTTTCAATCCCTAATTACTGTTAATTGGATATTACGTATTAGATTTTATGTATAAATCGAAATAATAAATTAAATATTTTAAAATCCGTGCAAGTTCCCTATTCCAGAGCTAAAAATTACTCCTAATTTAGCGACCTACCTGGTGAACGACCGCTCACACTGAATCAATACAAATTAATGAACTCTTCAATGCTCTCCTGAAAGGTATGAAGAGAAAGAGAAACTTACAAAGCAGGTCGCTTACTTACCAATTCGCTCAACATTTTAGGCTGTCTTAATAGAGTTGACAAAGTTTTATAGTACATATTTATAACTGATCTTGCTTTTAAAAGAGTTATATCAGAAAACATACTATTCTGAACATAATTAGTTGAAAATAAGTATGCAGCAAATAATTAAAATGTTAACTTTGTACTGAAATAGAAAATAATTGTTTACTTTATAGTTTGTAATTAAATGATAATTATTTTTATACATGCTGTTTTCTTTTACAATTAATTAATAAAATAAGCGTCATATGTTTTTGTACTAATAAACAGTGAATCTATTACATTCAATTTCTTTTTTTCCACCATCAATGTTATATGGTTTGTAACGTAATTTTCTGTAATTATTCATAATTCCGTTCGAAACATGTACATACCCTGTTTCCAGTAAAGTCAGAACGTGAAAAAGAAAATACTGCGGATTGTGATGTAGCGAGTCTTGCGAGAAGCACGTATTTGATTCCGTTTTGTGTTAATATCCGAGCTTTCCCGAATTCTACGTTTCTCTTTGTGGTAAATAAGTACCGCTGAAAGCCGGATTTCACCCTTATTTGGGGAGTGTTACGCGGAAAAATTGACGGAGTGCGTTCGCGAAAATTTCGGTGGTTGAATTTGTGCCACGTGTTCCGCGACGTGCCCTCTGTATTGTGAGTGAGGATCCCGTCCGTCAACCTACGCTTCTCCAGACCCTATCGTCGAATCCGAGGACGCGTTTTCAAACGTCCGACCCATCCAGCCGTCTCCGGGGACCAAAGGTCAAAGATCGGGCGCCGTGTTCCATTCTAGGCAACGTGGTTCGCAGATGAGTACCATCCGACTTTGTCCCTAAATTTTACATCACCAGTGTACCCCCGTAGAGACGCTACGTTGTCTCAATTTAGACTTAACGCCCAAGTAGGCGCAGAATTGTTGTTTTCGATTTGTTTCCCGCACATTTTGATACTTTACATTGTAATTAGTCTCATAAGTATCATCATCAGCGTCATTTCATTCACTCTCATTTAGTAATAAGAACATTTTGTACAATATTATTTCTTTTTCGGGTTGTTTACATTTTATTCTTAAGATTAAAGGGTATCCCCGGATAAGCATAGAGAAATGACCCCTCCCTCGAATTTCGAATTTTTTTGGTTTGACCCAAGCATATTGGGCCAAAATCGAAAGAAAAAAATATAAAAAAAATCCTGCACCACCAGCGCCTTCTATAACCTCAAAAAAGTGTCATTTTCAGTGTTTATTTTTTTTCTCGAGCGGGTTACAACGAATCGAAACAAAAAAAAATGGACGTTGTAGGGGATTAACAGGGCTACAAGAAAAAAAATGTTTCCAAACCCTAACCGCTAGATGTACACACTAAAAAAATTAATTCAGATTTCGAAACGGGTTTTTAGGCATTAATTTTCGTGGAACATAAAAATTTTTTATTTCCTGTGTTGAAAAATCCTTTCAGCTATTTTCATGAATTTTTGCAGATTTTTTGATTTGGTGCGCCACCCAGAACAGCCCGAAAACTCATTTTGTACGTTTTTTTCGGGTTGTTCGCTCCTCCTATTGAGTTGGTAGCTCACTGGTGGCGTTTAAATGATGCGAATGGTCATATTTATTTAGCATCATGGTAGATTCGTAGATTTGGACAAGTAGTATAACCTAAATCACATCATATGTAGGTTAACAATTGATTTATGACATGCTAATTCTTACAAACAGGCATCAACAGAGGTAAAACCAACAATGTTCTGTATCTATTCGTGTGTGTATGTGTGTGTGTGTGTTTCTGTCTGGCTGTGCGTGGGAGCGTAAAAGATTAAAGGCTACAGACTCTAGTCATATGCAATCGGTTCCAGCATTTCATCGAAGTACTAACGAAGAATCAATTGCAAAGATGGATAATGTCAACGAGAGTAGCGTGCAACCACTGAATGACTTTCCTGTGATAGATATCTCTCAAGAACCCAGTAGTTCTCAGCAAACAATCCAACAGAATCCATCTTCTGAACCAATCCTTCTGTCCCAGAACTCCCAGCAAAGTATTTCATCATACACTACGACCTCCAAAGACCATTCTTCAGTTTCAGAATATCAGCCATCAGATACCAGTAAGGATTTCAGCACCAAAATTCGAATACCTTTCAAAAGAACAATAGCGACTCATCGGTACTGCTTTATATGCTCTTCAAAAACAAACCTCCGAGACGTTCCTTTTGAAGCTAGATTACAGATGTTCGCTAGTTCTCGACGTATTTTTATTCCTGAAAGAAATAAGTGCTGCACCGATCATCTCATAGGGACTCTCTTCTATGAAGAAGAAGTTGAGAAGAATATCCACTGGCATGCAAGAGAGTCTTTGATAGATACCACGGAACTAGAGAAGTTTCTGAATAAAATATCAGAGGATGTAAATATTTCATTGCTAAAAATAATTGGGAATAGAACAATTTCAGAAGAACGAGTCAGAATATTGACTGGTATTAGTTGGGATCAATTTTGTAGCATCGAGAAACTGATGGTTAACATGAGAAATTCTGAAAACCGTAGTGTAAAGGAAGCTTTGGTGATTTTCTTATTAAAACTAAGATCCGGGAACTCTAATAGACTCATCTCGGCTATGATGAATGTTACTGAAAATATGGTTAGCGATGCAGTCAACTCTATTCTCAATTGTTTTGAGCAACATGTTTTACCAAACCATTTTGGAGTTGAAGCTTACTCGAGAGAATTCTACCTTACTCAAACATCAAGCATGGCTGATCAGTTGTTCAATTTTGGCGATTCTCTAGCAGTTATCTGCGATGGGACATATTTACGGCATGAGAAGAGTTCAAATAATACTTACCAGAGAAAATCATATTCTGGACAAAAAAAGACAAGCCTCGTAAAACCATTTACCATTTGCACAACGAATGGATTTCTCGTAGATATAACGGGACCCTTCTCTGGAAATAAAAATGATGCCGAAATATTATTGCAAATAATGAAGAGCTCTGAAGGAATTTCGAAGATCCTGAAGCCTGGGGATATTTTTATACTAGACAGAGGATTCCGCGATGCAAAAAAATTCTTAGAAGAGCAAGGATACAGGGTTCTAATGCCAGCACTTAAAGGGAAGCGGAAACAGTTGACTACTGAGGAATCTAATGATTCGAGATTTGTCACGAAAGTAAGGTGGGTCGTGGAAAGTGCACATGGAATAATGGCCAATAAATATCGACTATTACATAACCAGATGCGAAATCGCACATTGCCCCGTGCGCGGGTGTATTGTAGAACTGCTGGGTTTTTGTATAATGCAACTTGCAAAAGATTGGACTCTGACAAGAACCAACAACAGGAAATAGTTCAAAGAATGTATTCCAGCCTAAAAACCGTTAACCCATTAGCTCAGATAGTAGCAGATGCCAATTACGACAGGAAGAAGAAACCTTTTCAGCAGATTTTTTCAGAGGATTTGCTCGATTTCCCAAGATTGTCCCTTGAGCAGTTAAAATTACTATTCACTGGTTCTTACCAATTATCTCAAGCTGTATCTTATTTGGGTGAAATGATCAATGATGATAACAGCTTAACATTGAGTTTCCTGAGAGCAGATGATAGTATTGTGAGGTTCGAGGTTAGATCCAGGCATATAAATAGTAAGACTTATAAATCTTACATTCAATATGATGCAGCCTCGTCTGGACTCAATGGAATAGAAGGTTACTGTTGTAACTGTGCGAATGGATTACGTACGGTCGGTTGTTGTTCCCATGTAGCTAGTGTTATATATTATTTATCTAATGCGAGATACTTAGCTAAAATAATTAGGCCAGCTGATATTCTAACTGATTTGTTTTGATTTGGACACCATTTGTCCGGTCATTAGTGATCGCGATGATGCTTGGGATAGTGACGATGAGGGTGACGAAGCGAGTGATGAAGATGTAGACATAGGTGAAGATGAAGACATTGATGAAGATGAGGAACTTGATGAAGAAGAGGAGAGTGATGACGATCATATCTGAATTAGTGTTATAGTGTAATAAAGAACTTTTTCTATCTAGAACATTTTGCATTATTATTTAATTTGTGTACCTAGAATCATCCTTTTTTTCTTTCAATTATACTGTTGTATTACTGTAAATATCGGGAATAAACTATTTCCAAAGCGAATATTGATTAAATATGATGGTCAAGATTAAATACAATTAAAAAGAGGTCTGGGAAAGGTGGGCTTCAATTCTGTTTAATCTTTTACGCTCCCACGCACAGCCAGACAGAAACACACACACACACACATACACACACGAATAGATACAGAACATTGTTGGTTTTACCTCTGTTGATGCCTGTTTGTAAGAATTAGCATGTCATAAATCAATTGTTAACCTACATATGATGTGATTTAGGTTATACTACTTGTCCAAATCTACGAATCTACCATGATGCTAAATAAATATGACCATTCGCATCATTTAAACGCCACCAGTGAGCTACCAACTCAATAGGAGGAGCGAACAACCCGAAAAAAACGTACAAAATGAGTTTTCGGGCTGTTCTGGGTGGCGCACCAAATCAAAAAATCTGCAAAAATTCATGAAAATAGCTGAAAGGATTTTTCAACACAGGAAATAAAAAATTTTTATGTTCCACGAAAATTAATGCCTAAAAACCCGTTTCGAAATCTGAATTAATTTTTTTAGTGTGTACATCTAGCGGTTAGGGTTTGGAAACATTTTTTTTCTTGTAGCCCTGTTAATCCCCTACAACGTCCATTTTTTTTTGTTTCGATTCGTTGTAACCCGCTCGAGAAAAAAAATAAACACTGAAAATGACACTTTTTTGAGGTTATAGAGGGCGCTGGTGGTGCAGGATTTTTTTTATATTTTTTTCTTTCGATTTTGGCCCAATATGCTTGGGTCAAACCAAAAAAATTCGAAATTCGAGGGAGGGGTCATTTCTCTATGCTTATCCGGGGATACCCTTTAATGTTATTTGGAATTGCACGTGTTTCTTTGTTCTTCGTCGTACGCCGAACATACCCGATCTCCTTCCAGACATTCGTACTCGTGTTTGGCGAATTATTAGGTGGGGATTTTGAAATTAGAGTGCGTGGCGCCCACTATAACATCTTTCTTTGTTTTGTATTAAACTATTGACACATAGATGACAGGTCGAACTACTCCCAGCAACTATCGGGCAAACGTGTGCCAGTACTTGCCACTGAGCTCAAATATTGTACATTCTAGTAAATTTGCGTTGCAATATATATATATATATATATATATATATATATATATATATATATATATATATATATATATATATATATATACCTATCTGGTTAACATGAATTGAAAACTAAATGCGTATGTACATGTTTTGCAATCTCGTCTGAATGTCTCCTACAGATACATGTCTTTTATACGAATGCTAGATCGCATTCAGGAAAGTCAACAATGAATGTCTGGGAAAACCCGAACACCGATGTTTCTTACCAGTGGTTAATGATAAGGAAACAAGATGCACAGTCTTTTAGCAGTTATTGGATCAGACGGTTTGTTAAAGAAATGTTCGTTCCACAGTATGTATGCCCTAGTGCATTTACCGTATTCTATTTAATATCATGTAAGTACAAATACTTTCATTCTAGATATATATATATATATATATATATATATATATATATATATATATATATATATATATATATATATATATATATATATATATATACAGTGCGAATAATGTAAGGCTATACATTGGCAACTTTATTTTAGCTTTAATCAATTTGCCCATGCTGGTATCAATTCGTTGAATAATTTAAAATTAGACATAGAGCATTTACTTAATGTTACCATGGTGATTACATACAAAAATTCCAATTTATCATGGTTGAATAATGTAAAATTAGACACTTCTCCACAGACTACTATTTTTATTTAAATCATTTACAGAGTTTATTTAATATTTTTATTAAATCTATTACATGTTATTGGATTAAAAGTACACTTCAAGTATTGAAATTGTAATTGGTATCAGTACATTTCCAAAATCACTTGGGCGTGATAACTAAATGCCACATGTGATGGGCCTGCCCGGGAATTCAACGCTGAAATAATCAAAAATTTCTCGCAAAAACGCCCCTTCTAAGTACCAGGAGTACATCTTAAACTTTTCTTCTGTGATGTAAATTTTTTGCACTAATTATTACGCAAGCACAGTGACATTAAAAAACACAGTGACATTTACTAAAATAAACGTCATTGTAATTTCAATTGTTACTGACCTGGGCACATTGATTAAAGCTAAAATAAGTTCGCCAATGTATAGTCTTACGTTATTCGCACTGTATATATATATATATATATATATATATATATATATATATATATATATATATATATATATATATACCGGGTGTTAATTAAAAAACTGGCCATAGGCGTTTAACATGTAAAATCAGTTTTTCCTCCTGCATTAGTTACCAAATTACTTTAGATAAAAATACTTTAAATAAAAGTTGTAGAGAATTAAATTCTGCATCTAAGTGAGCAATCAGATTTAATTTTTGACATTTCCTAACTGAGAAAATCAAGTTTAAAATTTCATGAAAACACATAATATATAGGAATAGCCATGGAATTTAAACAAAATTAAAAACAATTGTATGACATTGTAACTGTCAAAAAAATTTGTGTTTCGTAATTTTCGTTCAATAACAGATATTTCTAAAAGTATGAAACAGTTTTCACATGAAGAAAAGCTTCAAGTAATAAAATGGTTCTATTCTGGACAAATTTATCTAAATATTCGTGGTTTAATAAATTTTTTGACAGCAAATGTCATACAATTGTTTTAATTTTGTTTAAATTCCATGGCTATTCCTATATACTATATGTTTTCATGAAATTTTAAACTTGATTTTCTCAGTTAGGAAATGTCAAAAATTAAATCTGATTGCTAACTTTGATGCAGAATTTACTTCTCTACAACTTTTATTTAAAGTATTTTTATCTAAAGTAATTTGGTAACTAATGCAGGAGGAAAAACTAATTTTACATGTTAAACGCCTATGGCCAGTTTTTTAATTAACACCCTGTATATATATATATATATATATACAGGGTGTAGAGAAAGTAATGCAACAAGGCTATATTTTTGTTATTATTGAATTTAAACAAAAATGTTTCAGACAAAAGTTACATGGTAAAAAGTACTTTATATTTCTGTGACCTTGAAATTCTCTTAAGCAGTTACGCGCATGCGTTACGCTGTGCAACTTTATTTTTTTAAATGGCAACATACCATTTTGACTAAATTTTTGGAATCAGAAAGACTTTTTACTTCCGGTAGTATAAAAATTTTGATGGGTTACATTAAAAAATTTTTAAGAAAAATAGGTATTAATTTAAGGTATTTAAGTAAAACTTAAGGAATAATCAGTTTACCTTTGTTTGATAAAACAAGTGTTGTGACAACTAAACAATTAAAAAAGCTATGAAAATTGCGTTGCTTGTCACTTATCACTTGTTAATCAAACAAAGGTAAACTGATTATTCCTTAAATTTTACTTAAATAACATAAATTAAAACCTATTTTTCTAAAAAATTTGATTATGTAACCCATCAAAATTTGTATACTACCGGAAGTAAAAAGTCTTTCTGATTCCAAAAATTTAGTCAAAATGGTATGTTGCCATTTAAAAAATTAAAGTTGCACAGCGTAACGCATGCGCGTAATGGTTTAAGATAATTTCAAAGTCACAGAAATATAAAGTACTTTTTACCATGTAACTTTTGTCTGAAACATTTTTGTCTAAATTCAATAATATCAAAAATATAGCCTTGTTGCATTACTTTCTCTACACCCTGTATATATATATATATATATATATATATATATATATATATATATATATATATATATATTATATTATATTATATTTGGGTGCCCTCAAAAAATATAACACTATAGTAGTGGTTCTGAAACTGGGGTCCGCGGTCCCCTAGGGAATTGGCGTTATCAGTGGGACGGCAAAGAGATCATCTTACATGTACATTTTAATAAAATGTAAATTCGATAATCAAAAATATTTTGATAATGTAAAAAAAATCGTTGAAAGTAATTCGCACGTGTGCCTATGGATGGATGTACCATATTCTCAATAAATAATTGTTTACAAAAAAGTGTTTTGATATGGACAGGTTTATTCCAACCCCTGTGGGAATAAACCTTTCCATATCAATTAATTGTGACTTAGTAAAATAGAATTATCAACATGTAAATAAGTGTTTTATTAACAGTAGCCTAAATGATAATTGTACTTACTTAATTCAAATTTTAACGGGTCAGCGAGCCATCAAAATATCACAAAGTTCACAGAAATAAAATAAAATTTTATTTTTATTTTACATTAGTGGGTAATCCGCCATTACATGCTATAGGTCACATATTAGGTCAAATCACAAAGTACGCGAGTCATGGTCATTGATTCAATAAATGGTAAACAAGTTGATTTGAGGAAACAGTGCAACAAAATGACATTTTCAGAATCTCCATGTTTTAAGAAATAATTTCATATTAATGTAGTAATGTGAATCGAAATAAAAACTTTCTAACCTTACATGTGAAAATGAATTCAAATATACGTTCTGTATTTATTAATTTTTAGACCTGAATACTGAATGTTACGGATATCATGTACTTGATTATGCCAACTCAAATTATACAAGTCGTGTAGAACGAGAAAGTTGCGGGTGAGTTGCAAATAATAAATGTAATTGTAAACTAAACAACCGTTATTTTACGTAATTATTGCAGATTCCGATGTGCAAATGGCGAGTGCATATACGGACATCAAAAATGTGACGGAAAATCCGACTGTTCAGATAACTCGGATGAATCACCAGAAATATGTGCTATCACACCATCTACGACGTCGCCAACACTGTGAGTTATTTTTAAAAGTATTATTAAATTATTATTATTATTTTAAATGTATACTTCCCGGCTGGGATCGAACCGTCGTCAAGCACAATGTCGCGGGCGATTGTTCTATCAACTACTAAATGATATGCCTTTTACAGAGCCGATGGTTCCTGTGCACTTCCACCGCAACCTGCCAACGGCAAATACACAGTGGACAGATCGTCAACAATACTGACTTATTCGTGTTCGCCAGGATACCTGCCTTATCCACCTTCGAACCAAATATCTATATGTGATTCGGGCAAATGGTTCCCGGGCCTTTCTGAATGTCTACGTAAGTACCTACCTAATTATATATAGATCAATTTCAGCTACAATGTGATTTGTCTCATGTTGATAGGAACATGTGCTCCACGTATTTTGGAGTCTGTCGACACGGACTGTGAATATAAAGGCATTAAAATGGACTGTTCCAAGCCCATGGTCGAAGGTACGACGGTACGAATGAACTGCAAACATTTCTATTCGCAAGTGGACTCGTCCGCAAATCGTGTCAGTGTGTGCAGGGACGGCTCGTGGGATTATGGACTCATTAAATGTGTACCAGGTCAGATAATACTGATTCATTTATATGTCATTTTCATTGCATATGTGAATAAATATATTATAAATCCATATCCCAAAGAGAATATATGACGAACGTATGTATAGCAGTAGCAGCAAAACACAGTTTCAACATTTCTGTGATAATAACCTTCTTCGATGTATATTTACTTACATGACAGATTCTATATTTATTGCGTAACATGTAGCAACCGAATTAAAAAGTAACTGAAGAAATGTGAGTTTGTATTTATTATTGAAGCTGTGTTGATTACAGAATGTGGTAATTTGGTGCCTCAAGCAGCCACGCTTATACTTGGAGATGAAAATACCAAGAAGGTTAAGTATCCATGGCACGTGGGAATATACAAACTTAACCGTACTAATCAGTATGTACAACAGTGCGGTGGAACAATCATTAGCAGGAAAGTTATTTTATCAGGTAATGACAATAGTGTACTTTATACATTTCCCAGGTATCCACCTATTTACATCAAGAATCGTATATCATTCGGTATCCACATCACGAAATATAATCCTTGGCTGTCTACATAGAAACCTCAGCCGCTATTTTCATACAGATTTCTCTACAAATTATAAACAGGTACACATGTGATTACAAGTTATGATGGTATGTTCCAGCTGCACAATGTTTCACTACGTACACGAATGGTATACTCTATGATGTAAAAAAATACGCTATTGCTGCTGGAAAGTACTACAGAAATTACTATGACGAAAGAGTTACTTCGTCTCAAACACGTACAGTAAGCGTCTTACATGTTGCACCAAGTTTACTAACCTTACTAGCTCAACACTGATTATAGGTTAAGGAAATAATCATTCCAGTTCAGTACAAAGGATTGTTGACGAGTTACACAGGTGATATTGCGTTCGTGATACTTGATAAAGCGTTGGAGTTAACACATGTTGTACAGCCGGTGTGCATTGACTGGGATAATCAGTACGAAGCTGCACAACTCAAAGATAATAACCTAGGAACAGTAAGTCGTAGTAATTTACGAATGACGTTCTTATAAAGTAAAGAGGTTCTTCCGTCTGCTCCCACCATCTATGATAACTAATTCTACTATTCTAGGTTGTCGGTTGGGGATACACGGCTGAGGACAATGGTCCAAGTGCTGAGCTGAAAGAACTATCGGTACCATTCGTTGACAGGGAAACCTGTTACAATACAGTACCCGAGACTTTCATTCGCTTTCTGACACACGATAAATTCTGTGCTGGATTCCCGAACAGTAAGTAGAATGGAGAATTGCCCTGAGAATGTATTTGGGTATTTGCTATATTTTAATTCTATCGACTTTTTAACTGAACATATTCATTGATATTTCCGATGCACCTGACTGTTCTGAATGTTCTTTACAGGTTCAAGTGTATGCCATGGAGACGCTGGTGGTGGGCTGGTTTATTTATGGCCAGGTAATAAAAAGTATTACCTTCGCGGTTTGGCCAGTGTCCGCCCAATGAAAGAGGGACAGTGTGATTTCGAACAATATGGTGTTTACACCAAAGTGTCCGATTACATGGCGATGTTACGGGCCGTGGAGCTAATGACGAGAGTATAAAGTTTACACAAGGTCAAACACATGCAAACGTACCAAGGAACAAATCGTAAAACAAACATACATATAATACAAGGACAACTAATCTCGATCACTTTGTATTTATATTGCTAAGGGTAATGGAGATTGTCATTTCATGCGCTGTCATTAATGATGAATATGTTACAAATGACAATCAATGGCTTTTATATTTAAAATTAGTGTATGTATACACACTTACTTTTTTTAATAAAAAAATATGTTTTGTAACAATTGTGTCAGTATTTCTTTTCTTTTTTGTCTGATGACGAACGTACCTAACAGTGATGATCAAAGTCAAATTTATGTCTCAAATCAAAGTGGTGTGCACAGAGAGCTGTTTTTTCATGATTATTATTCGTCATTCTGCAATCATATATGTGATTCTTAATTCTATTTTTTAAATACTGTTTAGTTTGACCGACATATGTCCTGTCACAATCAATACAATCAATCTTATAAATAACACTGGATTTTAACTCTGTAGGTACTCGATCTTTCAGTTTACTGAACAAATTATTAACTTTTTTGGTGTTGTATAAAGTGATTTTGGTACTTTCATTCTGTAATACTTTAACTAATCTCTCTGATAGTTTATAAATATAGGGAATTTTATAACAATTATAATTATGTGTAAGTTCATCATCTGTAACCACATTCTGTTTAAAATTAAAAATTTTTTTAATGAAACCACTAGGGTAATTATTGCAGATAAAGTTATGTTTGAATTTCAAAACGTTCGCTTCAATGAAGGAGGGATGAGAATTACTATTAATTCTATGTAAGGTACCTTTAATAATGCTGATTTTTTGTTTTACAGGATGACTAGAATGAAAATTTAAAATTCTATTAGAAGTGGTAGGTTTAGCATAACAATTTGTGATAATACGATTAGAATCATCTCTAATTAACATGATATCCAAAAATGGTAAACATTTATTATCTTCTATCTCTACTGTGAATTGCAAGTGTTCATTGTACTCATTGTAACATTTTAATCATAATTTATGGATGGATTTAATTTCAAATTTCAATTTTCATCATGTTTAATATATCGCTAGACGATCTGATGGTATGTACCTACTGATATTTTGTTGTAAATTTTATTTTATTTGATTTGTGTTAAAATTTGTACCATATAATATGTTTATATCACATTTTACATAAAGATACCTTTTTAGCTCTGAAGATGGTATCAAATATACCGAAACGTCAGCTTAACGTCTGAAAGTGTTTTCATTTCTGACTTCCCTGTCCAAATTCCGACTATTGAACCTTAATACTTATATGTACATTTTAATAAAATGTGAATTCGATAATTAAAAATATTTTGACGTAAAAAAAAAAATCGTTGAAGGTAATTGGCACTGTGTGCCTGTGGATGGATCTACCATATTGTCAATAAATAATTGTTTACAATAAAGTGTTTTGGTATGGAAAGGTTTATTCCAACCCCTGGGCGGGATAAACCTTTCCGTATCAATTAATTGTGACTTAGTAAAATAGAATTATAAACATGTAAAAAAGTGTTTTCTTAACAGTAGCCTATATGATAATTGTACTTACTTAATTCAAATTTTAATGGGTCACCGAGCCATCAATATTTTTTAAAAAAAAGTGGCTCAAAAGAATTTCTAAAATGTTTAAGATCGCCGGCACTATAGCAATGATGCTTAACCAGTTTTGAATCCAAAGAGTGTACGCCGTGAGATCGCGTGAAATATAAAAATTACGGGGGAGAGGACTCGTATATTTGATCTAACAGACACAAAATATACATATATACATATTCAACTACAAAATAGATAAATACAGTAGAACCTCGATTATCCGAGGTAATGTGGGGGGGTACCCACCTCGGATAACTGAAAACTCGGATAATACGGATTTTGGTAAAATGCATCACATACATGCGTACTTTGGATTAAATTTTATAGTCATATAAAGGAAATGCTTCATAACTAAAGAGCGGATTATATGCAAAATGCATATTGTTGAATATTGATCATGTAAAAAAATCCTGTTATGAATCATAACAGTTTATTTCTAATAAAAGGGATATGACAACTCTTTTCTTCTTGTTTTGCGCCATGATGAAACGGACATTAATAATACACGACACTCTCGAATTTACTGCAGGACCACACATATGAAAGCACGCGTCTATTTCGCTTCGAGTGCTGGGAACTCGCACGTAAATTGAGGATTCCCCGGACACAAGAATCACGCAAAATCGGATAATCCGGATTGCTTTTGAAGCAACCTCGGATAATTTGGATAAAGTTGGGCTCGGATAACCCGGAACTCGGTTAATTCAGACTCGGTTAACCGGGGTTCTACTGTATTACAAAGTTCACAGAAATAAAAAATTTTATTTTTATGTTATTTATATTTTATAAAGAGAAGTTCCCTTCCGGTCATACGCCTGGATTCATCATTGTGCACAACATTTTTTGTACAAAGGGCCACATATTTCGTTTTTTCGTTGAGAGCAGCAAAAAAAATTTTGCCCTATTTTTTTCGTTTTCGGCTGACGTGTTTTAGATCATCAAAAATTTTGAAAACGGGCCGGGATTTGTGCATCACTTTACTATAGGAAAATGTCTTATGTTAGGAGGGCGGGGGGGCGGCAGACATTAGTGGGCAATCCGCCACTACAACAATAGTCTAGTAGTCAGAAAACTCCCAGTACCCGAGCTCGCACGATCATATAAGTCTGAAATGGACGGAATCGGGGAAATCGTGGAACTGCATTAATTATTAATACAGGCAGGGTAGGGTAGGTTAGGGAAGGGTCGGGTAGAGGAGTGTCCACAGCAAATGTATTGCATATAAGTTTAGCACAACGTTACGAACTAGGAACAGGTATGCTCGTATCACGTCGTATTATTTCGTAAACAGACATCGTGTCTCTTCATACTGCTAGATATCTGACAACTAGACTCTTGTGCCACTACATGCTATAGGTCACATATTAGGTCAAATCACAAAGTACGCGAGTCATGGTCATTCATTAAATAAATGGTAAACAAGTTGATTTGAGGAAACAGTACAACAAAATTACATTTTCAGAATCTCCATGTTTTAAGAAATAATTTCATATTAATGTAGTAATGTAAATCGAAATAAAAACTTTCTAACCTTACATATGAAAATGAATTCAAATATACTGTGACGCTCCCTTAATGTTGCGGGTTCTGGTTGCTCGGGCGCCAATCGGACTTAGACCGGGATAGTTCAGTGGAGGTCAGGGTGGTACAAGAAATAATTTATTTGACCAGAAAACAACGTTTTGATTTATTCACGAGACACTGACACTCGCAGTGTTGATAACTAATAATAGAACCAGCAAATAACATAAGAAAATATAACGTAAGCAAATAATTTATGAACTATGAAAACATAATACAGGCAGCTAATATTTGAAAATACAACGGAAATAACATAACACTATTGTGGCGGAAAGCCAATCAGAAATTATGTATCCTCTGTAACAGGACCGACACAGTACAGAGAGAAACAACGATGACGTCACAGCAGGACCGGCACAGTGTGACTGAAACAACCTAACTAACTGTAGCCTCTAAGTAGAATAATGGGCAGTTTTAGATCCGACCTATTGTTCTGAGGTAATTCTTGGAAATCCTTTTGTTTGTTTATCTAACAAAAGAGTACCCTTTTTTTATGGTCTAAAAGGGTTTGACCTTCTGAGAAAGGGGTGCAGGTGTACACGGTTGTTTAAAAAGGTATACACCTGTATGAGGCGAATAATAGCGGACAATAACATAGTGTTGAAAAAATGACATTTTAGCTGTATACGTATAAGGCTATGTGTTTGTTTAAATGCCCCTGAATATTACCTGTAAATTAGCTTTGAATATTTCGCTTTAGCTTGTAGAATATTGACGGCTATGTCGCTAGTTTTCGGAATAAACACTGACATGTTATATTTCGTTTCTATTTTTGTTGTTAACAGCAGAATGTTACTAGAGTAAACGTGTTAAATAAAATTTGTTTTTAGATTAAACACTGGCATGTTATATTTCGTAACTATTTTGTTGTTAGCAGCAGAATACCTGTAACTTCGAATATTTCGCCCAGCAGAGTAATACTTGTAAAATATTGACGGCTATGTCGCTAGTTTCGGAATAAACACTGACATGTTATATTTCGTTTTCTATTTTGTTGTTAACAGCAGAATGTTACTAGAGTAAACGTGTTAAATAAAATTTGTTTTTAGATTAAACACTGGCATGTTATATTTCAGTTTCGGAATAAACACTGACATGTTATATTTCGTTTCTATTTTGTCGTTAACAGCAGAATGTTACTAGAGTAAACGTGTTAAATAAAATTTGTTTTTAGATTAAACACTGGCATGTTATATTTCCTAACTATTTTGTTGTTAGCAGCAGAATACCTGTAACTTCGAATATTTCGCCCAGTAGAGTGATACTTGTAAAATATTGACGGCTATGCCGCTAGTTTCGGAATAAACACTGGCATGTTATATTTCAGTTTCGGAATAAACACTGACATGTTATATTTCGTTTCTATTTTGTTGTTAACAACAGAATGTTACTAGAGTAAACGTGTTAAATAAAATTTGTTTTTTTAGATTAAACACTGGCCTGTTATATTTCGTTTCTATTTTGTTGTTAACAGCAGAATGTTACTGGAGTAAACGTGTTAAATAAAATTTGTTTTATTTTGGAATTGTTATTATCAGAGTATTGATGGATACCATATACGGTAAAATATTGACAGGGACCGACACCCTACGTCCGAGTTAAACTACCTGTAGGGTTATGAAGTTACGGACTGAATATTATTATTTGTAAAATTAACTTAGAATATTTAGTTTTATCCCGAAATGATTGTTAACTGTAGAATATTGACGGTAGTCGTATACGACTATGCCGCTAAAACGTTCAACATGTTAAATAAAAGTGTTTTTGCCGACTTGTGTTTTTTTTTATTCCTGACAACCCGGCCCTTGTTAAATTACCTGGTTCCTACCAAAGGGTGCCGAAGCAAACCTATTCTGCACTCACCTACTTTCTCTGTTCCTCGCATACACCTGCATCGGAATTCTTAGAAGGTGGACCCTCCCTTTTTGACAGTTAAAAAAAATTGTCTTTTCCTTGACGGTGACTTTTATTTACGACAACCCTCGCTACCTAGCGAAACTACCTGCTTTCTAACAGAGGACTCTGACCTTATCTATAACTCTGTATTTTTCACGGCGGTACTGAAGGATGGAGATATAGCCTGTCTCTTGCATTCTGTATTTACTTTAGTATTTAAACGGATCGACTGAAAATAATAGTTAGTTCACTGAGTGACTTGAACAGTAGAAACGTGCAAAAATGTCTCAAGAGTATAGCTCGACTTCAGAGGGTGACTTCCTAGCATTTTTCAATATTTGTGAAGATATCCTCCAGGAAGAGCTGGAGCCGAATCCGTCTGAGGAAGGTACGTCTGCAAACTTTGAGGCGTTCTTCAAACATTGTGAAGGTATAATTCACGAGGGGTTGCAGTCGGAGAAGGTTGTGCAGGTCGGTTGCGGAGTGAATCCTGGGGGTCGACGAGGAAGCCAGTCTTCTTCGGAAGGCGAGGATGAGCCGCTACGGTTTAACATCGTGACGGACGTCCCATGTCGTGTGAAACGATTCAACATGGAGGGGCGGCGTGTAACTTTTCACATGTCCGATCCACCTGCAGATGTGAACCCTGTCGCATGGTTCAGAGAGGGTATGGAGGAGCTGATCAATCATATTCTGCAGGGTGTACAGCCCTCAGACCAGATCGGGTTGGTCATGAATACGCCACAGTGCGAGTTGGGACCAGCGTGGATTAGTTTCCGACGCGCGGATCAGCTACACATCGATGTCGTATGGGATGCGATTGCCCGGATACTGCAGAGTAATGCTGCACTATTCTCCAGTGGTAACATGGAAGTGGTTATGACGCGAGTGTGTGTACCGGTAGGGACGGGTAATAGTCGGAGATTGAGTTGCCGTGGAGTGAAATATGCCGATTTCTGCCGTAGGAAATACGGCATTATCGAGATAGACAATAGTGACAACCTCTGCCTGCCAAGAGCGTTGGTAATCGCGAAGGCTGTTACGGACAAGAACCCTGAACTAAAACGCTTAGTGAAAAATATTAATGCTATACAGGATCGCGAATGTCGTTCGTTGATTTGTAGTGCGCGAGTGAACATACCTGGTGAAGGGTGCGGGATTCCAGAACTTGTGGAGTTTCAAAGATTTTTGTTCGATTACAACATCGTTGTATATCAGTATGATAGTCGCGGTACAGTGGTGTTTGAAGGCAATAAGGGTAAAGAGTTACCACGGCTAAATTTGCTGATTCATGAAGCACACTATTCGGTGATTAAAAGTTTGACGGCCGCTTTTTCTACATCTTATTTCTGTGAGCCATGTCACACGGGGTACAATCAAATAGGACAACATAGATGTGAGAGGACCTGTCCTTGCTGCCAGCGTTCGCCACCATGCCCGCGTACGGGTGTCACGGTGCTCTGTAAAAATTGCGATCGCGAGTTCCGGGGTTATAACTGTTTGAAGAACCATTTAAATGCGCTATGTAGAAAATTAAAAAAATGCATACAGTGTTTTAAAACTTATGTTGTGCGGTCGGGGAAGGTACACGTGTGCGGTATGGTGTATTGTAAAACATGTGACGAGTACAAAAGTGTGGGACATGAGTGTTACATTAAGCGTAATGTTAGGAAGAAGCAGGTTGACGAGGAAAAACATTTATTCCTGTATTTTGATTTTGAAACGCGGCAGGAACGTAGTGTCGGGAGCGATAAATTGCATGAGGTGAATTTATGCGTGGTACAGCAGTCGTGTCCGGTATGTACAAACAATGACGATATGTATCGGCTATGTGAATCGTGCGGGGTTCGTCAACACATATTTAACAAGGATCCTGTGGCTGATTTTGTTGAGTATGCGACTTTACCGCGTCGTTCATTCAAAAGTGTGACATGCATAGCTCACAATGGTAAAGGATTCGACTTTCAGTTTATCCTATGTCATCTGACAGAGGCTAGGACAATGAAACCCAAGCTAATAATGAATGGTACCAAGATTATGCTTCTGGAGATAGATAACGTGCGGTTTATTGACTCCATTAACTTTCTACCGATGTCATTAAGCAACTTGGTCAAAGCATTAGATTTACCACCGTCAATAAAGAAGGGATATTTTCCACATTTATTCAACACCCTGGAAAATAGTACCTTTGTTGGCCCTATCCCACAAGCCGAGTTTTACGGTGCAGACTCTATGCACAGTGGGGCACGTGAGCAGTTTATGAAGTGGCATAGTGAACGAGTGTTGGAGGGGTATGTATTTAATATGGAGAAAGAGATTGTAGATTACTGCATTTCCGATGTGGATATTCTACGGAGAGCATGCATCAAGTTTAGATGTACATTTCTCGAAGACTGTGGTGTTTGCCCACTTACCGAGTCCGTGACAATAGCCTCGGCATGTAATAAGGTGTTCCGCCGTCGATTTTTAAAATCGGAGACGATTGGTTTGATCCCTGAGAACGGATATAGGATGCGCGATAACCAGTCAAGAATAGCCCTGGAGTGGTTGCTGTGGGAGGAAGAAACTCGACAGATCCGTATTCAGCACGCTGCTCGCGGATCCGAGGCTGTATTGGAGCAGAACATGAAAGTCGATGGTTATTTTGCTCCAGACAGATTAGTTCTTGAGTTTTACGGCTGCTATTACCACGGACATGAATTATGTTTCCGCACAAATCGTAACCAGCCTGTAATAAATAATCCACAGGAAAGTTTAAATTCACGACTAGAGCGGACCATGGCCAAAGCAAAGAAGCTGCGGGAACTGGGATACACTGTCGTGGAGAAATGGGAGTGCGAATTTAATAAAGAGAAGAAGGACAATAAACAAATGCGCGATTTTGTTGAAAATCATTTTCTCCTTAATTACGCCCCACTCGAGCCTCGCGCAGCGTTTTTTGGTGGGAGAACGGGCAACTGTACCCTCTACCGCAAGGCGGGCCCTGATGAAACTATTAGGTATGTCGACGTGTGCTCACTCTACCCGTGGGTATGTAAATACGGGAAATTCCCGGTAGGACATCCGGAAATTTTTGTTGGTTCCGAGTGTAGTGCTGTGCTAGGACCTAATAATGGTATAGATAGTGTAGAAGGGCTTATAAAATGTTTAGTGCTGCCCCCGAACAATCTTCTGCACCCTATACTACCTCGCCGAAGTCGTGGAAAGCTGATGTTTGTGCTATGTCGTAAGTGCTGTGATGAACAGTGTCAGACGGATTGCTCACATAGTGATGACGAACGTCAGTTTAGCGGTACTTGGGTGGCTGACGAACTGCGACGGGCTGTACAGTTCGGCTATAAAATATTACAGGTGTTCGAGATATGGCGATATGAGGTTACTGTCTATGATAAGACTAGTAAAACCGGAGGGCTCTTTGTCGAATATATTGACACTTTTTTAAAAATAAAACAGGAAGCTACAGGTTATCCTGCAGCATGTGTATCAACCGAGGATAGACAACGGTACATACAGGAGTACGCGGCGAATGAAGGTATTGAGCTAGACCACAGTCGGATTGAGAAGAATGCGGGGCGGCGGTCACTAGCGAAGCTTATGCTTAACTCGTTTTGGGGTACGTATTTTACAAATACGACTAATATTAATTATACTACTCTATTTATCTTCGTGTTTCAGGTAAATTTGCCCAGTCCGAGAATAAAGTACGTACATCTGTGGTGACCGAGCCTGTCGAATTATTCGAGTTGCTGGAGAACCCCGCTGTGGTTGTAAATCACCTGATCCCTGCCGGTGAAAAGGTGATATATGTGAATTGGAAATTTTTAGAAGATTCTATGGAGCCTCTAGCTACCGTAAACGTAGCAATCGCAGCGTATACAACAGCACAAGCTCGACTACGGCTACTTGACCATTTACAACCGTTAGGTAGTCAAGTGCTGTACTACGATACGGATTCAGTTATTTACAGCCATGCACCGGGGCAGTACGAGCCACCCGTCGGTAATTTCCTAGGCGATTTAACTGATGAGTTGGAGTGTTATGGGCCCGGTAGTTATATAACCGAATTCGTATGCGGTGGCCCGAAGAATTACGCGTACAAGGTTTATTCACCGACGCGGGATGAGTACAGCCATGTTTGTAAAGTAAAAGGATTTACCCTGAACTATGCTAATTCCCAAGTAATAAACTTTAACGCGATGAAAGACATAGTTCTCAGTGAAGACCCCCCTCCAGTGCCAGTGATTACGTCTAATAATATTAGGTGTAGTGCGGACCACCGTGTAGTGACGTGTAGTGAATGCAAGAAATTTAACATTTGTTTCACAAAGCGACGACGTGTTGGACGATTAGATTCGTTACCATACGGCCATAAAAAATTAAGGTTAACTTAGCAAAATGTTAATTGTTAATTTGTAATATGTTTTAATATTAATTTAGACGATATAAGTAGAATAATTATGCGCGTACGCACGTGTGTGTGTGTGCGTGCGTGCGTATATATGTGTGTGTGTGTGTGTGTGTGTATGTATGCAAATCTGTATACATACTTTTTTTTTCTTTTTCTTTTTTTTTTCAAATATAAATAAACGAGTTACTTTCAAAATCTTACATTCGTGTTCTACCTCTCACTGAAAACAAACATGAAATTCCAACATCCTTTTAGTGCGATTATAGCGGGGCCCTCGGGAAGTGGTAAATCATATTTTGTTACCGATTTCCTCCGCAACATAAATAAATCGTGCGATACTGCATTTACGCAAATAACATGGTGCTATGGTGTGTGGCAGAGCTTATACAGTACAATACAGGGTGTGAAGTTTATTCAAGGTCTTCCTGATATGGACAATTTTGACGGGAAAACTGCACAGTTAATTATAATAGACGATTTAATGCGTGAAGCCGACTCACGCATAGTCGATATATTTACAAAAGATAGCCACCATAAAAATATGTCAGTATTCTTTATTACGCAGAATTTATTTCACCAGGGAAAGGGGCAAAGAGATATATCGCTTAATGCCAATTATATTATTTACTTCAAAAACCCCCGTGATAAAGCTCAGATATTGCATTTATCACGTCAAATTTGTCCGGAAAATACAAAATTTATTCAAGACGCTTATAACGATGCTACATCAGAGCCATATGGGTATTTGATCTTCGATTTGAAACAATCAACACCCGATTGGGCCCGTTTTAGAACATCACGCAGCGGGCTTACATATGCATACATCCCTAGGAAAACGTATAAATACGGTGACAAACACCTACCGCAGATTATTACATGAACACCCATTGTGCCGACGTAAACATGCCTAGCACTGTCATTAAGAACGCCGCTTTGCTACACGCACTACAAAAGCTTAAACCGATTCATCGGTGTGCTCTACTGAAAAGCGCCGATTCTAATACCATACGCTGTATATGCGAGTGTACATATAATATTTTAAACGGTAAAGTTCGTATTAATAAAATCCAGCGAGGACGCCTTCAGCGGTATAAGAGAATATTGAGAAATCTTGTAAAGAGTGGTGACGGTTGGAAAAAGAAAAAACAAATTTTAGTTCAATCTGGTGGTGCATTCCTACCCATGCTGCTTGCACCTATTCTCACTGGTGTATTAAGTAGTTTATTTAAACAGTCGTAGGATGGAGCATGCTAGGAAAATGGTTTTAATAGCCCCGGAGGCTATGGAGCGTTTTAGACAGAGTAATGTGGAAAGCGGTGATATAACTTCACAGTTAGATGCCGATATGAAAACAGCATTACATTCAAAACTCCCCGATCATGAAAAATGGATGTTATATCAGCAAACACTACAGCGGTATTTACATTTTAAGAACCAGCTACGTGGACCAATACAAGTGTCAGTCACAGACGAAGAAGACATTTCTACATCAAATAATAACAATAATATTATTGAGCAGGAAACCCCCGCGGACTCTACAGCGTTAATCATAAACACACTTCCGAAGACATATCGTGGTAAAGCAAAACTGTTGTTGCAGCGATTATTATCCGACAAGAGTATCACATGGAATAAGCTGGGGAGTGTTAGTATTAATAATACTGAAATTCCAAATTCAAACATTACTGACTTAGTCGGTGACGTGTTGAGACCTCGTAAACATACAAACCCCGTGGGGTGGCAGAAGTTCTCTATAGCTTTGAAAAATATCAATATACCTAATGAATTAATCGGAAACCCGCGTAGAAGAGAATACGTACGAGAATCACCTATTTCATATAAATTATACAGTCGTAGACGTCGGAAGAAGAATAATGACGAGACCGAAACATCGGTATCGGTCCTTAAAAATAAATGGAGAAAATTCCGATTCTAAACGAGTGAATAATAAATTGGCAGGCATTTACTTTAATCCTAAACATGCTGCCGGTTTTTCTGGAGCCTCTAATCTTATAAAGGCTGTGAAAGGTAGCATTAGTGCTAGGGACGTTAAACAATGGTTAAGTGCACAAGATTCGTATACACTGCATAAACCGAATAGAAAAAGATTTCCTCGTAATGAATACCGGGTGTCCAATATTAATGATCTATTCCAGGCTGATCTTAACGACATGCGAAGTTTAGCCCGTCATAATGAAGGTTATAAATATATATTGACCGTAATCGACGTGTTTAGTCGGTTTGCCTGGGCAGAACCCTTAATGGATAAGAAGCCTGCGACAGTTATTTCGGCATTTGATAAGATATTTAACGAGAGTAACCGTAAACCAGTATATTTACAGACGGATAAAGGATCAGAATTTATTGCAAACAGCGTGCAGGAGTATTTAAAGAAGAATGATATAAAATATCACGTTACGAAAAACCCGGATGTCAAAGCTTGCTTCGTAGAACGGCTAAATAGAACTTTAAAAACAAGAATGTATCGCTATTTCACACGGAATAATACATTTCGTTATTTTGACATACTACAGAATCTTGTATCAGCATACAATAGTACTGTGCACTCCTCAACAAGTTTTGCCCCGAATAAAGTACGCGATACAAATGTTTTACAAGTATGGCGGAATCAGTATGGGAAAGAAGAAGAAAACACAAAATCATACCGTGAAAGGCTTAAACCAGGAGATCTCGTCCGTATATCAAAAGAGAAACATATATTTAAAAAGGGATACGAAGCGAACTGGTCTGAGGAAATATTTAAAGTTACCGCGGTACTGAGGAGAACTCCACCAGTGTTTAAACTACAAGATTTGAATGACGAAAATATCGATGGTGTTTTTTATGCACAAGAGTTACAGAAAGTTCTTGTGAAGCCTGATACCATGTATAAAATAGATAAAATAGTCGACACGCGAGGTAGTGGCCGTAGAAAGCAGGTACTCGTCCGGTGGAGAGGATATACTCCCAAATTCGATACCTGGATCCCTGCGAGCAATATAACTTATATTTAATCATGAACGTGGAACAGGATGAATTTTACATAACACTGCCAAGTAATAGTTCAATGCAGTATTTTCCCGATAATAAGACTACCAATTTTATTACGCAATTACCTCAACAATTAAAACTGGATGGACAGTGGGAAACGGCTCTAGTCGAAATTCAATATCCTAACTCATTCTACACAGTAAATAATCATGAAAATACTATCTATTATACGCTGCTGCAGACTAGTGATAAAAACACTCGAATTTCAACAGCAGATGTATTGAAAAAGAAAACTCGAATTCCATCTGGAAATTACGATACCGTAAACGATGTGGTACAGGGGTTGAATGAGAATAAAGATTTAGAAATTTATACATCTTTCACGTATGACACGGAGCTGAATCGGGTTGCTATGAAAGTTAAGGACGTCAAAAATTATATTTTCAAAATATCTACACTGAAATTATCCTCTAAATTAGCCCTTCAACTGGGCTACGAACCGCAAGCTAATTTATTTCAAAACAAGCTGGCGCAAAATCCTCCCAACCTGTTACACGGAATACCACACCAAATGTTCGTTTACTGCGATATTGTTATGCCGCAACTTGTAGGTGACGTCATAACGCCTCTATTGAGAGTGGTGCATGTAGATACTTCGAAATATCTCTACGGCACAAATAAAATGGTTACATACACAACACCACACTACATACCAGTGTTGAAACGAGAATTTCAAAATATGGAAATAGATATAAGGTGTGATAGGGGTTATGCATTACCATTCCAGTTTGGAACGCTCAGTGTTAAGCTACACTTTAGACGGAGACGCCCACAATGAAGTCGTGTCCGTATTTAGCATATTACAATGGCCAAGCAGGGTCGGGTATAGGGGGTGTGGTATTCAGAGGGGCCTCTCATCAACGTGGTCATGGTGTCGGTAGTTTCTTTAGTGGGTTATTCAGAAGTATTATGCCGTTAATCAAGAAGGGAGTTGGTACAGTGGGGAGAGAGGCCATGCGCACAGGTGTCAACATTTTGGGAGACCTACACCAAGACCGTCCAGTTAAGGAAATTTTTAAATCGCGAATAACAGAAGCGGGGGGAAATCTGAAGCGAAAAGCTGAGAATAAAATTAATACACTATTAACAGGGTCAGGGTATAAAAAGGGTCGTAAAACTGTCAAGCGCGTTCAGTCGCATACGCAGCGTGCACGAAACAACAAGAAGAAGAAGAAGAAACGTAGCGATATATTCGATTAACATGGCTTTCTTACACCCCCAATCGTGTGAATGTGTAAAATCAGAACTTGACTTATTCGCTATACCTCCTACACAGACTAGTATTGAAAGTGGACAATGGGTTAATTATAAGCCTCTCTCCTCTCTCACCGATGATGCACCCATAGAATTTGTAATCCCAGGACAAGGAGATGATTATCTTGACTTATCACAAACTATGCTGTACCTTAAAGCTCGAGTAATTCACGCTGACAATACTCCGCTGAAAGAGAATGAAAATGTATCACCGATAAATAACTGGCTTCATTCGCTATTCAGTCAGATTGATGTTTATATGAATCAGAAACTAGTTTCACCGCCAAATAACACATACGCCTATCGAGCTTACATTGAAACATTATTAAACTATGGCGGTGATGCTAAAAAATCTCATCTGACAGCTGGGTTATGGTATGTGGATACAGCAGGGAAACTCGATGATCTTACTGACGGTACAAATAAGGGGCTCGTTAAGCGTAAAGCGTACAGTGCACTAAGTAATGATATTGATATGTTGGGTCACCTCCACGTTGACTTGTTTAATCAGGAAAAATTTTTATTAAATGGTGTCGAGATGAGGCTTCGTCTTGTGCGTTCAAGGGACAGCTTTAGTTTACAAGCTGATTCAGGAAATTTTAAAGTTCATATTAAAGAAGCTACACT
This sequence comes from Carabus problematicus, assembly GCA_963422195.1. Lineage (NCBI taxonomy): Eukaryota > Metazoa > Arthropoda > Insecta > Coleoptera > Carabidae > Carabus > Carabus problematicus. The sequence continues at coordinate 18,012,044 of OY728578.1, forward strand.
TATGGTACGCAGAATGAAAATTAACCCCAGCGTTCTGCTGGCGCATAATTCTGCGCTTGAAACGACAACAGCTAAATACCCGATTACTAGAGTCGAATGCAAGGCTATAACTATTGCATCGGGAATTCAAAATAAGTGTATGGATAATATCTACCTGGGTCAGCTCCCAAAGAGATGTATTATAGGATTCGTGTCAAACAAAGCATTCAATGGCGACTATAGTAGCAATCCGTTCAATTTTCATCATTATAAAATCAATTATCTAGCGCTATGCTTGAATGGGCAACAGTTACCGAGCAAACCGTTACAACCAAATTTTTCCAACAAATCTTATGTACAAATGTACAATACATTGTTCTCGGGTCTTGGTATACATTTCTCCAACGAGGGTAATCAGATTGAGAGGGATAATTACCCTGACGGTTTTTGTCTTGCTGCGTTTGACTTGACACCCGACTTATCAGCCAATATGATGTCTCACTGGAATCTAACACGGCACGGGTCTCTGCGACTCGAGGTTCACTTTGAAGAAGCACTCACTCAGACAGTAAATTGTCTTATTTACGCAGAGTTTGACAACATCATAGAGATAGACAGAAATAGAAATGTTATTGTGGACTTTAGTAGCTAGTCAGAGGTTCTTTATAAAACAAATGAATTTATGTGACACTGGTCAGTTTTACTTTATCGCTCGAAGAAAATGGTCATTGTCGATATTCAAGGGTTCTACGGATGTGCTCAAGAGTTTATAATTAAAGAGTTAGCTATAGTCTCCTTGGATGACGAGTTTTTTCACAATTTCCTATTCAAACCACCATTCGCTAGAGAGTACCTGACGCAGCCGGCGCGAGGTCAAGCCAGCTGGTTACGAGATTATCACCATGGTATTGACTGGGACGACGGCTTTGTAGAATACAAAGAATTAACTAGGATAATACATAGTATTATTACTTCAGCTACAGAAAATATATTTGTGAAAGGTGCCGAGAAGAAGAAGCGAATTCAGAATATATTACTACGAAATGATGTACAAGACTTGAGCGATATGGGGTGCCCATCGTTAAATAAACTATCACGTGGAAGTCATAAGTGTCGTATACCATATTCTCACTCACGTATGATGTGTGCAAGTGAAAACGCCGTTATTTTAAAAAATTGGTACAAACAGCAGCAATAATAATAATAATATGGATTCCGCAGCTATTGAGAGAGTACTTTCAAAAATATAAGCTGTCATTACGGCGTGTATGCTGCTGACACTCTACCGCTACGTGTAAACTATCCCTGTGTAATTGTTGTAAATTCGGATGTACATACAAGACCAGGAACACATTGGACGGCTATATTCATCGACAGGAATGGTTACGGAGAATATTTCGACTCTTATGGACGATGTCCACAGAAATGCAGCATTCACCATTTACACTTCATATGTAGAAACACTCGGCGCTGGACATATAATACCATGCAACTACAGAATTACTTTTCTACAGTCTGTGGTCAATACTGTTTAGTATATCTGTGGTTCAGGATAAATAAATATGCGATGTATGATTTTTTAAATATATTTAGTAATAGCAATCTTATGTTAAATGACAGGAGTGTGGAAGTGATGTATGAACAATATTTTTTTTTTAAATGAAACAAATAAATTTTATATAAATATATTTATTTTTTTTTCTCAGTTTCTCTCTCGTATACTTACAATCCTCTCTCTCTCTCTCTCCCTCTCTGTTTAGTAATGAAAATCTTGTGATAGTAGGAAGTGGAGTTGGTGCATTATTTTAAAAATTAAACAGATAAATCATATAAAATGGTTATGTTTTATTATCAGGAATTATGACAAACATATCATTAGCTTTTATAAAACCTATTACACTTTTAACATGATTGATTATCTTCTCCCCGTGGTATATATTGTGACGAAGTCACATGTTTTTAATTACGGCACTGGGTAAGCGGAGCAATGCCCGTCAACGCTCCGTCGGCAGCGGCTCAAACTCGCACACCGCTCGGACAAGAACGCTGCACCGGACTGTTCAATTAAGCAAATTTGCCGAAAAAAAAAAAACAGTCCGGACCCGTCGCTAACAGGTGGGTATAAAAGGGCCAGACATAGGCCACAAAGGCAGTCAGTGTTCCGACTACCGACCAACCGCCTCCGTTCATCGAGCCGTATGGTAAGCCAGTTTTGTTTCATTTTTGTACTCTATTGTCAGCACTGCGGATGACCTGGTGCTACATAGTTTATTTTACATCTAAGATTTTGATTTATTGTTGTGTGCCTTTCGACTGTCGCTCTGTGCTGCGCACGCCCTGTCGCAGAGTATACGGTAATCGTACCCCCACTGCATTACGAACGTCCTGCGGTGGGTTTCCGTGTTACTACTGCTCCGTGCTGCGCACGTCCTGTCGTGGAGCCTCTAGTAACCGTTACTACGTTGGTACGAGCATTGTTAGAAGTATCTTGTACTAATTACTCTGTTCTTTTGCTGTTATTTATAGCATCGGTTACTATTGTTATTATTATTTGGTTTGCAAAGATTCTTTTGTTATTAACTGCAATGTCCATGTGTTGTTTAGCATAAGATGTATTGCACCGATCTCTTAACTGAACCAGTTCTTTCATTGTTAAATATAATATCGTGGGTTCCCATTATTACGTTATTAGCTGTGTTTATCTTGTGATTGATTACCATTACCTTGATCCCACTCCACTGACTGATCCCGGGAACGAAAACCGATTGGCGCCCGAGTAAACCCGACACCCCCGAAGGGAGCGTCACAATATATACCTCCCACCAAAGGTCGTTTAACAAATTGTCTTCTTCAGAGAGTATCTCCTTACGGAGATACTCTTTCAGTACACTCACGTCATCGACGGCGTTCATGATCCCCTTAATGGCGACCCGCTGAATAAATTGGAGGTACTTCTGCTCCACCCCGATGGACACACCCTGGAGAAGCTTTACCTTACTTTCAATATAGCGTTCACAGGCTATTACACTCTCCACCTCTTCTTCGGACAGTGTTATGTACTCCTTCATCTCCAGCTTTCTCTTGAAGGTGGTTTTGTGTACGGCCAGCCTCACTCGCCGGCCACGCATTAGAGTGGAACGGAAGTCTGTGCAGTCCCTCACCACTCGGTCGGTCGGGACAAGTGATGGGGTCAGCTTTGTCTTCAGTAGTCGAAGATGCTGCACGAGCCCCGGGAAATCTTTCAACACATACACCGTCGTGTCAAAAGATAGGCATACAGACGGTGTGAAGCCTGTATGAGGGTTCAACCCCGCCGAGACAAATTTACGGGCATGTCTGTCTACAGCCACATACGAGGGCCTCAACATACGTGTTCTCCTGTCAGAGCCCGTGAAATGCTGTGGTAGTTTGTAATTTGTAACAGCCTTGGCCGTACCGCACAACACTTCAAAACATTCAAACTCGCTAAACACTCTGATGTCCCCCATCAACTCCAGCTCCTCCGGGTACACTAATGGTTGAGCTTCCGGCTCCCACTCGGTATCCGACTGAATGATGTCAGGTGTAATAGCTCGATCCGGGGTACGTATCCTGAAGATATCGGTGTCGTCGTACACCTCAGGCTGAGCTTCTGGCTGCTGTTCGGCTTCCGTTCTGACGATGTCCGGCGTTATGACTCGTTCGGGAGTGCGCATCTGGGTGGCGTCGTCGTCGTCGTCATCACTCAGCAACACCACCTCAACCTCCGGGTGGACTACCTCGATACGTGGTGGCCGAACTATTTCCACCTTGTGCACCAGTATTTTACCTTGCTTCGGTGAGATGATCCGGCACCTCTTCCGCGGTACCCGCTGCGGGGCTAAAAATTCGTCCTCGCTATCAGACCCGAACAGCTCACGAGTCCTCTTCCTCCTCTTCAGGTACATCTGGCTTTCCGGGATAATGGCCTCCTCTTCTTCTCCGCTACTGATTCTTGCTGCTGATGACTTCATATTTTTTAAAAATGAGAGCTGTAGTATAGAAAACTGTACTGACTAAGCTCCGTACACTGTGAGTTTATATATGCTTACCGTGTGAATCGTGGTGGGGGTGGTTTTTCGAAAATTGCAAGATGGCTGACAATGAAGGTGAGTATCCTTCACAATTTCCAAGAAATTTAAAATGTTTTAGAAAGTACTGTTTTATTTTATGATCGTTCAAAGTCAGGAATGGTTAGGTTCATCAGGTACAAAAAAAAAAATATACAAGTTCATTTTAAAAATTTTTTATTATCAGTATTTAGCATGTCAGTTTAACAAATTCTATCAATACAGTTTTATTTTTATTACTACACTCCTTTTCCCCCTTATACACTAGAGCGTATTTGAGGTTCGATTCTGTGAACTTGTCACATTCTTCAGAGGTAATATGGGCGAACCGTGCAGGGAGGAAGGCGATGCAATCTTCTAGCTCAATCAGTATACGCTTCCCGTAACTTGTTGAAACACGCTTCATACGTTGTATTAGGTACTGTTTGCTAACTTCTAAATCTTTGATTTTCCTGACGGGTTTCTCACTCGTCAATCCCCAATGATATTCATAGCTTCAAAATTCATTTCTATATAACAAATACATAGTTAGTAACATTTTTCTACATACACACATTGAAAGTATACAGGTAAATATTGTTAATCCCTCAAATAAATAAATATTGTATTTTACATTGAAAATAATATAACCCCAAATAAATGTGTAAAAATCGTTATATACTTACTCGTTCGGTAGATTATTGCTCTCCTGCAGAAGTCGGTACAACTCTGTTAAAAATACTAAGTTCACAACCCCCTATATATGTATATACCCCCACTATAATTGTACCTGAAAAACGTCATTTCTTAGAAAGACATCTGTAAAAGTGGCTAGTCTTAGACTCTAAGAATTCCGATGCAGGTGTATGCGAGAAACAGAGAAAGTAGGTGAGTGCAGAATAGGTTTGCTTCGGCACCCTTTGGTAGGAACCAGGTAATTTAACAAGGGCCGGGTTGTCAGGAATAAAAAAAAACACAAGTCGGCAAAAACACTTTTATTTAACATGTTGAACGTTTTAGCGGCATAGTCGTATACGACTACCGTCAATATTCTACAGTTAACAATCATTTCGGGATAAAACTAAATATTCTAAGTTAATTTTACAAATAATAATATTCAGTCCGTAACTTCATAACCCTACAGGTAGTTTAACTCGGACGTAGGGTGTCGGTCCCTGTCAATATTTTACCGTATATGGTATCCATCAATACTCTGATAATAACAATTCCAAAATAAAACACGTTTACCCCAGTAACATTCTGCTGTTAACAACAAAATAGAAACGAAATATAACATGTCAGTGTTTATTCCGAAACTAACGACATAGCCGTCAATATTTTACAAGTATCACTTTGCTAGGCGAAATATTCGAAGTTACAGGTATTCTGCTGCTAACAACAAAATAGTTACGAAATATAACAGGCCAGTGTTTATTCCGAAACTAGCGGCATAGCCGTCAATATTTTACAAGTATCACTCTGCTAGGCGAAATATTCGAAGTTACAGGTATTCTGCTGCTAACAACAAAATAGTTACGAAATATAACAGGCCAGTGTTTATTCCGAAACTAGCGGCATAGCCGTCAATATTTTACAAGTATCACTCTACTGAGCGAAATATTCAAAGTTACAGGTATTCTGCTGCTAACAACAAAATAGTTAGGAAATATAACAGGCCAGTGTTTAATCTAAAAACAAATTTTATTTAACACGTTTACTCTAGTAACAATCTGCTGTTAACAACAAAATAGAAACGAAATATAACATGTCAGTGTTTATTCCGAAACTGAAATATAACATGCCAGTGTTTAATCTAAAAACAATTTTTATTTAACACGTTTACTCTAGCTTTTACTTCTGCTGTTAACAACAAATAGAAACGAAATATATCATGTCAGTGCTTTCCGCTGCTAACAGCAGATAGATACGAAATATAACATGCCAGTGTTTAATCTAAAAACAAATTTTATTTAACACGTTTAAAACAAATTTTATTTAACACGTTTACTCTAGTAACATTCTGCTGTTAACAACAAAAATAGAAACGAAATATAACATGTCAGTGTTTCTTCCGAAAACTAGCGACATAGCCGTCAATATTCTACAAGCTAAAGCGAAATATTCAAAGCTAATTTACAGGTAATATTCAGGGCATTTAAACAAACACATAGCCTTATACGTATACAGCTAAAATGTCATTTTTTCAACACTATGTTATTGTCCGCTATTATTCGCCTCATACAGGTGTATACCTTTTTAAACAGCCGTGTACACCTGCACCCCTTTAGCGGAATTCTCAGAAGGTCAAACCCTTTTAGACCATAAAAAAGGGTAATCTTTTGTTAGAAAAACAAACAAAAGGATTTCCGAGAATTACCTCAGAACAATAGGTCGGATCTAAAACTGCCCATTATTCTACTTATGTAAATTTGTTTTATGATTTGTTCCTTGGTAGGTTTGCATGTGTTTGACATTGTGTAAACTTTATACTCTCGTCATGAGCTCCGCGGCCCGTAACAACGCCATGTAATCGGACACTTTGGTGTAAACACCATATTGTTCGAAATCACAATTCAACCCTTTCCTTGGGCGGACACTGACCAAACCGCGAAGGTAATACTTTTTATTGCCTGGCCATAAATAAACCAGCCCACCACCAGCGTCTCCATAGCATACATTTGAACCTGTAAATAACATTCAGAACTATCAGGTGCATCAGAAATATCAATGAATATGTTCAGTTAAAAAGTCGATAGAATTAAAATATAGCAAATACCCAAATACATCCCCAGGACAATTCTCCATTCTACTTACTGTTCGTGAATCCAGCACAGAATTTATCGTGTGTCAGAAAGTGAGTGAAAGTCTTAGGTACTGTATTGTAACAGGTTTCTTTGTCAACGAATGGTACCGATAGTTCTTTCAGCTCAGCACTTGGACCATTGTCCTCAGCTGTGTATCCCCAACCGACAACCTAGAATGGTAGAATTAGTGATCATAGATGGTGGGAGCAGACGGAAAGACCTCTTTGCTCTATAAGAACGTCATTCGTAAATTACTACGACTTACTGTTCCTAGGTTATTATCTTTGAGTTGTGCAGCTTCGTACTGATTATCCCAGTCAATGCACACCGGCTGTACAACATGTGTTAACTCCAACGCTTTATCAAGTATCACGAGCGCCAGATCACCTGTGAAACTCGTCAACAATCCTTTGTACTGAACTGGAATGATTATTTCCTTAACCTACAATCAGTGTTGACTTAAGTAAGGTTAGTAAACTTGATGCAACATGTAAGACGCTTACTGTACGTGCTTGAGACGAAGTATCTCTTTCGTCATAGTAATTTCTATAGTATTTTCCAGCAGCAATAGCGTATTTTTTTACATCATAGAGTGTACCACTCATGAACGTAGTGAAACAGTGTGCAGCTGGAACATACCATCATAACTTGTAATCACATGTGTACCTGTTTATAGTTTGTAGAGAAATCTGTATGAAAATAGCGGGTGTGAATTCTGTGTAGACAGCCAAGGATTATATTTTTCTCGTAACGTGATGGATCCCTAGGAAATGTATAAAGTACGCTGTTGTCATTACCTGATAAAATAACTTTCCTGCTAATGATTGTTCCACCGCACTGTTGTACATACTGATTAGTACGGTTAAGTTTGTATATTCCCACGTGCCATGGGTACTTAACCTTCTTGGTATTTTCATCTCCAAGTATAAGCGTGGCTGCTTGAGGCACCAAATTACCACATTCTGTAATCAACACAGCTTCAATAATAAATACAAACTCACATTTCTTCAATTACATTTTAATTCGGTTGCTACATGTTACGCAATAAATATAGAATCTGTCATTTAAATGAATACACATCGAAGAAGGTTATTATCACAGAAATTTTGAATCTGTGTGTTTGCTGCTACTGCTATACATACGTTCGTCATATATTCTCTTTGGGATATGGATTTATAACATATTTATTCACATACGCAATGAAAATGACATATAAATGAATCGGTATTATCTGACCTGGTACACATTTAATGAGTTCATAATCCCACGTGCCGTCCTTGCACACACTGACACGATTTGCGGACGAGTCCACTTGCGCATAGAAATGTTTGCAGTTCATTCGTACCGTCGTACCTTCGACCATGGGCTTGGAACAGTCCACTTTAATGCCTTTATGTTCACAGTCCGGGACGACAAACTCCGAAATACGTGGTGCACATGTTCCTATCAACATGAGACAAATCACATTGCAACTGAAATTGACATGTACGATTTGTTCAACAATAACAAACAGTAGCCAGATACTTACGTAGACATTCGGAAAGGCCCGGTTGCCATTTACCCCAATCACATATAGCTACATTGTTGTTTGGAGACGGGTAAAGTTGGTATCCTGACGAACACGAGTAAGTCAGTTTTATTAACGATTGTAAACTCTCCACTGTGTATTTGCCGTGAGCAGGTGGCGGTGGGAGTGCACAGGAACCATCGCGTCTGTAAAAGGCATATCATTTAGTAGTTGATAGAACAATCGCCCGCGACATTGTGCTTGACGACGGTTCGATCCCGGACGAGAAGTATACATTTAAAATAATAATAATAATTTAATAATACTTTTAAAAATAACTCACAGTGTTGACGGTGTTCCAGATGGTGTGATTGGTGTGCCAGCACATACTTCTGGTGATTCATCCAAGTTATCTGAACAGTCGGATTTTCCATCACATTTTTGATGTCGGGTTATACACTCACCATTTGCACATCTGAATCTGTAATAATTACGTAAAATAACGGTTGTTTAGTTTACAATTACATTTATAATTTACAACTCACCCGCAACTTTCTCGTCCTGTACGACTTTTATAATTTGAGTTGGCATAATCAAGTATATGAAATCCGTAACATTCAGTATTCAGGTCTAAAAATTAATAAACATAGAACTTATATTTGAATTCATTTTCATATGTAAGGTTAGAAAGTGTTTATTTCGATTTACATTACTACATTAATATGAAATTATTTGTTAAAACATGGAGATTCTGAAAATGTAATTTTGTTGGACTGTTTAGTCAAATCAACTTGTTTATCATTTATTTAATGACTGACCATGACTCGCGTACTTTGTGATTTGACCTAATATGTGCTGATATGTGACCTATAGCATGTAATGGCGGATTACCCACTAATGTCTGGCTCGCTGACCCATTAAAATTTGAATTAAGTAAGTACAGTTATCATACAGGCTACTGTTAATAAAACACTTTTTTACGTGTTGATAATTCCATTTTACTAAGTCACAATTAATTAATATGGAAAGGTTTATCCCCCACAGGGGTTGGAATAAACCTTTACATATCAAAACACTTTTTTGTAAACAATTGTTTATTGAGAATATGGTACATCCATCCATAGGCACACGGTGCGAATTAACTTCAACGATTTTTACTTTCTTATACATAGTATAAAGAAAGTATAGGAATCATGAAAAATTTCGATTACGAGTTTTGATGGAAATACATGTTTTGAGGTCCCCTGAATACGTTTTGACTATTTTCGCCATGACGTCTGTGTGTGTGGATGTGTGTCTGTATGTTCATTATCTTCAAAACGAGCAAAGACAGGACAATGAAACTTCGTATTTAAAAGTTTATTGATTATACGAAGAGCTGATTAGATTTCTAGCATAATCGCACAACTGGAAGAGGAAGTTTACCGAACATCATAATTGAATATTACGAATTATTGGAGAAAATAAAAGGGATATGGAAAAAGTTTTGAAATAAAAGTTATAGAAAACAATAAGCTTAAGAAAAAAATCTTTATCCAATTTAGAGTAAAATGTATTTATATATTGGCATGTATTTAAAATATCATATATGCTATGAAAACAAAACAAAGACAAAATATTTACAGAAATACGCATTTGAAATGTCAAATATGTGCCAATTTAAATTAAGTATAAGAAAGTAGTGTGGTGACCACACCAGATTTTTTTTTACATTATCAAAATATTTTTAATTATCGAATTCATATTTTATTAAAATGTACATGTAAGATGATCTCTTTGCCGTCCCACTGAAAACGCCAATTCCCTAGGGGACCGCGGACCCCAGTTTCAGAACCACTACTATAGTGTTATATTTTTTTAGGGCACCCAAATATAATTTGCCTAGGGGCCTCGACTATCCTTAATCCGCCACTTTAGCATGTATTATATATATTTATATTTATTGTAACATGACAGACATGTACTTGAAAACGCGAAATCTACATACTAAACGCAAAAAGGACCCTTTTGAAAACTCTACGTTGTGTTAGCGGTAATTACAGTTCGTTGATATGGAGTCGCACAGAAGGATGATCATTCACAACTAAATAAAAGACAGAATCTCAGCAGTAAGAGTTTTTATTGCACATTAACGTTATTTGGGCAGCAAAACAAATGTATTTAGTTACTCAACACTCCACGAAATCAGACAGCACACACAGGTGTGGGTCGAAATCGAGAACACCTAACTGCTTAGAGCACACAGCTCTTGAACAAAACTCGTGAGGACGTTGTCCATCCACATGAATCATAATGCTCTACGCTTGTGTTATTTATTGTATGTGTTTTATCGAATTCAGCTGGTTCTACGGTGTTGTGACTTTCGCCTGCCAACCCGCGCTCCCACGATGTGAACCAGTGATTCGTTTTAGGTGTAGGGTAGCACTCGACTGCCCCTACGGTCTTGCGACATATTGCCAGTCAACCCGCACTCCCACGTTGTAGGACAGCGAGCACAGTTTAGTTGTGATAGTGTAAATTAAGCGTGATAGAGAGATCATGAAACATGTCAATGTTCAACTCCTAATAAAATCGCACATACGGCATCTACCTTACAAGCAGTGGATATTCCCAATCACGACGGCTCACCCGCAGGTACCATCGACTCCCTGGTGTGCGGGGACAAGGCTGCTGGTGGTAGACCCAAGTGACAGATGACGGACCTGGTTAGTGGTGGTGGGTTGGAATGCACCCTGTAGTTTGCAACCCTCCTCTCGTGGCTGCGAATGGAGCGGTGGACCTGGGCTCCCCCTGGCGGAACGAACGTGGCCTGCTTGTTTGGAGAGAACGTTTATTAGTTGACGATTGGTTGATTACACAAATGGAAATCGCCTTCAGGAAGGTACGTCTTGGTACTGAGGTAACTTAGGATATCAGCAGCTGCCACTAAATTTGCCGCGCAAAACTGATAGAGATAAGGAGATCAGCAGCTGCCACTAAATTTGCCGCGCAAAACTGATAGGTGAGGAAGGTCTTAGTCCCGGAGAACCAAGATCATGAAGCCGGCGATGCTGTCGTATTTAACCCCCTAAGCGCCGCCCTCTGGTGCTAACGATGAAGATAGGCTTGGGTGGGGGATACAGGATGCACAGTGGAATCTCATAAGATGGAAAGAAATAAACGATATATGCAAAAGCTTACCCTGGTCCAATTGGTTTCCTATCGACTCACCCTCACATATGAGCCAATTGTCTTAGCGGATGACTTACCCTCACCCCGATGCCACTCGCCTAGCGAAGGCTAGTGTATTAGTATTGCCCTCTTCGTCTAACCTCGATCTCTCGCTCTCTCTCCCTCGCGACCCTTCGACTACCTGCTACTGACCGTGCTATGCTAGTGGAATTATTGTGGAATATTGGCAATTAGAATATAACCATGTTTAACAACAATTCCCCTAATTGTTTATCCTTTTGTTGTATCCTGTAGTCAGTTACTCGCTGTTCCCGTCGATTTGACTCCAAACACGAGGTTTGTCACACTATAATTATACATAAAAGAACCCTGTGGATTATCCCTTGAAGGCTAACCGCAGTAAAGAGAACACCCTTTTCCAAATGTCAGTACCACCACAAACGCCGTATTATAATTGTTCTATTAAGTTTATAACTCATCCTAAATGTGGTCGGGACGCGACTTATCGTGCTCGTAGTTCCAATTAGTTTCTAACGGTAGTAATTACTTCGTTTATAATAATAATAATAATAGATTCTTACTGATTAACGAAACTGGCCTTTGTTTAACGTATTTGTTGTTAGCGTCGTTTCTTGGCGCCTTTTTGTTATACACAACATGTGTTTAGTGTCAAGTGTCACAGGTCTTCGACTTTCCAGATATCGCATTTGCTCGCCCTTCGTATGACAGGTTTATTAGCTTCCACTTATTGACGACACGTATGGTTATTAAAACCAGATGTAGGATTTCCAAGAAAGCGGGTTTTCAAACGAAAGACAAACATCTCATGACCGGCGCGTCACATTATATATATATATATATATATATATATATATATATATATATATATATATATCTAGAATGAAAGTATTTGTACTTACATGATACTAAATAAAATAATGTAAATGCACTGAAGCATACATATTGTGGAACGAACATTTCTTTAACAAACCGTCTGATCCAATAACTGCTAAAAGACTGTGCATCTTGTTCCCTTATCATTGACAACTGGTAAGAAAAACATCAGTGTTCGGGTTTTCCCAGACATTCATTGTTGACTTTCCTGAATACGATTTAGCATTCGTATAAAAGACATGTATCTGTAGGAGACATACAGACGAGATTGCAAAACATGTACATACGCATTTAGTTTTCAATTCATGTTAACCAGAGATATATATAACATTGATGGTGGAAAAAAAAAATTGAATGTAATAGATTCACTGTTTATTAGTTCAAAAACATATGTCGCTTATTTTATTAATTAATTGTAAAAGAAAACAGCATTTATAAAAATAATTATCATTTACTTAGAAACTATAAAGTAAACAATTATTTTCTATTTCAGTACAAAGATAACATTTTAATTATTTACTACATACTTATTTTCAACTAATATATATTCAGAATAGTACGTTTTCTGATATAATTCTTTTAAAAGCAAGATCAGTTATAAATATGTACTATAAAACTTTGTCAACTCTATTAAGATGGTCTAAAATTTATTTGTAAATAATTTAAATAATTATTTTTAAAAACAAGCTTTTATTAAATTGCACTAAAAAATAATAAAGAAATAAAAGCGTGGTATTTAGAAAAAAAATAGACAAAAAAATTTGCAAATTCTCTATTATGAATATAGTGCAACCAGGTTTACATAAATGTATTGCAGGTTGCCGAGTATTCAAATTTCTGTAAACATTAGGCATATCGGTTGAAATATAAAGTATAACAAATGCAATAACTATTAGTTAATAATTAAATGGGATACGATTATTGGAAGATTGGAATAAAATAGATAGTTTGCATATGTATATGCAGTTTTACAATATTGTACTGTTGGTTGCATACAGCATAAGATATTAAATTGTTTCATGTCAGTATAGCAGCACGAACTATTAGATTTATCTGTATTTAACATGTACATACATAGTTTATTTTATTAAGAAATAATGGTACATTATACACCAAGCGAGAGAAACCACTTATTTTTCCTGAGGTGTAGTTTGAAGCCCGAGGGCTACAAATGCATCGAGGGAAAAATGGTGGTCTCTCCCGAGGTGTATATACTATTTTTTCCACGTTCGGGAGTAGACTCACTTACTTTCATAAACAATGAATTATAATAAATCGGAGCGAAATTGGAATATTTAGAAGCCTTTGGAAATGTTTCCATGCAACGCGTACCACGACAACAGACATTTATTTACAAAAACCTTTGTTATAATAAAAGCTCCCTTACGGAAAGTGTTTTCGTCCCTAGGGAGTAAATGCTTCACTTCTGTCCCGCGTTTGACGCCATAGAAACCGACTTCTGCTCCTGAACGTGTAAAAATACAGTTTTCAGAACATCAGATTGAAACAGTTTCTGAGAATGAGATTTACTGGTGGACACAACAACAATAAGTAAATACATAATTGGCTATTTGCAGACCCTGGCATCATCTATAAAACGAACGGAAGATATTTGATTAAAACAGTGTTGTATGATAAGCACAGGCAACAACATGAAATCATTAAACATTATATTAGTTCTAGCAGTGGTTTTGTTTGAAACAAAATTTACTGTAGGTGGAAAAAGTGATGAAAGTAAGTACCGATTTCCAATTATTGTTCAATTCTGAGAAGGCATAACTTTTTTCAAATAAATGTTTGTATTTTTACTTTTTTCATAGTATATGGAAAGTATAGGAATCATGAAAAATTTCGATTGCGAGATTTTGATGGAAATACACGTTTTGAGGTTCCCTGAATACGTTTTGACTATTTTCTCAATGATGTCTGTGTGTATGTATGTATGGATGTGTGGCCGTATGTTCATTATCTCAAAAACGAATAAAGCTAGAGTAATGAATCTTCATATTTAAAAGATTTTGGGATTGGCGAAGAGCTGACTAGATTTTGGGTATAATTAGAAAACCTAAAGATTAAGTTTACTGAACACAGAAATTGTAAATTTAAAATTATTTTAAAAACAAAAAACGATACGTAAAAATTTTTCAAATAAAAGTTGTAGCGAATATTATTATGAAGAAAATATGTTCTATACATTTTTCGTCTATCTTTATCCAATTTTGAGTAAAATGTATTTATATATTGGCATGTATTTAAAATATCATATATGCTATGAAAACAAAACAAAGACAAAATATTTACAGAAATCCGCATTTGAAATGTCCACGACCTTCTCGATTTAAAATGTACTATTCCGGCCCGCGACTAGGCCCAGTTTCGGCGTGCCGCCGCTGGCGCTAGTAACAGTAGGAAAACATTTGAACAAAATACGATTTTGACAGTTGTTAATCAACAAACTGCAGTATTCAGTTCTGATTCAGTTTAATACATGAATATTTTGTGTAAAATTGATTTATAAACTATGCATTTGGTGCAAATGCATATTAATTATTTGTGTAATATTTGCGGTGTTATTATTCATTTTAGTAAAAATTATTAGTTGTTTTTACAGGAAGACACAGTTTGGTGTGATATAATTAATAACGAGTAATTGTAATTTGGTTCATTATAAGAAGTGATATATACCAAGCTGCAATCGACAAGGTACAAATGTACTACAATAATTCCCATCAGACATGAATATGACACATAAATGGCTTGAGGGTATAAATTTACACACTGGTACTAGCAAATTATTAAATGTTAGTTTTTCTACAATGTTAAATCGCGGATCAGACAATAAAAGATATATTTTTATCTTTTGCAGTAAATGTATACCTATGTTATATATTTTATTTTATGATGAAATTTTATAAAATCACATTTCTTTAATAATTATTGATAATATTAATATGTCTATATATTCCACAATTAATTTTGCTTTTATAATTAATAATTCATATGCAACAACCTTTTACAACATTAGATGACATTGTTTGACAGTGACAAGTAGCTACTGTAACTAGTGACAAGTAGCTACTGTAACTAGCGCCAATACTTCAACATTTGGCCGAGCTGCCAGCACAAAAAATCTATTGTTCTATCGCTAATGTCGCAGGCCGGTATGAATCTAGAAGGTCGTGGTCAAATATGTGCCAATTTGAATTGAGTATAAGAAAGTAGTGTGGTGACCACAGCAGATTTTTATTTACATTTAAATTTGTATGTCTGCACATTGCACATAGCATCATTAATAAACAAACAAATTAATAAACGTAATAACACGTATTAATCTCACATGTCCAATTTGATTAATTAAGAAATGAGTCATGGATTTATTGATTACATTAATGTTAATTTGTATTTATCGCCTTATAAATGATGTTGTTATCTTGCTACTCCATATTTATATCATTTCAAATATATGCACGTATAATTTCATTACAGTAGATTAATATGGTTTTATGTTAATATCTTTATATTGACAGTGAACGAATTAAAGACCTGATATTAGATTATTAGTTGTTTTCCTAATTGATTACATGCACTGTACGTTCTATTTTTGTATCATACATCACTTCGTTTTTGTAGAATGCAATGAATCTATACAACTAAGTCGACAGCGCAGAAATGACCGTGGCGTGAGTAGCTACGGCAAAGTCGAAGCCTCGTCACACGAGTTTCCTCATATGGTACGAATATACAGTAGATATCGTTTATAACGACGTTGAAGGGACCAACGAAATTCGGTCGCTATAACAGTAGGTCGCTATATTCAAACAACATAAATACAGGCATATGTAAAAAAGTACATTCTATATATGCTAGAAAAGAATATATTTACATGAGTGCAAGAAGCTTAAGCAAGAAAAACAATATTCAAGTGTTAGGAAACAAAAAAAAAACAATCCAACTTATTTTACAAACAACTTAACACATAATCTTATATACTTATGTATACATACATAAGTATTTAAATTTTAACAAAAAAAATCTGTCATTTTGGTTTCTGTTGCGATTTTTTGTTTTCTAAAAAGTTGCTTTCAATAATCTTTTCCAAATGTAGCAATGCAAAATCTGTTTTATCTTCTTTTAAATTTTGATTAAACATGAAAAAATGCTGAATTGTTTCAACTGCTGAAAATGCATCCTTTATAGTAGGTGTTTGCAACTCGGTTGTTTCGTCCATTTCCACTTCGTTGCTTTTTGTTTCGCCATACCGACATCGATGACATACCTTCAATCCGTAGTTAACCACTGAATGAATACGTCTGTTGCGATTCGCCCTGCCTTTTCGCAACTCAGTAATTCCCGGAGTCAATTCGGTACTACTACGCAATGCGATCCGTCGTTATAAAAGATAATTTTATCCAAATTTCAAGCCATTTTTCGTCGTTGTATTAGTTTCGTCGTAATATCCGATGTCGTTATAAGCGATAAACCTCACGTATAAAGAGTATAGTTTCTGGCCGGGACTTTGAAATGTCGTCGCAAAAACCGATATGTCATTATATCAGATGTCGTTGTAAACGATATCCATTGTATTATAATAAAAACAAAGATCAGAATTGTTGTTGGAAACAAAAAAGCCCTTCATTTCTGTAAATGAATATGTAAACGCTGTGTACTTGTAACTACATACGTATATAGAACAAGTAAACAGTAAACTAATAATGACGTAATCCATACTATGTATAAATACTAAAATAAGTGGTAATTTCCTAGGCTGGTCTCATCTATGGCGACAATAATGAGACCCTTTGCGGTGGTTCTTTAATAAGTGACCAATACGTGCTCACGAGTGCCCACTGCTTGTACTCTAAATTTGAGTAAGTCAACTGTCATTCAACATACATAATTCCTATGATTTCTTACCTTCTTCTTCTTAGCGGACCTATTAAATCGGTACGGTTGGGCGATTTGAATCTAGCATCCAGTGCAGACGATGCTGAAGTACAAGAATTCACAGTTGTGTCAGCCCTTACTCATCCAGACTATAAAAGTCCGATCAGATACCATGACATTGGTCTCCTGAAGTTAGATAGACCGGTGAACTTTACGAAATCAGTTCGTCCTGCCTGTTTACAAGCGACAGAACAGATTGGTACAGACAAAGCTGTAGCAACTGGTTGGGGACTAGTGAACATTGGTGACGTACGTGGTAGTGCAAAGTTAATGAAAGTAGAACTTGATCTGTACACGAATGAAGAATGTTCCGAATATTATAAGAACAGAGTTAACAGCCAATTATCAGAAGGAATAACCAAAAATATGATCTGCTCGGGCGGTAAAACGGAGGGTAAAAGTACATGTCTGGTAAATCGGAATAATTTCTATGAATAACCAATTTCCACTGGATCATTGGATGTTCATGATTTGATTAATTTTAGCGCGATGATGGAGGTCCACTGCAAATACTCCGAAATGGAACACCGAACGTCTACAATATCATTGGCGTCATATCATTTGGAGTTTCTTGTGGTAGAGCAGATTCACCGGAAGTCGCATCAAGAGTCTCTTCATACGTACCGTGGATAGAAAGCGTTGTATGGGCCTAAATTAACCATACATTGTCAGAAGATCACATTGAATACACATTCAAATACACTCACAATAACAATGTATGATATCATTAATTTTATTCCCTAATACATTTAGTAAAAAATATTCATATTATACACCAGTTGTCATTGTGATACCCACTTTTTGCTGTAAAAACTGCTTCATATTATTGTGACCTTGAAATTATCTTACGTCATTCCACGTAAGTGTGAGGTTATGTAGCTTTAATTTTTCAAGTGGCAACGTACGAGTATGTATTTTTCAATATTTTTGCATAATAAAAAATTTAAGAAAATTAGTCAGGAATAATCAGTTTACCTTTGTTTGATTAACAAATGATGGGACAACTAAATAATTTAAAAAAGTTATGAAAATTGCTTATACTTATTTACAAGTATGTGTGTATGTTGTATTACTTGTTCCTCATCCTCTTTAATGAGTATCGGGCAACTGATGACGTGGCCGGTCAAAAGGAATTGATACCGGATGAAGAAATATCACTGGAAATGAACTGTAAGAATCGATGAAAGGTACAAATATTTGTTATAAATTTCATCCGTGAAAACGGTACGATACCAATATACACATGTATAAGAAAGTCGTGTGGTGACCACACCAGGATATAAATTAAACAACATAATTATTTAGTAATAAATTATTCATTGTTGATGATTATTTAGTCAAAATTTTAAATCATTCGAAGTAGGAAAATATTTTACACGGACGAGCTGAAATGAATGACCGTAAGTTCTAGTTGTAGAGAACTATAATATTTGTGTAACATAGCAAGTTGAATAGAAATGCTAACATTTCGCCCATGTGGTTCTGGCCATTATCAAAGCGTAAAATTTTTAACATAACATCTGAAAACTAGGAATGGATACAGACATCCATACCTGCAGCTCATCGACGTATGTCCAATTCTGAATTTATCACAAATGTTAGGAAGCTTTTATTAATGATACCTGAAACACTCCGTAATCAAACAAAACAACTATAAAGGAAAATTAAGTAAATAATATATTTCAATGAAAATATAAAGCCACTATAAACATAAATAAAATATAATAAATGTCCCGCCCCGGATAACTGCTTCCGCGTAGGCTACTCTGGAGGTGGCGAAGTGAACCTGTAAGCAAACCAGAACAACTATGAATATATAAATATTCAGTGAGTGCCAACTCATTTCCTTGGAGATGATCTCAACCGATGTGGAGCCTGTAAAGAATACACTCATCATTCACTCAAGGCAACACTCGCCAGCCCATGTTCCCACGCTGGACTATATGCCACAACATAGCCCTGACAGGGACGCAACTGGTCCGACAGTCACGCCCCTGTCCAACGTTGGACCGTGTGCTGACAACACAGCCAATCCCACGGTGGACCACGTGCTCAACAACATAGCCATCCCACGGTGGACCACGTGCTCTACAACATAGCCATCCCACGGTGGACCACGTGCTCTACAACATAGCCATCCCACGGTGGACCATGTGCTTACAACATAGCCATCCAGGGACGCGCTGACTCCACAGTCACGCCCCTGTCCAACGGTGGCCCACGTGAGACACTACGCAGCCCTGCCAGGGACGCGCTGACACGACAGCCACGTCCCCTTCCCACGTTGCGACACAGCAGCCCAATAAGGGACGTGTCGGCTAACCACCAGACCAGGGACGTGCTGACCTACGCAGCCACGTCCCTGCATTACTGCCAACGCTGGACTATCAAACTACCTGATACTATACACATCGGCCAGCTCCACAGAAATACACGTTGGGCCACATACAACAACATGACATACCTCACCTGGAGTCACCTGCACATGCAATGGAAGCACTAACATCCAAACAAACACAATCCAGTCACACACCCAAAACAGCAGAAGGTTGCACTCACCCAAGGAGAGTTGTTGTTCCGTGGAATACTCGGGCTAGACTGAATATAATCTTATCAAGTTATTAGATGGGGAGACATTAAAGTTACGTGAAGTGCTTACGGATGCACCGTCACCCATAACTAGTGTTATAACACGCATTAAAAATAACGAAATTAAAACGGTTCCTTACACAAATTATCTACCTAAATACAATTTTATAATGGTAGGTGCCTAGGTTGAAGTAAAAACAACAAATTTAAAACAAGTGTGAAAACATTTTCTTCTGTTAACAAAAGCAAAGCAGACTAACCCAACTATAAATGCATTAATCTTCTTTTGTTTATTTTTTAATTTAAAAATATTTTTTTCTTCAATGGTCTTGCATAATTTTTTAAAATAAAAAATATGGAAAAATAATGTTTCATTTTCTGCATATGCAAGAAAATTTTGAATACAATTCAGTGGAAAAAAAAGAAAAACTGAAAAATTTTGAAAAATATTTTTTTTTCAAGTACTAAAGGAAATTTTGAAAAACAAAAAATCAGATGCACAACTAGACCATAATACGCATTTGTAAAAAAAATCCATCAAGATCGGTTGGATAGTCTAGGAGGAGTTAGTGGAACAAAAACCGTACGAGCGAGCGGACGAACGACATACATACGGTCACATGTTGTAGTAGTCAATTCGTGATCTAAAGGGTCTGTCCGGGATTTCTGCGCAAAAAATTAAAATCGGAGAATGCTACAGACATCGTACCGAACACTATAGCTTTTCGACAGGAGGTCGATGAGCAAAAAAATGTTCTTTGTTAATATCCAGTTACCAAAGTAGGGGTTGGGCTAACCGCCGAATAACTTTGAATTGTAAAAATAAAACAGAGAATGGAAAATAGAAAACTCTGAAGAAAAAAATAGGTCTTGTTCGTGCATTTGTTGTAATCTTTTATAATAATTTACTTTTCAAACAAAATTAAATTATATCATGAGTCGGCCATGTTCAGCTGATTCTGTTTTTTAAAAATTGTTAAAAAACAATCTTGTTTACAAAAAAGTCAGTCCTTGTTTGTAATCCAAAGTAGCAACAACGTTTATAAGCACATCGAATCATTATCATAAATACTAATAATATACAACATCTATTTTATTTTTTATGTTGTTGTATTCAAATATTGTGTGTTGTACATATTGTGCCTAAAATATAAATTATTTTAAAAATAAAGTGCAGTGTGTGATTCATCTATTACAATAAAACCAACAACATCACAACATTGGTCCTTCGAGCCGGATTTCAGCATATCACCATATCAGCCACTCCGCAAGCTACAGAATAGTTCTACAGCCGGAGTACCACATCAGCTGAACCCGCAAGTTACAAGATCATTCTACAGCCGGAAGTTGCCTTTACAGAACATTGTGTGCTTCTATCATCACTGATTTGCTGCTACACAGAAACATCAACAAGACTATTGAAAACGTGTGAGTCTTCAATCTTTCTCAATTTCTCGTTAGTCCAATTTATTTCCCTTATTTCTCCCATTCATACATTCTTGTCATAATGGCGAAGCAAATTAAACAATTAAAAATGAAACGGGACATAATTCATGGATCAGTAACAAGAATTGACAATCATTTAAAATCGTTTAGTTCGGATGCGATCAATATTTTAGAAATAAAAAATCGTATAGCTAAACTAGAAAATTTGTGGACTGAATTCAATGAGGTGCAAAGACAAATTGAAATATCAGAGGAGTCTTGCGAATCCGCAGAATCATTCCAAGAGCGTGAAAGTTTTGAATCAAAATATTATGAGCTCAATAGTTTTGCTCAAAATTTGATTCAAGGGAACTCTCAAGTTTCTGCAGTTCAATCCTCAGACTCTGTAGACATTTCGAATCCAAGCATAATCGTAGCAGCTCCAAACAAAAAAATTCGTTTACCTGTAATCAAATTGCCTACATTTTCGGGTGCTTACGAAGATTGGTACACTTTTTACAATGCATTCACGTCACTAGTTCACAATGACAAGGATCTTTCTAAAGTTCAAAAGCTTCATCACCTCATATCCTCATTGGGGTCTGAAGCTGCTAGTTACATTTCCTCTTTAGATATTTCCGATGAAAATTACGATTGTGCATGGGACATGTTGCGTGACAGATATGATAACAAAAGATTAATTATCAATAAACATATACAAAGCATTCTCGATCTTCCTTCAACGACTAAAGAAAATGGCATTATTCTACGTCAGATAGTTGATGGAACCGTTAAACATCTAAGAATTTTAAAATCACTAGAACTTCCTGTTGATAATTGGGATGCTATAATAATTACAATCATATCGCAGAAGTTAGATCCGATAACTATTAAAGATTGGGAATCTACTATACCTAGAAAAACTATTCCTACTCTTCAGCAATTAACTGATTTCTTGGCACATAAATGCAGTATTTTGGAAACTGTTTCTAAAAAATATTTAATATCTTCTTCCACAAACAAAACTCAGTCTTCAAATTACAAACCGAGTTTCACTACACATATATCTACAAATAAAACTGCTTGTCCATATTGTATGAATGAGCACATAATTTATCATTGCGATGAATTTAAATCTCTGCCTGTCGATCAACGAATCGCACAGGCTAAATCAAAGGGACTTTGCATAAATTGCTTACGCAAAGGACACTCCCTTAATAAGTGTAATTCAGGATCATGTCGAATGTGTAAGAAAAGGCACAATACTCTACTACATTTGCCTGAAGCTGCTTCAACTTTCACAGCGAACCATGCCTGTTCACTTCAATCACCTTCTCAGGTTATTCTGTCAACAGCTACTGTTGACATTCAAGATAATAATGGTCAATACCAGATATGTCGAGCATTACTTGATTCTGGATCTCAATCTTGTTTTATAACAGAAAGGCTAGTAAATCGTCTAAACTTGCTAAAAGAAACTATTAACATTCCTGTTGCTGGCATAAATCAAACGGCAATAAATATATCATACAGAGCTAATGTGACTATTAAATCAAGATTCAATTCGTTTAAAGCTAATATTAATTGCCTTATTCTAAAGAACATTACCGAACATTTGCCATTAAAATCTTTTGATCAATCAAATTTATTAATTCCAAAAAATATCAAGCTTGCTGATCCCAATTTTAATTTATCTGCGCCAATAGATATATTAATTGGTTCAGAATTATTCTGGAATTTGCTTTGTGTTGGTCAAATAAAACCCAATAAAAATCATCCTATTCTACAAAAGACCACATTAGGATGGATTGTCTCTGGCCAAGTATTTTCTCGAAATACTCAAATCAGCAAAACAGTTTGCAATATTACTACAAATAATGACGTTAACTCCAGACTTACATTATTCTGGCAATTAGAAGAATACTCTGGTAAACCGCGTTATTCTCCAGACGAGCAATATTGCGAAGATTTTTACAAGCAAACATATCGCAGAAATAATGATGGTCGGTTTGTAGTAAAAATTCCTTTGCGTCAACAATCACTTCATGTTCTTGGAGATTCAAAGGTACAAGCTGTAAAGCGTTTTCATGCTTTAGAAGTTAAACTTTCAAAAAATGATAAGTTGAAAGCTGAATATTGCAAATTTATCAAAGAATATATAAATCTTGGTCATATGACTCAATTAATGACAGAAGTTTCATCGTCCAGCAATATTCCTTCATTTTACCTGCCCCATCATGCAGTCATGAAGGAAACTAGTCTAACAACCAAACTGCGAGTGGTATTTGATGGTTCCGCACATTCATCAACCGGTGTTTCATTGAATAATATACAAATAGTCGGTCCAGTTATTCAACAGGATTTGTTTTCAATTGTTGTTAGGTTTCGAAGTCATAAATACGCTCTCACTGCAGACATCGCAAAAATGTATAGACAAGTTCTAATTGACAAGTCCCAAATTTGTCTTCAACGAATTTTATGGCGCGATAATCCTTCTGAAGAATTGCGTACATATGAATTAAATACTGTAACGTATGGCACCGCATCAGCGTCATTTCTCGCCATACGATCTTTACACCAATTAGCAATTGAAGAGAGTAATACTTATGCTATTGGCTCAATGATAACTATGCGTGATTTTTATGTTGACGACCTATTGACTGGTGCAAATACTATAGAAGAATTGAAGAAAATTCAATTGGAAACCAGTTCCATGCTATTAAAAGGGGGATTTGAATTGAGAAAGTGGTTCTCAAATTATCCTGAAGTTTTGCAAGATATTTCATCTGATTTAAATTTCTCCACTGTTAATCTAGACAAAGAAGAAAATATCAAAACTTTAGGACTACAATGGAATGCACATTTTGACGTATTCAATTTTTCTCAACCTCAATATGATACTGTTTCTCGTATTACAAAACGCAAGATTCTTTCTAATATTTCACGCATTTTTGATCCATTGGGTTTAATTGGTCCGCTTATTGTCAATGCAAAGTTAATTATGCAACAGCTATGGCAAATAAAGCTTTCTTGGGATGAATCAGTGCCTATCGCAATTCATACAATGTGGAATAATTTTGAAGAACAACTACAAAATCTTAATCAATTATCTATCCCACGATGTGTTATTAAAGGTGAACAACGCATTCGCATTGAGTTGCACGGTTTTTCTGATGCGAGTGAGCAAGCTTATGGTGCTTGTATATATATTCGCATAACAGATAACAATAATGAGATATTTACTAATCTGTTATGTTCTAAGTCGCGAATCGCGCCTTTAAAAAATATATCTATGCCAAAATTAGAGCTCTGCGGTGCTTTATTGTTAGCTCGACTAATGCATAAGGTTATTAACATAATTGGTTTAACATTTCATGCAATATACTATTGGACAGATTCCTCTATTGTTTTAACATGGATTAAAGCAACTGCTCGAACATGGAAGTCTTTTGTAGCAAACCGAATCGGAGAAATACAAGATTTATCTAATTCATCACATTGGTTTCATGTGCGCACTGCTGATAATCCGGCAGATATAATTTCTAGAGGTTCTTCCCTTCTATCACTGTTGGAATGTAAAATATGGTGGCATGGACCTTTATGGCTGTCTAGTGATTTTTCACATCAACTTGTTTTATCTATTCCAGTAAATACAGAATGTATTCCAGAAATGCGCAAGATTGTCACACTTCAATGTACATCTGATAACAAGTTTGATATCTTTTCAAATTATTCAAGTTTCCCAAAATTATTACGCATCATTTCTTATTGCTTAAGATTTGCTAGAAATATCAGAGCAAAACTTAAAAGACAAAATGATGGAATTAAGTGCGAAGATTTGAGCATTTCTGAACTTAATGCTACTACTACTCTTCTAATTAAAATGGTACAGCAAGAAACTTTCTCTAAAGAGTTCCTTAATTTAAAGTTGTCTAAGCCTTTACACGTTAAAAGCTTTCTTCTTTGTCTAAATCCATTCTTGGATTCAGATGGATTAATACGAGTAGGTGGTCGGATACGTAACGCTTCTATTCCGTATACTCATAAGCATCCAATAGTTTTGCCAAAAGGTCATAATTTTACCAAACTTATAATTGAATATGAACACAAACGCAATCTTCATGCTGGCGCACAAGGTACACTTGCAGCTATAAGGAGAAAATACTGGCCTATCGGCTCACGAAATATGATACGCAATATCATACATAATTGCGTAATATGTTTTAAGGCAAATCCAAGAAATGCATTACATATAATGGGTGATTTGCCTAGCGTGAGAGTTATTTCCGCTCGTCCATTCTTAAATAGTGGTGTGGATTATTTTGGGCCATTATATATTCGCGACAACAAACGCCGCAATAGTAAAACCACTAAGGCTTATGGCGTAATATTTATTTGTCTTGCTACAAAGTCTGTCCACCTTGAATTAGCCTCTGATCTTTCTTCTGAAGTTTACATCGCTACTATGAAAAGATTTATGGCACGCAGAGGAAAACCAGCACACATCTATTCAGACAACGCTACCAATTTCGTTGGAGCAAATAAAGAACTACATGCATTGCGCGACATCTTTATAAATAAAGACACCAGGCAGAAAATAATGTCATCTATGTCTGAAAATGGAATCGAATGGCATTTCATTCCTCCAAGGGCACCACATTTTGGGGGTATTTGGGAGGCAGCTGTAAAATCCACAAAATATCATCTTCGACGTGTTCTAGGTAATTCTTCGCTAACGTATGAAGAAATGAATACTGTTCTAGCCCAAATTGAAGCCATTTTGACTTCTAGACCTCTTACTCCCTTCTCTAATGATCCAAATGATTTAACCTTCCTAACTCCTGGCCATTTCTTAATTGGAGATTCACTTACTGCTAATGCTGAGCCCAACTTAGGTGAAATTCAACTCAATCGTCTTTCACGTTGGCAATTGGTAGAGCGTTTACGACAACATTTTTGGTCACGTTGGTCAAAAGAATACCTTAGCCAACTGCAGCAGCGAACTCGTTGGAAATCGCAAGATATAAAACACATACAGCCAGGACAGCTAGTCATCATACGGGTTGACAACACACCTCCACTTCAGTGGCCGATGGGTCGCGTCATGAATCTACATCCAGGTCATGATGGAGTTCCAAGAGTTGCCACAATACATACCGCATCTGGGCCTATCAAAAGACCAGTAGTACGATTGTGCCCACTCCCCATTCAAGAAGACGACAAAGAAAATAGCGCGATATCAAATGCACTCTGAGTAGTACATTTTGAAAGTTGGATCTTTCAAGGGAGGCGGCATGTTCGTGCATTTGTTGTAATCTTTTATAATAATTTACTTTTCAAACAAAATTAAATTATATCATGAGTCGGCCATGTTCAGCTGATTCTGTTTTTTAAAAATTGTTAAAAAACAATCTTGTTTACAAAAAAGTCAGTCCTTGTTTGTAATCCAAAGTAGCAACAACGTTTATAAGCACATCGAATCATTATCATAAATACTAATAATATACAACATCTATTTTATTTTTTATGTTGTTGTATTCAAATATTGTGTGTTGTACATATTGTGCCTAAAATATAAATTATTTTAAAAATAAAGTGCAGTGTATGATTCATCTATTACAATAAAACCAACAACATCACAACAGGTCTTATTAAATATTTTTGTTTCCTTGTCCGTTAAACACTTTTTTACACGTCCGGGAGTAGAAGTCGGTTTCTATGGCGTCAAACGCGGAACAGAAATGAAGCATTTACTCCCTAGGGACGAAAACGCTTTTCATAAGGGAGTTTTTATTATAACAAAGGTTTTTGTAAATAAATGTGTGTTGTCATGGTATAAATAGTATATACACCTCGGGAGAGACCACCATTTTTCCCTCGATGTATTTGTAGCCCTCTGGCTTCGCCCTCGGGCTTCAAACTACACCTCAGGAAAAATAAGTGCTTTCTCTCCCTTGGTGTATAATGTACTATTAATAATAATAGCTAACCATCACTGCACAGAATTTAATTTAAATTAAAATTTAATAAAAAACCTCAGACGAGTGCCTGTCTACCGGGCCCCGTATATAAGCGGGCCCTAGGCCATGACTTCATTGGCCTAGGCGAAAAGCTGCCCTGAGCTAACCTTTTATTGCATAACAAACAAACCATTATATTATTGTGTACCTTTAGGTGTTGTAGCGTCAGGTGCAGTTCAGTTCGGTTCAGTTCAGTATCAATTCGATATTAGTTTATTTTACTGTCGGGTAGGTTAAAAGGAAAACAACTAACATTTGGCACTTGTAGTCAAAGGTACCGTTGTTATACGTGGCACATGTGTTATAAGTAGAGTCCGGATTTATATGCGATAAAAACACCTAATATAAATTTTTTATATGCGGTTAAAATTTGTTAATATATGTATTTATATTTCTTAAATATTGATAATATATGCGACAAAAACAACTAATATAAATTTTTTATATTCGGTTAAAATATGATATGTGCAATTATATTTCTTAAATATTGATAAAGATATGCTGTAAAAATATGATACAAATAAAAACACAAAATTTATATGTTTGCAAAATGTATTTATTTCATTTCATGTTAGAATTACAGTAAATCACTAATAATTGGTTGATGCTTTCCATAGTTAAATTATGTCTTTTGTCAGTCAGGACGTTTTTGTACATTGAAAATGAACGCTCGACATCGCATGATGTAATTGGGGCGTATTTCATCGACGCTATGACTGAAGGATCCACATCACTAATTTCTTCATTTTGTCCCTTCAAAATCCCACAAATCTTCTTCATTTTTTCGTATCCCGGGTTTCGAAGCAATACCTTTTCAAGCTTTCTCACTACTGTCTCACCAATTGCGCCTGGAACTGATTTCAAATCTTCGGCTACCTTTTCTATAATTTTGAATGCATCATTTAATGATACTTGGGTTCTTTCCAACTCTTTAATTGCAGATATTAACATGGAAAAATGAGCTTTAATAAAAGCTAATTGTTGCCAAACATTCCCGTCTGAAACACATTCTTTACAAGCTTTAAGAGCTGCTGATTGTTCATCAAATTCCAGGAAAATTTTTTTTATTTGTTCAAAATTATTTGCGTAGAATACAGCAGCGTCAATCCATGTGCCCCATCTAGTAATAATAGGCTCGGGTGGTAAAGGTAGACCAGGAGCTATCTCATTGTATCGTTGTACTCGCAACGGTGCTTTTAAGAATGCTTTTTTGCCATTGTTGATTAGTTTATTGACAGTAGGATATTCTAACCTCACTAATTCAGCCAACCTATTTAACGCATGAGCCATGCAGGTAAAGTGTGTCATATGAGGGTAAAATATTTGTAAAGCCTGCCCTGCTTTAATCATGTAACTTGCAGCATCAGAAAGCATTAACTTAACGTATTCTGATTTTACTGGATTCGGTGAATACAAAAGAGTTAAACTGTCATTAATAAAGCGAGCGACCGTCGAATGATTAGTTTTTTCTAATACTGCAGTATTTATCAAGTAAGATATTGGAGGATCTAAATCGCTTAATATTCCAACAAGCATATTTGCCACATAACGACCACAAACGTCTGTGGTTTCATCCACTACAAAATAAATGATTTTGTTGCAAATCTTATCTTTGATAGTACTGAGACGTTTCTGGTAGCAATTTTTTAAATAATTTTTTCGAAGTGTTGATTCATTGGGGATGCGGCGATTGCAATATTTTTCCAAAAACGCTCGAAACGCCGGTTGCTCTAATTTATTCCACGGTATATTTGATTGAACCATGGTATCGCATAATTCTAAAAAAAATTCTTTTTCCGGATCTGTGTCATGCTGTGAGCCACCAGCTGGCATGGGAATAAATGACTGGCTAAGATTACCATGTGATTTTTTTTCGGATTCTTTGTGAAGTTTTGTGGACAGGTGTTGGTCAATTTGATATTTTTGTTTTGCTGAAACCTTAAATAATAAATCAACAATGGTAAACATGATATAAACATTCAATTTGAATTTACCTGCTTTGAGCAAGCGTTGCAGAAAACAACATTCCCATTAGTAGTTAAATACCTAGATACTTTAACCCATTTTCGAAGCATGTCTGCTTTGGCAGTTCCCACTTTCGGCATGATTATTCACTATTTACTGCGAGTTGCAAATTATTATTTTTATATTTATTTCACAATAAAACGTTTGTGATTTAATTTAAAGTAAAATATAAAATAATTTATTCAACAGTTATTGTGCAAACGAAAATTCACGACAGCAACGCAATTTCCCTAGAAATTATGACGTCATTACGATTACGTTTACATTAGTTGTAAAACTATGTTCTGCCACACTAAAATACATTTAGGGTATAACTCGCAAGCAATGTCCAGTATAAACGTGTAATATTTTAGTTTCAGCATTGCCATTAGTAAAAAAATAAAATTACTGTTGTTTTTTTACTGTTTTTTAATAATATAAAACCTATCAAATGTCGATTAAAAAATATATTTACAAATACATAGTGATATAATATCAGTAATTTTTATGCTTGACAAGTTTTTCCTAAATTATAACGTGATTTGATTGTTTGGGTGGATAGACATTATATGTTGTTACATGCGGTTATATGCCAATTATATGCGGTTATATGTAATTATATGGATAATAAATATTTATGCGGTAAAAAATCAAAATAATAAGTTTTATGCGAAATAAAACTTAGTATTTAGTTCTTTTTCTTAGGGATTCGTGTAAATACTATTCTACAGCTTCATATAGTTAAACCAACGAAACATGTAAAAACTTATAAATCCGGACTCTAGTTATAAGTAAGAATTTCAATAAACTTCTTATATATTTTATTTGGAAAATAAACATTCAATAAAATAAATAAATAAATAGTTTTTAAAAACAAGCTTTTATTAAATTGCACCAAAAAGAAATAAAAGCGTAAGTGTTCTAATGTCCAATTTATATGAACATTTACGCCCCACGCTTTTATTTATTTTTTTCTTTTTGATGCAATTTAATAAAAGCTTGTTTTTAAAAATAATTTTTTTTATTTATTTTATTTTATTCTTTTTAGTCTGTGGTAAGTGAGTAATCGGATCACACATTCTTTGCAATGAGATAGGGAATTTCACTAATTAATACTAATGTTATATATACACTGACATAAACACAGTTATAATTATAGTTAATCCCTTTTATTGTAACCACTTTTATTTTATTAATATCTAAATCGTTGTTGCACATTCAAAATGCGAGACACAACTGTCAAAAAAACGTTGTATTTCTGTTGTTACCGGTGATAAGCTTATTCGCCGAAAACTTTATATCTAGTGTATACTGCATTGATCTTCTTTTGTTCAATAACCCCCATCAGACAGACAGGAAAACAGACATGAAGACAGACAGGAAGACAGACAGACTCACAAGTGAAACTAAATAAAAGCTTGTAAAAATTGTTTTATTTAATAATAGTATGTTGTTGCCATAGTAATATATATACAACGTTTAGATTTAGTTGTGTTTACACGTAAAAATTAGACACACTTTGTTTGCGTCACACATTTTATGATTGGACTATTTTATAAAGGTAACTGGTCCCGTTCGTGAACGTTTTAAATAAACAGTTGTTGTTTATTGAATACGGAATAAGGTGATGTGTGATAGCTGTTGATTGTTTATATTAATCATTAACACCTTAATGAGTCGATATTAAAGTTCATCACCAATGTGTGTCCGTATATGAGACATTAAATTTGATTGTTGATTGAAACATTTGTTGCATCTAGAACATTCATACGGTTTCTCACGGGTATGTATACGCATATGTCGCACTACATGTGATTTTTTAATGAAACCTTTTTCACATATAGCACATTTATACGGTTTCTCGCCAGTATGTGTTCGCATATGAACCGTAATAGCAGAACGGTCTCTGAAACATTTTTTGCATCTAGAACATATATACGGTTTCTCACCAGTGTGTAACCGCATGTGACACATCAAAACCGATTTATATCCGAAACATTTTTCGCATGTAGAACATTTAAACGGTTTCTCACCAGTATGTGTTCGCATATGAACCGCCAAAACACAACAGTCTCTGAAACATTTTTTGCATCTAGAACATATATACGGTTTCTCGCCAGTATGTGTTCGCATATGACGCACTAAATTCAACAATCGAACGAAACATTTTTTGCATGTAGCACATTTATGCGGTTTCTCGCCGTGTATGTTTCCTTAATTCTGTTTCCCTACCGAAAGATTTACTGCATGTTAAACATTTCAATGACTTTATGGCTGCTGCATTTAGGTCTTTCTTATTTGATGTGTGCACTTGTTCATATGTGATTCCAGAACTGTCAGACTTTGTATCAGTGACGTGTGTGTTAATATTTACGGATATTTCCGAGTCTGATTCATTGTCAATACTTTCAACGAAATTATTATCCATCGGCGATTCTTCCTTATCAGCTGCTTCTTCCATTTTCCAAGTATCCTCTTCTTTAAAGAAAGAATCTTCAACATTTTCCGTTTCTTCATTTATTGGTTCTCTTCCAAATGTATATATTTTGTCGTCTTCTAATTTAATTTCTCATTTTGTTTTGTTTATGTCGTTATGTTTATTGTTTAAATCTACACATAGTTCTGCTTCGTTGTCTGTATTTGATATGGATGCAGTATTTAATATATCTATATAACGTTGCAACAGTGAACTGTTTTTGAGACACGTTGCCAGAAAGTAATAAGTTTCGCGTAAACGTAGACAACATTCTTCACATATCAATATGATTCGCTTGGTTTTCAACCAGGCCTGAAATATAATATTAAATGTAAAGTACACTATATTCAACGCGTGAATCGAAACGTCAAAACTTACCAAGTTACATAGTAGATAACCTAATATGTGAATTATATCTTTGTTCACTGACAACGAGCTGTTGATATTAATTAGTGATTTGTCTTTCTTTTTGAGACACACATAACATATATTTGTTAAACAATACATTGTGGATGAAAACTGTTAAAACCAAACACTTGTTTGCGAAAGCCAAAATATTCAACACACAGTTACCAACATACCAACTTAATAATTTCAAATGTCACTAGTGAAATATGAAATATGTCTTTAAAATCAAGTTTACAACGCATTTAAAATATTTAATGCATCGACCAATCAAATTTTGAATTCATTATTTTCACTGTTAATCTAATTGACAACTGTAAAAATGTCTATTATAGATCAGAAGTTTGTTTACGAGAAGCATGGAGCGGCACAAAACAATCGTACGGGAGCGGCAAACTCAAATAGACATTTTACAATGTGAGACATTCAACATAAAAGGATTTAATTTCATCCGCCATGACAACATTTGATTCACCGAATTAACATCTTGCTATCCAATATGAGAATGAATGAATAGAAATCAAATTGATACTTGGGATTTTATAAACAGAAAATTCCCTACTAATGATTCCTGAACTGTTTCTCTCCGAGTATAATTCCTAACTCCACAAATAAAATTCGTCGCAATATCTTATAAGGAAAATGAACATGAAAATAATTGCAACAAACCGAGAGAAGACACTTGAAGTGCTTTTTAAATATGCTTGCTGAAATATGAAACACTTATGCACGTGTAATTACATAATGAAGTAACAACGTCATGTCAGAGGATAATCATAAACAATATTGGGCGAGATTAATTCATGCACGTTCAGGATATAACTAGCACATACGCGGTCTGTTAGAAAAGTATCCGACTTTATTTTTTTTGCCAAAACCTGATGAATTTGAATCAAGCGCGCTTGCATAAGCCGACATTTAACCTTCGTGCGCATGCGTGAATTTTTTCCCGCCTGTCGATAGCGTATGTTGCTGGCAAGTACCATTTGAGTGAGATAGTGTGTAGTGTTCTCGTCGGTTTTTCACTTTAATTTTTCTATGACTTTATCAGTGTTTCGTAACATGTGATAAGACTGAAATTTAGCAAATCTCTTTTGACATGTTTGATTGAAACTAATCGCAAATATTGACTTGGCACTTGTGAATTATCCTAGATATGCCCTTCCGATACAATATGCTATATATAAGTCGAACCTGGATACGGAGTACCAATTTGTAGTGATACTAGTGATCGAATTATCGATATTAGTAATTATTTTATGTTTAATTATGCCTGATCTAAGGAACCAACAGGAAGTTACTGTGCCTCTGATGGACGGTGAGTGTAACTGAATATAACTGCCCCGAGATATATAAATTATTAAATTTAAATAGTTCCGTAAGTTTAATACATTTAAAAGAAATACAATCACCAACTGTCATATTTTCAAAGTACATTTGTACATATTACATGTGTTTATTAAACTTCTGCGTGGTATTTTAATAAAAGTGCAAACATTTTCATATTATAATTATTAACGAACACTTCTGATACAGGTACTGCATTCGGAGCGGCGTTGGACGTCCCGTACATAGATGGCGGTCCATCAGCAGAAACTTGTTACTCGGGTGGCCAACTTGCTGGTAAGTAATAATTATAGAGTATCGACTACACGTATATTATTTCTCAAGGCATCTTACTCTTATCTGCCGCTTTTAGAATTTTAAAAGATAAATTCTAACAAGATTAGTGTACAAATATCAGCGAATCCGCAAATTAAATTAGGACGAGTCCATAACTGATTAAAATATACATTTACGTTTTACAATTCGGGTGACTTAGTTTTGTTGTTGATTCTAGTGAGTAATACAGTCAGTGTTAGGAAGCGTATCTGATATATAATTAATTAACTGATAACTCTGACATCTAGTTTTCATGATCGAGTGCGTAAAACTGTTTTTGTTGTAGCCTCTGAGTTGAACGAATCCAGTCGCTGTTTCGATGACAACAAATCTGTAACTGGTACGTAACCACAAACACTTCTTTCATGGTTGGCGAGTGTGTAACTAGAATTCTCCATGACAAGTTATTATATACACGTGTTAATTCTA
The DNA here is from genome assembly GCA_963422195.1 of Carabus problematicus. NCBI lineage: Eukaryota > Metazoa > Arthropoda > Insecta > Coleoptera > Carabidae > Carabus > Carabus problematicus. Next base: position 18,046,420 of record OY728578.1, read on the forward strand.
ATACCGAGTGACAGTATTAATTCACATTACATGATGACACAATGTCAGGCGTTAGTGTTCATTCTGGACACTGATAACTATAATTTCTTCCAGTACCACGCGTAGCTGGAAATGTAACAGACGAAATTGATGAATTCATTCCAGGCATGAGGCGATTTTTTACGAATATCCATGGTAAGTACTACTGTCACCACTGACACACATACTACTACTGTCCATACACTACAACATTCCAACGAATACAATGGATAATAACATGTGTGTGTGTATGTGCAGGCGAAGAGTTATTAGCAGATGGAGAGGAACGGTATCATCAGCTATTCTCAGATTGGAATACATTCCTCCAGCAGATACAAGGTCTGTCACTATGAATGCACTATGCGTGTGTACTCTTTATAATTATTACAGACAGCTTTAGATACACATGTTGTACATGGATGTTTGTAGGAATACTGGGTAGCTCCGCCATCATATCATCGGACATTAAGGACGATATTGATAAGTACATTCCATGGCAAGAAGAACGACGAGGTATGTACTAGTGCACCAAACAATAGGATGGAGGAATTGTAGTTTATATGAAGTAAACCCTTTTATATAGCTCGCTTTGCTCGACTCTAAAGATACAAACTCCTGCTCTCCGTGACCCGCCCGCTCCGCGGCTCCCATGTATAGTGATCCGCCTGCCTTCGGCGGCTCGCACCATTCGGTTTCAAGAGTTTGCTTGACAAGCACTGGGCTTTTTTCAACTTGGGAACAAATGAGAATGGGAACAACTGATACAACCGTGGCATAGAAAAGTGGTGGGAGGTGCATGGGAACAAATGAGACTGGGAACAAATGAGAATGGGAACAGGTGAGACGGGGAACAAATGAGGATGGGAACAAATGAGATGCTACGTTCAAATCCATATAGGAGTGACGTCACATCAGATAAATTTTATTCACGACATAAACAAAACAAGCCATCTCTTTCTAACACATTTCACTCGTATAAATCGTTACGCACATCGTATTGCCATAAGGGGCGGAGCTTCTCAATAATTCGTTTGTTTTTTTGTGACGTCACTCCCATATATGGATTTGAATGCTCTATAAGTGTTGTCCATCCAAGCGCGCGCGCACCCAACCAATCCGGGGGCCGATATGTTTCAGACTACTTCCGTATTGCTGGGGCGTCTGTTTCGCTATGCACGGCGGGCGCTGCACTCGTCAATTGGGAGAAGCTCACCAACTTTGTTAACTACACGGATTTGTCTATGAGGGAGCTGGTTGTGTTGAATATGTGGGCGGTACCAGTGACAGGTGAGTTGTGCACGTGCTACAGGGCATGTATGTACTGGGGCTGGACGACTTTGATTTTTTTATAGTTGACTTTGGATATTAGTCGATTTGAGTCGACTAGTCGAATTATACCAATGATGCACAACCTTTTATGTATAAAGGGCCGCATATAACATCGATTTTGAGCCAGGGGCCGCATATAACTCTGTTTTTGCGTCCGAAGGCCGTGAAAGATTTTTTACCCTATTTTTTTTTCGTTTCTGGCTGGTTTTTTTTAGCTTATTATTGTAAAAAATGTACAGGCGGGCCGCAAAAATTTGAAAAAGGGCCGCAGGTTGCGCATCACTGAATAAGACTAAAGTCTATTAGACCAATAGACTATAATCGACCTCAGTCGACCGTAATAGAAAATAATTCAGTTTCGTCGATTAAGAAGCATACAAAAGTAGGTATTTATATAGAGATGCACCGAAGCTTCGGTTTAGCTTCGTTATTCGGTGTATTTTTTTAATATTCGGCTTCGGCCGAAACAGTAGTAAGATTCGATATTCGGTCGGCCGAAGCGAAAAAATTCATTACTGGCATACGGACAGGCTACCAGCGTATATTGTGAAAGAGTTTTTTTCAGAGGCTGGAAATATTTATGAAGAGAAGAGAAGTAGGTTGTTCCCAAAAAAAAAACGACGAATAATTACTTTTCATACATCATAATTTAGCAACACTTCATTTCAATTATTAAATTTACTAATAATTATTCTTTATTATAAGGTATTTTATGTCATTTTATTTGGATAAAATAATTATATTTTTTTGTGTAATTTTCTACAAAATGCTATAATATGCTTCGGCCGAATATTCGGCGCTTCTACCGAATATTCGGTATTCGATTATTCGGCCAAACCATGCTTCGGTGCATCTCTAGTATTTAAATCTAAAGAATTATTTCTGAATTCTACATTTAAAAAGTCTAGTTCCATAACTATGATAAATAAGTTGACTAGTAGTTTACAATCTTAATACCATTTTAACAAATTGGACATACAAAATGGACGATGAAAAATTAATGTAATACAAGTCAGTTTAATAAAGTTTGATGGAAATTAGCGATGATTCTAAAATTAGGAATGATAGTCTAAAAAATCTATAATCTAAAAAGTCTAAAATTATCTGTTTTAAATTTATAGTCGATCGACTAATTTTGAGAAAAATAGTCGACTTTTTGTACCAGCGTCTGACTGACTGCTATGTGCTGTTTGCAGTATCCCGACTGTTATCCGTGACTCTGTTACTGACTGTCCACCCTGAGTGGGCGCTGGCTGGTGGAGCCCTGCACCTAGGACTGCGCGCTGCATACTGGTGTAGAAGTTGGGGAGGGCCTCGTACACTGGCCGATGTTATAGATATGTGCCTGACCTCGCTACTGTTCTGCATCTTACCATTCGATGTCGCTATGTTTGTTACCTATCGCCGAGTGCGTCATGCCATACATTTCCTGGGTAACAGTGCTGCGATGGTGGTGTGGGCCCTCGGTACACCTCTGATGTCCGTGCATCCCGCCTTGTGCTCTGGCATCATCTGCAACTGCACGAGAACCACTGGCCCGATAGTTATCCGTAGCATAATGGCTGCACTCTGGACATTAATGTGCCACACACATACACAGACGAGAGAAAGAGATAGTACGTTGTGTTACATTAGACTATAGTCAGAGTATTATAAAATAATAAATGATTTACGTTGGTTTACTCACGAACACCCCAACCAAATTAATTATTATTATTGCGTTGCGTAATTTCTAGATACTTATGCTCTTATACTAAATATTACTTATTCAAGGTAATTTAATATACCATATTATTTATCCCTAAATACTGTTTATTTGCAATAATATTGGCAGATGTATTGTGTCAGCAAATTCGTATATTAATTGGTACAAAATATGTAAAAATAAATGTAAAGTTTAGGTGAATCATACTTTAAATAAATACATAATAGTTATTTTTATTTATTTATTTATCCATTGAATTTATTCTCGAAAATCACGTCGACTGCATTACGTACAAAAAATATTTGAACTAGAGCGAAAATTTATTACCTATCAAATCGAAGGCAATTTATGAAAAATATTTGGTGACTGGAAGTTGGAAAATAGAGTTAATGATTAGCGGGCGTGAAAGTCATTATGCCCACTCATTATGCCCTAGGGCATAATGAGCTTGTTTATATATTGAAAAGAGCTAATAATAAGCAAGTGTAATATAAAAATATTTATTACAAACATTGTTTTCTCAGGCTTATATTCATTTTCACATTTGCAACATTATTTGTAACATTTTTTTTTTACGCAATACTATTTTAATTTCACCCGTATCTTTTGTGCCTCATTTCACGTTAACTTGGGTTAAAAATTGTCATTTTGGTTTGAAAAACGAATGCGTTCTCCTCATATTTTTTCACAACGTTTGACACGGAACATTAAGCTAATATAATAAACTATTGTACTCTATCGACAATTGAGAAAACTAAGACTTCCTTGCTTATGCAACCCTCTATACAATAGCGTCACATAAGTGGCCTGCATTTACTGGAAGTAGAAATTCGATATTATATTCGTATTTTAAATTCCTGCTTTAAATTAATCCAAAAAGAAACTACACGAAAATAACTTTGGCATTTCGTTAAAGATTATGATTAAGTTATTCTATTATTATTATATTAATAACACGTTTACTCCTGCAGATTATAATGTGTTATTTTACAAGATTAATTTATCGTCGGGTCCCGTATTTCATAATGGTGGAATTGGGTGGAATGGTGTTTGTTCTTCATGTTCCGAGTTTGATGCCGAATCGTTCTTTTCCGACACCGCACTGCTTCGGACGACACGCATTGAAAGGTCACTGTCCATATTGCGAGTATTTGTTCGTTGCTGAAAATAATATTTATTAATAAAAATTAGGTTAAAATATGTACTGCTATCCGTTCCACTTACATCTGATCTTCGTTTCACAACAGCTGGTAACAGAACATAGCGCCTTCTGTTTGATTTCGCTAATATAAATCTCAAAACGAATACTACTCCAATTATAACTACAGCGACGCACACCAGAACTAATATTGTATATAGAATCCAATTCTGATTCGAAGGTGGTTGAGGTATACCAGTATCAACATGTTGATACCTCGTTTTATTATAAACTGTTACAGGTATATTGTCGTCTGCTTCTATAGTTGTCATTGGTTCTGTACTAGTCATAACTGAATCTTGAGTGACATTGTAACATTATAAACTGTTACAGATATATTGTCATCTGCTTCAGTAGTTGTCATTGGTTCAGTACTAGTCATAACTGAATCTTGAATTGACATTGTAACATTATAAACTGTTACAAAAATATTGTCGTCTTGTTCTGTAGTTGTCACAGGTTCTGTACTAGTTATAACTGAATCTTGAGTTGACATTGTAACATTATAAACTGTTACAGGTATATTGTCCTCTGCTTCAGTAGTTGTCATTGGTTCTGTACTAGTCAAAACTGAATCTTGAGTTGATATTGCATCTTCAGAACGGCATACAAATTCGTCTCTACTTATATCGCTCCATTTTTTTCCATGGAATGTTGATGGCATTTCACATACAAGCCCATACTGATTTAACCGATCAATTTTTATAAGAAATTTGTATAACGGTCCGAGTTCACAATTACACTTCCATGGATTACCGGCAAGCCATAAAGATGTAAATTTATCGAATTTATCCTTAAATAGCATGTTCATATACTCGATTTGGTTATCATTTAAATAAATTTGCCTCAACGATGGTGTATTTTTAAATAAATAACTTTCTAACGGACGTATTTGGTTATGTTGTAAATTTACTGTGTTTAACCGAGTCAAATTTTGAAATAATCCATTCGGCAATACTTCAATCTTATTGTGTCGCATGTAAATATGTCTTATTTGTTTAGTATGACTAAACAACTTACTGTCAATTCGATTTATATCATTGTATGACAATTCAATATCAGTTAGGCTAGGTAAATTCATAAGTGCACCAGCATCTACACGACTAATCTGAAAATATGGAAGCAATATCGCAGAAATGCTGCTTTGACTGCTGAGATTTCGAAATGCATTGTACGGTAACTGTTTAACCCTTGTGTCCGCGACAGACCACCCGTGTGGTATTTTCGTTTTCAATGAAACAATTCGACATATTATTGTTAATATTAGTTTTCAATAATAAAGTCAGCTCAAATCGCGTAGTTGGCCACGGTGTACCCCAAGGTTCTATCTTGGGACCACTTTTATTTTTAATCTATATAAATGATTTGCCCGTTAACATCACGGCTGAAACTGTTCTCTACGCCGACGACACAACCTTTCTTGTCAAGGACAATGACTGTAATAGTCTATCTAGCAAAATAAATATTTCAATGCACGAAGCTAACTCTTGGTTCAGTGCAAATAAATTAACAGTAAACGAGAATAAAACAGCGCGAATGACATTTACTTTGAGTAATATTAAAAATAAAGGTTCTGAGCTTAACAGTCTTAAATTTTTGGGTATTTACTTGGATAACCGCCTGACTTGGAACACCCACACGCATAAATTGTGCATCAAACTCTCAAAAGCTGTTTATGTCATAAGGAAGATGGCTCCTCTAGTAGATGTTGCTGTGACTAAAACTGTTTATTTCTCTATGTTTCACGCTTTGATGTGCTATGGAATTTCTGAATGGGGGTGTGCGCCCAGTCTTGAAAATGTGTTTATCATTCAAAAACAGGCAATCAGAGCGATCGCTTTGAAAAATAAAAGAGAGCATTGTAAACCTTTATTCAGAAATTTAAAGATTCTAACTGCATATGGGGCATATCTATACTTTTCACTCTTATATGTACATAAACATAAAAATGGGTTAAAATTAAATCGCAACGTACATAACTATTGTACGAGGCACAACTATGAATTAAATTTACAGACTTGCAGACTGTCAACTTCCGAGAAACTTATTAACCAACGCTTTAATTTGTATAATAAGTTACCAAGAGTGATCATTGAGCTAAATTTAAGTATGTTCAAAAAATGTATTAAGCAGTTGTTGACTGACATGGCTCCTTATGATTTATCTGAATATGTAAATAATTTTTAAGATTATCTACAGCGTATTTCAATTTTACTTGTATGTAAATGTGTATTTTGTATTTTTTTCTTTTTTTGCTACTGACTCCCTCCAACAAATAATTTGTATTATTTAAATGGAATAAATATCTATCTATCTATCTATCTATCTATCTATCTATCTATCTATCTATTATTGAATGAGCTTTTGTGACATCCAAGAACTATTCAAGAAGAACATATTAGGCCAAAAAAAATGTTAAAAATGTTATTAGAAAGTTAAAAAAATTAAGTCTACATTTAAACGAACGTAAGTCTGTGAAGAAGCACCCGGGTGATCCAGTATATTTTGTATGGGAATTAATGCGGATATCGGCTCTATCGCAAAAAAATCAATAAGTATTATATCTGGGGTAAGGTATATTATAAATAATTAGTATTTTATATATCCAAAATATTTATAATAATAGTACAATCTAACGAAATGCAAATAAAACACGTAAGTATACATATAACTATTATAATTCTAAAACGGAATTATAACAAACAAAAACCAAATAATAATAAAACAAAAAATTAAGTAATGAGGTATAATAAATGTTATTAGAATGCGAAACATTTAGAAATTGTTTCTGTGTGCACAATATATATTGATTTATTGCATATACAACGCGACTTTTTAGTGTTACGCTTCCTGCCGTCTAATGACCGACATAAATAGTAGGTGCCAATGATTTCCCGATGTCCAGTCGAATCCTTTGGTCCACTTCCTGAAGCTTCTGGTTATTGGAGTGTTAGAGAGTGTCCTAGCATACATTCAATACCAGATTTTATTGTATCTGCTGCCCATAATTCATTTTGAGAGAAAACAAGATTTTTGAAAAACATGCCAAACATATCACAAAAATGATATTACCTTCTAAATTCACAGGGGAAACATTGTCTTTCGTCATCAGACATCTCGAACAACAAGTAAAATAATCACAAACAACCGTTTGCTTCAGTGCAACACTTGAAACTAAAGTGTATTGGCTACTATTCGACATAATTCTATAGTTACATAAGCATACATCAATACGTTCATGTGTGCATATTTATGCATATATACATATATACACAGAAAAACAATGGGTGATAGAGAAATCATTAATTCTGTAACAAGTCACAAGCAGCGCGTCACACATGGTACACATTAAACGATTCTTTTGCATAAGGCTGTACTTTTAGCAGACCTTTCTTTGTTACTGGCCGGGTTTGAGATTTACCATATGTGGCGTTTCGAAGAATTCTGCTTTTGGCCTGGCACACATTCCTAAGGGTAGTTAACCCTCCTCCCCCGCGTGTGCACTCTTAAGGAGCATGCAAATGCACATGCAACTTTGCTCATTCGCTTCTCTGTCTTCGCGGTGGTAACTGGGTCGTCTCTGGACGACCACGCGTTATCACAACTTATATTTCCATCGCTGTTTTCTGTTTTATTGTTTATCGCTGTAATATTATTAAATACACCTTTTCTTTTCAACTAACAGTCTAATTTCTGTACAATAAATTAGTGGCGCAGTCGGTTTTTATTTTGTTATCCCATACCGATTACCTTTTGTTACAATTTGCCCAGTCGGTGGGATCCCGTCTTGTTACAATTCTATACATATTGAGTCGAATAAAACATGTGTTTCACGTGTTTTGTCCTAAAAATGTATACATTTCTATACAAACTATATGGGATCACCCGGGTGGGTATGTTATGTTCTGATAAACTGGCGGTATAAAATCGAATATGTATTCGACGTCGTATCTTCCACAATCTGCACGATATGCTCTGTAATTTTTAATCATACACAGCTCAGGCAAACTATGTACAACAACAAATAATGTCAGCACAAGATAAAACACTAAAGCACAATGCATTTTATGATTCTAAATACAATTCAAACACAAGTCTTATTTTTGACTTACATTCATTTGGGATGCACACTCAATGAGGAAAAGGATAACATTTAAAAAAATTTGTGAACAGTGTGGGTCAGTATTATCGTTAGATAAATATTGCGATAAAATATTTGGTAATACCGTACATTTCGAGTTATAAAACACACCATTTGTAACAGTGACAAGTACTTTTCCGGTTTTGATAATTAAAAAGATAACTTAGAAACACTAATTCTGATTATTATACGTTTCTTACGTTAAACAAATGAGATGAATTTGCAAACATATTATTTATAAAAAAATATGTAATGTTTTAATATGTATTTTTCATAATTTGTAGTATTTATTTGCAAAATTTTAACAAGAGACACGACTATAATATCAAACTTTTGCTTTGTATGAGAGCAGCCAACTTATGTAACACTGCTGTAATGCAGGTTGCATGGATAAGGGAGTATTATTTGTCGGAAATGTCGATTAGCTTTTATTATATTAGCTAAATATTTGAATCACAGTTTACTATATTTTTAATAACATTAAAATTCAGCAATAAACACAAATCTATATAATAATAATCAATAATAATACAATCAAACTTCCATAACTCGAATCACCATTATCCACAAGAAAGTTTGAGTTATGGAGACTTCAAGTTATAGAAATGTACATCAAAACTAGCGACTCAAAGACCTTACACCTTTATCTACTTATAAGACCTTCTATTTAAATCGCACATGCTCCCTAAATACGAATTTCTGAAAAATCTTAGGTTGGGCCAACTGAAATGACAATGGCATATGTACACAATAATTACATACTCGTATATGTATGTACTACATACATAACTACATATTTTCAAATTTAAATGCGAAAATGTTATGTTTATTTTTAGATTTTTTAGTTTTACATAAGTATTTTAAAAGAGTTGTTTTACTTTCTTATACACTGGAGCATATAAGATTATTTACATTAGTTTTAAATTAATATTCTTAAATTATAATTCGTTAAAAGCACAGAGAACGAACTGTCTAAAGCGTGTCTTACACGGACACATTTATGTCTTAAGATTTAACGTGAAATTTGAAGACATCTAAATGTGCCCGTGTAATACAGAAAATTTCAGCACATTTAAGATATGTCTTACGAGACGGGCTGGAATTAGGACATGCTCTATTCCAACCAATATTCCAACTCGTTTATTACCGAGTGATTCCGAATTGTTCCGGACAATATCGAAATGTGTCTTGTATAATTTTGAATATGCATTATTTTGCATTGTTTCAACGTGATAGCTAAGTACCCATTTTGTTAAATCAAAATATAATTCATTATTATATTCTGCAATTCGAGGGCTCAAGGTATGTACGCAACATAAATTAGATATGTATTGGAATATATAAAATTCGTTGTTGATAACAGATGGATGTATGGAACAAATGAGCAAGTGGTCATCCTGATAGAGGAGTTCAAGAAGTATCCTGCTCTGTACACCGATAAATACCCGGAATACCACATAAGAACAGAAGGAGTTAACGTCCACGCGACACAATATGACGGAATCGGACATCCACAAGAAATTTACTGGCCTCAGAAACAGCTATACTTCTGAAAGGAGGAAATATGCAGATTCTTTCAAAAGTGGATCTGGTGACGATGATGTCAAGCAAAGAGTAATTAGAATTAAGGTTTTGTTTTGTATATAGTTTGATATATAACCTAGAATAGTTTTCATATTTTCATGTTAGGTAATGTAGGATAATTAGAATTGAGGTTTTTGTTTTGTATATGGTTTGATCTACTAGGACTTAAATTAATAGTAGTTAATAAATTTAGTTAACAAATTTCAATTACTCTCCTTCACAGTTATATTCCATCGTTAACCTTCAAATATTTATCTTTCAAATTATTGTATATACTCTTGCAAACTTGTGGAACAAATATATTTATTGTGCTTTCATGGATTCTGGTAGCAAACATTAATGAGCGATGCTCGTCCTGTTGCTAGAAATCGCAGAGTGATTGCTAATCTGTAATTGAATATCATCATTTTCATTTCAAAATAACATCTTTGCACTTGTGAACAAGTCAATGTAGCGCTGCTCAGCAGTGATGCATTGTCGCATATTCGTATGTTACCGCTAATGTCATTTTCTATCATATGAAGCAATTCATCGAAATGCTGGCCAAACATTCTCAAAAAATTCTAGTATGATTCTGGATCTTCCATTCTCAATACATTTTCCAACATACTCCACGACCTTCTTGCATACGTATTAACTATTTGTATGTCCATAATCTCCGTTTCCTACTCCGCTTTTTTCATCTTAATTAATATTTTGATTATAATTGCTACAACAGAATTCATCGTCGTCAGCTATTTCATAATGTTTGGTTAAATTAGGTTAAACGAACTGTCAGTTTGACAGTCATAGCTGACGAACTGCTCATACTGCGCAGAATCACAGGTCAATTTGTAACGAAGAAATGTGCCCGTGTAATACAGGAAATTTCACATTTGCCTGTACATCAATTCATTTCTTAAGACATATTTAACGTTAAATCTTAAGACATAAATGTGCCCGTGTAAGACACGCTTAAATAATACTGTTGGCAACCCTACATAATATACTGCTCATCTATCATGACAGTCATGCGGATAAAACTTGCGCTACTCTCCGCTAGATAGCACCACTTGTTCAGCATCTAACAGTGTATAAGCAAGTAGCAAAGTGCAGATCTCGGTATATGGCATATACTTGTTGTCTAAATTTTAGGCAACTCGTTCTCTGAACTTTTAACGAATTCTAATTTAAGAATATTAATTTAAAACTAACGTAAATAATCTTAGGTTAATGTGTAGAAGGCGGCCACAATGGCGTCGTCATTGGATTTTCTGTACAAGGATCTGAATTCCCAAAACGTATAACACCAGGCTATACAATACAGGAATACAATACAATACCCTACCCTACCCTACCCACCCAACATTGTACGCTATGAATTTTGCTTGTTCTATCGCTATTTAATGTATTTCCAAAAAATTCGGCCAAACAATCGGCATTATACGTTTGGGAATTCAGATCGTTGCACAGAAAATGGCAGCACGCGGCCATTGCGGCCGCCTTCTACACATTAGCCTAATCTTATATGCTCCAGTGTATACGAAAGTAAAACAACTCACTTCCAGATTAAAGTAAATATTGATTGATAATAATATCAGAAAAGAAACATGATCACAAAATTTTATAAATTAATTTAAAATACTTAGGTGAAACTAAAAAAATCCAAAAATAAACATAACATTTTTGCATTTAAATTTGAAAATATGTAGTTATGTATGTAGTATATACATATACGAGTATGTAATTATTGTGTACGATTTTTCAGTAATTCGTATTTAGGAAGTATGTACAATTTAAATAGAAGGTCTTACATGTAGATTAAGGTGTAAGGTCTTTGAGTCACTAGTTTTGATGTAGATTTCTATAACTCGAAGGCTCCATAACTCGAACTTTTTCGTGGATAATGGTGATTCGAGTTAGGGAAGTTTGACTGTATTATTATTGTTTATTATTATATAGATTTGTGTTTATTGCTAATTTTATTGCTATTAAAAATATAGTAAACTATGATTCAAATATTAAGCTAATATAATTCTATCCACAGTTCCGGGAAATAACACCCCTGTAATTATGCAACCTGCATTACAGCAGTGTTACATAGCTTGCCTGCTTTCACACAAAGCAAAAGTTCGATATTATAGTCGTATCTCATGTTGAAATTTTGCTTCATTAATAAAAACTTTGCAAAAAATACTGCAAATTATAAAAAAAAAATAACACATTATTTATTTATTCTTATAAATAATATGTTTGCACTTAACAAAAGAATTATAATCAGAATTATACTTTGCTGTCATCTTCGAATTAGTATTTTTATTTCGAAGCATTTTTAAGTTATCTATTTAATTATCAAAACCGGAAAAATACTACTCACTGTTACAAATGATATGTTTTATAACTCGAAATGTTCGGTATTTCCAAATATTTTATCGTAATATTTATCTAACGATAATACTAACCCACAGTGTTCACAAATTTTTTTTAATGTTATCCTTTTCCTCATTGAGTGTGCATCCCAAATGGATGTAACTCAAAAATAAGACTTGTGTTTGAATTGTATTTAAAATCGTAAAATGCAGTGTGCTTTAGTGTTTTATCTTGTGGTGACAGTATTTGTTGTTGTACATAGTTTGCCTGAGCTATGTTTGATTAAAAATTACGGAGGATATCGTGCAGAATGTGGAAGATATGACGTCAAATACATATTCAATTTTATACCGCCAGTTTATCAGAACATAACATACATTACCATGCGGGAACAACCGCTTAAACAGTTACCGTACAACGCATTTCGAAATCTCAGCAGTCAAAGTAGTATATCTGCGATATTGCTTCCATATTGTCAGATTAGTCTTGTAGATGCTGGTGCACTTATGAATTTATCTAGCCTCACTGATATTGACTTGTCATACAATGATATAACTCGAATTGACAGTAAGTTGTTTAGTCATACTAAACAAATAAAATATATTTACATGGGATACAATAAGATTGAAGTATTGCCGAATGGATTATTTCAAAATTTGACTCGGTTAAACACAGTAAGTTTACAACACAACCAAATATGTCAGTTAGAAAATTTTTCATTTAAAAATACACCTGCTTTGAGGCAAATTTATTTAAATGATAACCAAATCGAGTATATGAACATGCTATTTAAGGATAATTTTGATAAATTCAAATTTTTATGGCTGTCTGGTAATCCATGGAAGTGTAATTGTGAACTCGGACCGTTATACGAATTTCTTATAAGAATTAATCAGTTAAATCAGTATGGGCTTGTATGTGAAATGCCATCAACATTCCATGAAAAAAAATGGAGCGATATAAGTAGAGACGAATTTGTATGCCGTTCTGAAGATGCAATATCAACTAAAGATTCAGTTATGACTAATACAGAACCAATGACAACTACAGAACAGGACGACAATATACCTGTAACAGTTTATAATGTTACAATGTCAACTCAAGATTCAGTTATAACTAGTACAGAACCTATGACAACTACTGAAGCAGATGACAATATACCTGTAACAGTTTATAATGTTACAATCTCAACTCAAGATTCAGTTATGACAAGTACAGAACCAATGACAACTACAGAACAAGACGACAATATCTTTGTAACAGTTTATAATGTTACAATGTCAACTCAAGATTCAGTTATAACTAGTACAGAACCTGTGACAACTACAAAACAAGACGACAATATCTTTGTAACAGTTTATAATGTTACAATGTCAACTCAAGATTCAGTTATGACTAGTACAGCACCAATGACAACTACTGAAGCAGACGACAATATACCTGTAACAGTTTATAATGTTACAATGTCAACTCAAGAATCAGTTATAACTAGTACAGTACCAACGACAACTACAGAAGCAGACGACAATATCTTTGTAACAGTTTACAATGAAACGAGGTATCAACCAGTTGACACTGGTATACCTCATCCACCTTCGAATCAGAATTGGATTCTATATACAATATTAGTTCTGGTGTGTGTCGCTGTAGTTATAATTGCAGTAGTATTCGTTTTGAGATTTTTATTAGCGAAATCAAGCAGAAGACGTTATGTTCTGTTACCAGCTGTTGTGAAACGAAGATCAGATGTAAGTGGAACGGATAGCAGTACATATTTTAAGCTAATTTTTATTAATAAATATTATTTTCAGCAACGAACAAATACTCGCAATATGGACAGTGACCTTTCAATGCGTGTCGTCCAAAGCAGTGCGATGTCAGAAAATACTGATTCGGCAACAAATATGGCTGACATAGATGAAGAATCAACATCAATCCACCATTATGAAATACAGGACGGGACGATAAATTAATCTTGTAAAATAACATATAATAATCTGCGGGAGAAAACGTGTAATTAATATAATAATAATAGAATAATTTAATCATAATCTTTAACGAAATGCCAAAGTTATTTTCGTGTAGTTTCTTTTTTGTGTGGATTAATTTAAAGCAGGAATTTAAGATACGAATGTAATATCGAAGTTCTACTTCCAGTAAATTCAGGCTACTTATGTGACGATACTGTACAGCGGGTTGCATAAGCAAGGAACTATTCGTTTTCTGAACTGTCAATAGAGTACATTAGCTTTATTAGCTTAATGTTCTGTGTCAAACGTTATGAAAAAATATGAGGAGAACGCATTCATTTTTCAAACCAAAATGACAATTTTTAACCCAAGTTAACGTGAAATGAGACACAAAAGATACGTGTGAAATTAAAATAGTATTGCGCAAAAAAAATGTTACAAATAATGTTGCAAGTGTGAAAATGAATATAAGCATCAGAAACAATGTTTACAATAAATATTTTTATATTACACTTGTTTATTATTAGCTTTTTTTCAGCTTGGATACGAAATATGCAAACAAGCTCATTATTCTCTAAGGCATAATGAGTGGACATAATGACTTTTACGCCCGCTAATCATTAACTTTATTTTCCAACTTCCAGTCACCAAATATTTTTCATAAATTGCCTTCGATTTGATAAGTAATAAATTTTCGCTCTGGTTCAAATATCTTTTGACATATCATCAAAACACGTAATGCAGTCGACGTGATTTTCGAGAATAAATTCAATGGGTAAATAAATAAATGAAAATAACTATTATGTATTTACTGGAAGCATGATTCACCTAAACTTCATATTTATTTTTACATATTTTGTACCAATTAATATACGAATTTGCTGACACAATACAACTGTCAATATTATTGCAAATAAATCGTATTTAGAGATAAATAATATAGTATAGTAATTACCTTGAATAAGTAATATTTAGTAAAAGAGCATAAGTATCTAGAATTTATGCAATTCAATAATAATAACTAATTTGGTTCTGAGTAAACCAACGTAAATCATTTATTATTTTATAATATTCTGATAATAGTGTAATGTAAATTTAAGAAACCTGAACTGGAATGTTTGACGTTTGTTTTAGATCCACTACGAACTATCTCTCTCTCTCTCTCTCTCGTCGGTGTCTGTGTGTGTGGCACATCAATGTCCAGAGACAAGAGCCTAGTTTGCAGACTCACGCAAGTAACCGAGCTCGTACGAATATATAAGTCTGAAATATTCGATTTTATACCACCAGTTTCTTACAACATAACGTACCTTACCATGCGGGGACAACCGCTTAAACAGTTACCGTACAACGCATTTCGAAATCTCAGCAGTCAAAGCAGCATTTCTGCGATATTGCTTCCATATTGTCAGATTAGTCGTGTAGATGCTGGTGCACTTTTGAATTTACTGATATTGACTTGTCATACAATGATATAACTCGAATTGACAGTAAGTTGTTTAGTCATACTAAACAAATAAAATATATTTACATGGGCTACAATAAGATTGAATTATTGCCGAATGGATTATTTCAAAATTTGACACGGTTAAACACAGTAAGTTTACAAAATAACCAAATACGTCAGTTAGAAAGTTATTTATTTAAAAATACACCTGCATTGAGGCAAATTTATTTAAATAATGACCAATTCAAGTTTCTGAATATGCTATTTAAGGATAAATTCGATAAATTTACATCTTTATGGCTGTCCGGTAATCCATGGAAGTGTAATTGTGAACTCGGACCGTTATACGAATTTCTTATAAAAATTGATCGGTTAAATCAGTATGGGCTTGTATGTGAAATGCCATCAACATTCCATGGAAAAAATGGAGCAATATAAGTAGAGACGAATTTGTATGCCGTTCTGAAGATGCAATATCAACTCAAGATTCAATTATGACTAGTACAGAACCAATGACAAGTACAGAACAAGACGACAATATACCTGTAACAGTTTATAATGTTACAATGTTAACTCTAGATTCAGTTATGACTAGTACAGAACCTATGACAACTACTGAAGCAGATGACAATATACCTGTAACAGTTTATAATGTTACAATCTCAACTCAAGATTCAGTTATGACAAGTACAGAACCAATGACAACTACAGAACAAGACGACAATATCTTTGTAACAGTTTATAATGTTACAATGTCAACTCAAGATTCAGTTATAACTAGTACAGAACCTGTGACAACTACAAAACAAGACGACAATATCTTTGTAACAGTTTACAATGAAACCAGTTGACACTGGTATACCACAGCCACCTTCGAATCAGAATTGGATTCTATATACAATATTAGTTCTGGTGTGCGTCGCTGTAGTTATAATTGGAATAGTATTCGTTTTGAAATTTATATTAGCGAAATCAAACAGAAGGCGCTATGTTCTGTTACCAGCTGTTGTAAAATGAAGATCAGATGTAAGTGGAACGGATAGCAGTACATATTTTAAGCTAATTTTTATTAATAAATATTATTTTCAGCAAGGAACAAATGCTAGCAATATGGACAGTGACCTTTCTATGCGTGTCGTCCGAAGCAGTGCGGTGTCGGAAAAGAACGATTCGGCATCAAAGTCGGATGACGTGCGTGCAGAACAAAGACCATTCCACCATTATGAAATACGGGACGCGACGATAAACTAATCTTGTAAAATAACATATAATAATCTGCGGGAGTAAACATGTTATTAATATAATAATAATAGTATAACTTAATCATAATCTTTAACGAAATGCCAAAGTTATTTTCGTGTAGTTTCTTTTTTGTGTGGATTAATTTAAAAAACAGGAATTTAAGATACGAATGTAATCTCGTATTTCTATTTCCAGTAAATGCAGGCTACTTATGTGACGTTACTGTATAGTGGGTTGCACAAGCAGGTAAGTATTAGTTTGCTGAACTGTCAATAGAGTACACTAGCTTTATTAGCTTAATGTTTTGTGTCAAACGTTATGAAAAAATATGAGAACGCATTCATTTTTCGAACCAAAATCACAATTTTTAACCCAAGTTAAATGAGACACAAAAGATACGGGTGAAATTAAAATAGTATTGCGCAAAAAAAGGTTACAAATAATGTTGCAAATGTGAAAATGAATATAAGCATGAGAAAACAATGTTTACAATAAATATTTTTATATTACACTTGCTTATTATTAGCTTTTTTCAATATATAAACAAGCTCATTATGCCCTAGTTTTACGCCTGCTAATCATTAACTCTATTTTCCAACTTCCAGTCACCAAATATTTTTCATAAATTGCCTTCGATTTGATAGGTAATAAATTTTCGCTCTAGTTCAAATATTTTTTGTACGTAATGCAGTCGACATGATTTTCGAGAATAAATTCAATGGGTAAATAAATAAATAAAAATAACTATTATATATTTATTGGAAGCATGATTCATCTAAACTATATATTTATTTTTACATATTTTGTACCAATTAATATACGAATTTTCTGACACAATACAACTGTCAATATAATTGCAAATAAACAGTATTTAGGGATAAATAATATGGTGTAGTAATTACCTTGAATAAGTAATATTTAGTAAAAAAGCATAAGTATCTAGAATTAACGCAACGTAATAATATTAATTAATTTAGTTGGGGTGTTCCTGAGTAAACCGACGTAAATTATTTATTATTTTATAATACTCTGACTATAGTGTAATGTAAATTTAAGAAACCTGAACTGGAGTATTTGACGTTTGTTTTAGATCCACAACGTACTCTTTCTCTCTCTTTCTCTTTCGTGTATATATATATATATATATATATATATATATATATATATATATACATATATACTCCACCACCCCGTAATGTTTCATATTTCCACGACCCCCCCCCCCGAATAAACACTCTGGATTGTTCAGGTAAGTAGCACATCAATGTCCAGAGTGCAGCCATTGTGCTACGGATAACTATCGGGCCAGTGGTTCTCGTGCAGTTGCCAACCCACTAATCCCACAGCGAACATAACAGCGTTGAAGCAGATGATGCCTGTGCACAGTGCTGGATGCGCGGACATCAGAGGTGTACCGAGGGCCCACACCACCATTGCAGCAGTGTTACCCAGGAAATGTATGGCATGACGCACTCGACGATAGGTAACAAACATAGCGACATCGAATGGTGAGATGCAGAACAGTAGCGAAGTCAGGCACATATCAATAACATCGGCCAGTGTACGAGGACCCCCCCAACTTCTACACCAGTATGCAGCGCGCAGTCCTAGGTGCAGGGCTCCACCAGCCAGCGCCCAGTCAGGGTGGACAGTCAGTAACAGAGTCACGGATAACAGTCGGGACACTGCAAACAGCACACAGCACGCAGTCAGAAGACGCTAAGGCTGGTAAAAATGTCGACTATTTTTCTCAAAATTAGTCGATCGACTATGAATTTAAAACAGATAATTTTAGACTTTTTAGCTCATCGACCTCCTGTCGAAGAGCTATAGTGTTCGGTACGATTTCCCGGACAGACCCCCTGGATCACGAAATGACTATTACAACATATGTCCGTATGTATGTCGCTCGTACGAAATTTTTTGTTCCACTCAGATCTCCTAAACTACCCAACGGATTTTTTTGAAATTTTTTCTGCAGATACGTGTTATGGTCTAGTTGTGCAAGGTACATTTTATTTTTCAAAAATATTTTCCAATTTTTTTTCAGTTTTTATTTTTTTTTCTGCTTTATTTTTTATTCAATTGTATTCAAAATTTTCATGCATATGCAGGAAATGGAACAATATTTTTCTATATTTTTTATTTTGAAAAATTATGTAAGACCATTGGAGAAAAAAATATTTTTTAATTAAAAATTGAACAAAAGAAGATCAATGCATTTATAGTCGGCTTAGTTTGCTTTGCTTTTGTCAAGAGAAGAAAATGTATTCACACTTGTTTTAAATTTGTTGTTTTATTTGCGACCTAGGCACCTAGGATTTTAAAAGTGAATTTAGATAAATAATAATTTGTGATATATTCAGACTTGCACATACGTCGATGAGCTGCAGGCATGTATGTCTGTATACATTCCTAGTTAGATTATAGATTTGTTAGACTACCATTCCTAATTTTAGAATCATCGCTAATTTACAACAAACTTTATTAAACTGACTTGTATTACATTAATTTTTCACCGTCCAATTTGTTTAAATGGTATTAAGATTGTAAACTACTAGTCAACTTATTTATCATAGTTATGGAACTAGACTTTTTAAATGTAGAATTCAGAAATAATTCTTTAGATTTAAATAGCTAGAGATGTACCGACGCATGGTTTAGCCGAATATTCGGCCTACATTTTCGCCGAATATTCGGCCGAAGCATATTGTAGCATTTTGTAGAAAATTATATAAAAAAATATAATTATTTTATCCAAATAAAATGACATAAAATACCTTACAACAAAGAATAATTATAGTAAATTTAATAATTGAAATGAAGTGTTGCTAAATTATGATGTATGAAAAGTAAGTATTCGTCGTTTTTTTGGGAACAACCTACTTCTCTTCTCTTCATAAATATTTCCAACCTCTGAAAAAACTCTTTCACAATATACGCTGGTAGCCTGTCCGTATGCCAGTAATGAATTTTTTCGCTTCTGCCGACCGAATACCGAATCTTACTACTGTTTCGGCCGAAGCCGAATATTAAAAAAATACACCGAATAACGAAGCTAAACCGAAGCTTCAGTGCATCTCTATACAGTGTGTCCCAGCGACTACCATACATAGGGAAATTAACATTGGGAAATTATAAAAGGATCAACTATTGCCTTGAGCTATATGTATATTCTTTCTGAGTGACAAAAACAAAAGATTTAAAATAAAGATATTTACTTCTGTCAAATAATTTTATATTACATAATTATTTAAAGGAATTTTATTTAAATTAGAAAATTGAGTACGCCAATTGCCTTCGCAAAAGTAATAGAAATGGAAACCAGAATGTTAACAACGAAGTAAATATTTTGGCAGCTATCGAAGTGTGAGGGAAATTACAAATAATCTCGGTGAATCACCGCACTCATAAAAACACGAATATTTTACTTACAAATATTACACGCTGTTATTAGCAGCAGATAGTGAAAAACGAATCACTTTTTGTGAATTAATGTTTAATAAATGTCATGCTTTAGAAAATATTTGTTTCACTGACGAGCACACATTTACCTTAAATGTGGGACACAATTTTGTGATAGATTAAGCCACTGTCTGCTAGGCAATGGGAATACGTTTGAACATTTCATTGATTAGTACCTGCTGGTGATATTGAATTTAGTGCTTAACTGTTGTGTTTTCTTCGTTTTTCCATTACAAAATGCAAGCTTTCTGTTGTAGGTATGTATTACTGAAAATCATCCAAATTTGTTTCTACACAAACTTTATTATAAAATAATAAATATAACCATATTATTTATTTCTAAATATTGTTTATTTACCAGAATATTGATAATTCAATGGTAATAATTGTACTGTGTCAGCAAATTCTAAAAATAATAGCAATCTGACAGTTTTAAATTTGATTAATTCAATTACCTACTGTTTAATTTGTGCCAATCACATGTTTAGATACAGACACAGCAATACTTGATCCTTACATAATTTCCCAATGTTAATTTTCCTATGTATGGTAGTCGGTGGGACACACTGTATAAATACCTACTTTTGTATGCTTCTTAATCGGCGAAACTGAATTATTTTCTATTACGGTCGACTGAGGTCGATTACAATCTATTGGTCTAATAGACTTTAGTCTTATTCAGTAATGCGCAACCTGCGGCCCTTTTTCAAATTTTTGCGGCCCGCCTGGACATTTTTTACAATAGAATAAGCTAAAAAAAAACAGCCAAAAACGAAAAAAAAAATAGGGTAAAAAATCTTTCACGGCCCCCGGACGCAAAAACAGAGTTATATGCGGCCCCTGGCTCAAAATCGATGTTATATGCGGCCCTTTATACATAAAAGGTTGTGCATCATTGGTATAATCCGACTAGTCGACTAATATCTAAAGTCGACTATAAAAAATCGTCAAAGTCGTCCAGCCCCCGTAGACACATGCACGGCAGCACGTGCACAACTCACCTGTCACTGGTACCGCCCACATATTCAACACAACCAGCTCCCTCATGGACAAATCCGTGTAGTTAACAAAGTTAGTGAGCTTCTCCCAATTGACGAGTGCAGCGCCCGCCGTGCACAGCGAAACAGACGCCCCAGCTATACGGAAGTAGTCTGAAACATATCGGCCCCCGGATTGGATGATGTGTCTGCGCGCGCGCATTCGTGGACAACACTTATAGAGCATTCAAATCCATATGGGAGTGACGTCACAAAAAAACAAACGAATTATTGAGAAGCTCCGCCCCGTATGGCAACACGATGTGCGTAAAGATTTATACGAGTCAAATGTGTTAGAAAGAGATGGCTTGTTTTGTTGAGTGCGTCTCTCTGGACCGAAATCTCGCTGGACCGATGTCTCAGTAGACCGATGTCTCTCAGGACCGAAGTCGCATTTCTTCGAAAGCCATCCCCACCACATTTTCAAATAAAAATAGTCTCGCAGCACCGATCATCATGCAGTTATCCTGTTATGCACGAATATTTATTTAGTTGCCTATATTAGAAAAATAAATAAATTTATTATAAATAAAATATGGCCTATACACACGCATCATTGCAAATAATAGTTCCATTATATAATTTTCCTAATATAAGCAACCAAATAATTATTCGTGCATAACGGGATAACTGCATGATGATCGGTGCTGCGAGACTATTTTTATTTGAAAATGTGGTGGGGATGGCTTTCGAAGAAATGCGACTTCGGTCCTGAGAGACTTCGGTCTTCTGAGACATCGGTTCTGCGAGACATCGGTCCAGCGATACAATTGTATATGGAGTGGGGATGGCTTTCGAAGAAATGCGACTTCGGTCCTGAGAGACATCGGTCCAGCGAGATTTCGGTCCAGAGAGACGCTTCGGTTTTGTTTATGTCGTGAATAAAATTTATCTGATGTGACGTCACTCCTATATGGATTTGAACGTAGCATCTCATTTGTTCCAATTCTCATTTGTTCCCAGTCTCATTTGTTCCCATGCACCTCCCACCACTTTTCTATGCCACGGTTGTCTCAGTTGTTCCCATTCTCATTTGTTCCCAAGTTGAAAAAAGCCCAGTACTTGTCAAGCAAACTCTTGAAACCGAATGGTGTGAGCCGCCGAAGCGGGCGGGTCACGGAGAGCAGGAGTTTGTATCTTTAGAGTCGAGCGAAGCGAGCTATATAAAAGGGTTTACTTCATATAAACTACAATTCCTTCATCCCATTGTTTGGTGCACACTGCAAAACGCTCTACGTCACTGTGACCTTGCATGGGAACAAGTGAGACAACCGTAACATAGAAATGTGGTGGGAGGTACATGCGAACATATGAGAACGGGAACAAATGAGATTGGGAACAGGTGAGACGGGGATCAAATGAGAATGGGAACAGGTGAGACGCACTCGATTTGAATAGTCTATACCTGTCCATGTCCAGTGCCCGTACAGATCTGGTACCAGGAAGCAGAGTTGTAGCATGGTCTGCGGACACGCTTCACAGACACCTTCCGCAAACTTCAGGTACGCAACAATGATCCTCCGCTGGTGCCATTCTGGTACCAGATGTGCCCTCCTCACGGGCGACTTGAACAGCTTCCACTCTACTAGACAGAGATCCACGTATAGCTTCACGTCCGGCCAGTTGACCAGCAATGTGGCAACATGGCGTAGCCAGTCAGCTGTACCAGAGCAGTGTATCTGACCTCTGTAACATTTACACAATAGGGAACTTGCATAGATTTTTAATTAATTTTATTTAATTTTAATTCGACGTACATATATAAAATAATACATAATATATGTTAAAAAAAAATTTAATTCCATCAATTAGCAGAAATCTCGATTTTAAAATAGCAATTTTTCAATAAAAAATGACGTCATCAAAAACGAGTCGAGCGGAGTGACGTCATTAGACAGTAACATGTCATGCGCAGAGCGAACAGAAACAACTGACAGATGCACACTACTGAGCTATGTGGCTATGTGTGTGTGAAAGACCTTTCGTTGTGTGTGTGTGTGTGTGTGTGTGTGTGTGTGTGTGTGTGTGCCCGGCTGTGCCCATGCAGTCCTGACGTCGCACTGCGTTTTCGCGCCAAGATATTGTATCAAAATTTCAATAATTTATTTCTTTAAAAGTATAGCGAATTTCGAAAAAATAGGGAATTTGTTTTAATGTATACAGATTCAGAAAAAAAAATTTACAAGTTCCCTATTATGTGTTAATGTAATGTATTATAGGAACTGTACAACATACGTACTCATTCCATTTCACTCCTGTATGAATGATGACAGCAGCATAAACCATTGCCAATGTTACCATGGCCCGGCCCCATTGTCCGTTGCTTGTGTAATACACGGATGTGCCGATATCAGACGCCATGTCTACTATGTAGAATATAAATCCAACAATAGTGAGACATAAATTTAAACGTGTCACTTGCATCTCGCCTGAGACATGCAAATAAACATAATAATAATAATAGTAGTCGTCCAAACTAGTGATAATAATATCACCAGTTGGAATGATGTTACCTGCTCGCGCCTGAAGAAACATGTTCCATCGTGGTAACCATATGTTGATCCATTTCTTATTGTCTTCAGTCCATTGTGAACCTGCACACGCATACACACACACACACGTATGTTATTGTCATGTGTAGTTTTATAGAACATTCAATAACTATTATATTAACCGTATTTTTACATGATATCATTCAGTACCCCCTTGTATTGATACAATAAATTTGTATTTACTGAAATACACAAGATCTTGAAATCCTGAGTATTAGGTAGAAAATAAAACGGTAAATTTAGTATACATAATTAACATTTATTTGAATAATTTTATCCATTTGATATATACCGGGTGTCCCAAGAAATCTGGGACATAGGGAATTAACATGTAAATATAGAAACATTGTGATTACTTCTGAACAATACATTTTAGAGCAAAAGTGTAAATAACAAAGTTGTTCAGAATTAAAAACTGCCTAATATGACGACATATTCAGTGCTCAAATACATTTGTATAGCGTGTAAAACATGTTTAAAATATTGCATTTTGATGACAGATCAGGAGGTCATGGAACAAAAATTGCATGTATTTTTGTTAATTACAGCAACAAATAATCAAAAAATAGTGTTTTTGTTTCACGACCGCCTAATATGTCATGTATTTCAAAATTGATTTACTCATTACAGAAATATATCTGAACATTAAATATGGCGTCATATCATGCAGTTTTTAATGCTGAACAACTCTTTTTACACTTTTGCTCTAAAATGTATTGTTCAGAAGTTATCACAATATGTATTTCTATAATAACATGTTAATGCCCTGTCCCAGATTTCTTGGGACACCCGGTATATAGGTACACTACGAGTGCTACTAGTACATACCTCGTCGTTCTTCCTGCCATGGAATGTACTTATCAATATCGTCCTTAATGTCCGATGATATGATGGCGGAGCTACCCAGTATTCCTACAAACATCCATGTACACATGTGTATCTAAAGCTGTTTGTAATAATTATAACCAGTACACACGCATAGTGCATTCAAAGTGACATACCTTGTATCTGCTGGAGGAATGTATTCCAGTCTGAGAATAGCTGGTGATACCGTTCCTCTCCATCTGCTAATAACTTCTCACCTGCACATCACACACATGTTATTATCCATTGTATTCGATGGAATGTTGTAGTGTATGGACAGTAGTAGTATGTGTGTTAGTAGCGACAGTAGTACTTACCATGGATATTCTTCTTAAAAAATCGCCTCATCCCTGGAATGAATTCATCAATTTCGTCTGTTACATTTCCAGCTACGCGTGGTACTGGAAGAAATTATAGTTATCAGTGTCCAGAATGAACACTGGTACCTGACAGTGTGTCATCATGTAATGTGAATTAATATTGTTGGATACTCGGTTTTAGAATTAACACGTGTATATAACTTGTCATGGAGTATTCTAGTTACACACTCGCCAACCATGAAAGAAGTGTTTGTGGTTACGTACCAGTTACAGATTTGTTGTCATCGAAACAGCGACTGGATTCGTTCAACTCAGAGGCTACAACAAAAACAGTTTTACGCACTCGATCATGAAAACTAAATATCAGAGTTATCAGTTAATTAATTATATATCAGATACGCTTCCTAACACTGACTGTATTACTCACTAGAATCAACAACAAAACTAAGTCACCCGAATTATAAAATGTAAAAGAACATTTTAATCGGTTATGGACTCGTCCTATTTGATTTGCGAATTCGCTGATATTTGTACACTAATCTTGTTCATATTTATCTTTTAAAATTCTAAAAGCGGCAGATAAGAATAAGATACCTTGAGAAATAATGTACATGTGGTCGATACTCTATAATTATTAGTTACCAGCAAGTTGGCCACCCGAGTAACAAGTTTCTGCTGATGGACCACCATCTATGTACGGGACGTCCAACTCCGCTCCGAATGCAGTATCTGCATCAGAAGTGTACGTTAATAATTATAATATGAAAATGTTTGCATTTTTAATAAAATACCAGGCACAAGTTTTATAAACACATGTAATATGTACAAATGTACTTTGAAAATATGACAGTTGGTGATTGTATTTCTTTTAAATGTGTTAAACTTACGGAACTATTTAAAATTAATAATATTTCATACCTCGGAGCAGTTATATTCAGATAATACACTCACCGTCCATCAAAGGCACAGTCACTTCCTGTTGGTTCCTTAGATCATACATAATTAAACATAAAATAATTGCTAATACCGATCACTAGTATCACTACAAATTGGTACTAGGTGTCCAAGTTCGACTTATATACAGCATATTGTATCGGGTGGACATAACTAAGATAATTCACAAGTGCCAAGTCAATATTTACGATTAGTTTCAATCAAACATGTCAAAAGAGATTTGCTAAATTTCAGTCTTATCACATGTTACGAAACACTGATAAAGTCATAGAAATATTAAAGTGGAAAACCGACGAGAACACTACACACTATCTTACTCAAATGGTACTTGCCAGCAACAGACGCTATCGACAGGCGGGAAAAAATTCACGCATGCGCACGAAGGTAAAATGTCGGCTTATGCAAGCGCGCTTGATTCAAATCCATCAGGTTTTCGTAAAAAAAATAAAGTCGGATACTTTTCTAACAGACCGCGTATGTGCTAGTTATGTCCTGCAAGTGCATGAATTAATCTCGCCCAATATTGTTTATGATTATCCTCTGATATGACGTTGTTACTTCATTATGTAATTACACGTGCATAAGTGCTTCATATTTAAGCAAGCATATTTAAAAAGCACTTCAAGTGTCTTATCGCGGTTTCTTGCAATTATATTCATGTTCATTTTCCTTATAAGATATTGCGACGAATTTTACTTGTGGAATTAGGAATTATACTCGGAGAGAAACAGTTCAGGAATCATTAGTAGGGAATTTTCTATTTATAAAATACCAAGTATCAATTTGATTTCTATTCATTCATTCTCATATTGGATAGCAAGATGTTTATTCGGTGAATCAAATGTTGTCATGGCGGATGAAATTGAATCCTTTTATGTTGAATGTCTCACATTGTAAAATGTCTATTTGAGTTTGCCGTTTCCATACGATTGTTTTGTGCCGCTCCATGCTTCTCGTAAACAAACTTCTGATTTATAATAGACATTTTGACAGTTGTCAAGTAAATTAACAGTGGAAAGAATGAATTCGAACTTTGATTGATCGAAGCATTAAATATTTTAAATGCGTTATAAACTTGATTTTAAAGACATATTTCATATTGCACTAGTGACATTTGAAATTGTTAAGTTGGTATGTTGCAGTGCACGGTCACTTACGGGTTAAAAGTTGTGGTGGGATTTTTAATTCACCGCACCAACAATAGATGACACTGCATGTTAATCGAGAAAAAATTTTAGTAGCGGGACATTTGAATTTAACTAACAAATTATTTTTCGTATGAGGTTGGGAATTTTATGGAAGTAATAATATAAACACACATATATACATATATAATTATGATTTTGTATTTTGGTTTCTAAATTGTATTACAATGTTAATGGATAATGTTTTTGATTTTAAACTTAAATTAACAATACTTAAAAACCAATGCATTACTACATCGTATAAGTTTCTTTCCGCTGTACGATTGTGCACATAGACAAAATACACAATAAGTTGCCGACAACTAAGATCAGTTGTGTATTAATGTTATATTTGACTTGTGTTGTTAAGTGTATTAATAATAATAAATTTATATATTTGGTAAGAACTAGTTTTATTAACTTAACATACAGAAGATGGAAGTCCAAACGTGTTATAAATCATGTAGGTACAAAGTAAGTAGATTTTTGTTACTGATATTTTGAGCAACACAGTAATATTTTAATCATGCTAATTCATGAAATAGGTGCATATACACTTTTAATATGTGGATTAAGTATTTTTACCATATATTAATATTTTGTTGAGAATTAAAACATTATAACAGATGACTACCTGTTACATTTCGTATACGTTAGTATATATATTAAAAATGTTATTTAATTATCTTATTAACCGTGCATACCATTAAGCATTAATATTTATCATATAAGAAGACAGTAAATATAAATAAGAAATAACACATTTATGAATAGATTATTAGATATAATAGATATGTTTTACATGCACAATCACATGATCACAATTGAATATGAAATTATACTTTTTGGGACTTATGTGATGATTCTGTAATGAAATTAAGTAGTGTCAGCGTTTTTGGGCTCGAGTGGTAGCCCAACGCGCTGCACGAGAGAGACCGTCCCCGACCAGCAAAGAGTGAGCAGCGTGATACGCACTTAATAAAGATAAGAACCATGTAAAGAAATAATAGCGAGAAAATCAATAGTTTTTTGTTCATCCATATAAATCAGGTATGTAAACTTTAAAATTATATCATATCAATATATTATTATTATTATCCAAAAAGGATGTATTTCTATTAATAACGAGGCCTGGAGGCAAGAACCCAGAGATGAGTAAGTAACGAGTATTTAAAAGTAAAGTAAAGAAAGTAGAAATCATTACATTGGTGGCAGCGATCAGGATTATTTTATTTGCAAATTTAATTAATTTGAGTGTTATAATTGCGATAATTTGTAAATACGCCACAGGTTGTTATAATAGAAATACATGCTATAGTAAAGGGTTTGAGTTTTCTTTTCAATGTGCGCTTTACATTTGTTATATTTTATTGAATATAATTGCTTTTTTTTAATAATAAATAAAAATTAAATAATAGTAAATTATTGCGTAATATATTGTCATCGATGGTACGCAGTAAGTTACTTATCTAGTATTGCAACGTCGAGCGGATGTGATCTCCGATAAAAATATGTCTACGTTGCGTCTTGAGAAATAAGTTTTGAGTAATTATTGACATCATCTTGCTTTTGTTTTAAACAATACCTTCACAACTACGTATTAAATTAAAGATTTTAAAATTAACGTCTGTAAATATAAAAATCGGTCATGGCTAATCCATCATCTCCAATGCCGGATGCTTCGACATCAACAACAACAAGCGCGGGCCAAATGTCGAGAACCATAGGGCAAACATTAGTTGGAATCCCACAATTTTCGGGTAAAAGTAATGAAAATATAAAAGAGTTTTTTTCAAAAATTGCACAACGGGCACGTATCGATGCCTGGTCCGAACAGCAAACATTAGCCGTGGTGAAATATCATTTGACCGGTGACGCCTTTAGATTTCTTGAAGCAGAACCTAGTTTGAATGCGGATGATGTACCGTACACTATTTTAAAAAACGCTTTGATAAAAAAATACGCTAGGAAAGTAATTCCGGGACAAGGAATAATAAATTTATCAAAATGTATTCAAAAACCTAAAGAAACAATAGACCAGTACGCAACTAGACTTAAAATAATTGGCACTCAATTGTTGGAAGAAAATTTAAGTTATGATTCAAATGATAGTGAAACCGCTGCTTCTAAAAAACGTCACGAGCGAGATTTAATTCATCAATTTCAAAAAGGTGTATCAGATGACATCGCTAAATTAATTATGATGGATATTACAAAAAATCCACAGTTTACATTTGAAGAAGTAGTTGATTTGGCGCAAAAAGCTGAAATAAGTGTAAACATTTTACGGCAAGGAAAATATTCAAATGACACGTTAGTAGTATACGGAAATGAAAATAAAAATCGAAATAAAGATCAGTCAAGTACAAAAATAAATCCGGATATAACATGTTTTAATTGCCAAAAGAAGGGACATATTTCGCGTAATTGTAGAATTGTGAAAAACATCAAATGCTTTACTTGCGGTAAAATGGGACACTTGGCGAAAAATTGCTATAAAAATAAAACTAGCATGAAACAAGAAAATCCGAACCAATCAAAATTTGGAACAAATAAACAGGAAAATTTAAACTACCAACGACCCTCGTTTGCTCCCCGAAGCGAAGGCCAATCAACGAGTCAGCAGTAATAAGTATTAAAATACCGCGTGTTGAAATAAATGTAAATAGTATAGACAATAATGTTCCGTATATTATTGAAGTCCAAATTAATAATTATCCAACACAAATGTTAGTTGATACGGGCGCGGCTGTAACAATAATAAAAGAACAGCAGATTCGTAAATGCAGGGGAATTATAGAGCCAAGAAATAATATTGTCATAAAAGGAATTTCTGGCGCAGAGTTAAATTGCATAGGAGTTTCAAGAGTGCAACTGAAAGCAGGTATTAAAAGCTATCCTATTGATTGCGTGGTTTGCAACGATTCGTTACCGCTTCAAGTCAATGGATTGCTAGGCCGCGATGCAATGAAATTTTTAGACGCCATGATAAATTTCCAAGACCATTGTATAATATTAGGTGGAGAAAAATTTAATATGATAGAATACGATAATCTCGACGCAAGCGATGATTTGTATGTGAGAGGTATACGAGAAGACATTCCGAGAAAGAACTCTGGCAGCCTTCTAAAGAAGAATGTCGTTCAAGAAGTCACTGGAAATCTTTTCGATGCCCCATCAGACTGTAGTCTGGTACATTGCGTTGCTCAAGATTTACGGATGGGCCGAGGGATTGCCGTCCGCTTTAAGAAAATATTTGGAGGGATACAGGACTTACGAAAACAGCACGTAAATGTTGGAAACGTTGCCGTTTTACATAAGGTCGGAAACGATAATCTAAGAAGAGATTACGTTTATTATTTGGTTACGAAGAGATATAGTAATCAAAAACCTACAATTTCTGCTTTACGTCAAGCACTGAGAGGGTTGAAAGCGCATTGTTTACAAAACAATGTGTCAAAGATAGCCATGCCCCGAATTGGATGTGGATTGGATAAATTGAGTTGGCAAGATGTGAAAGAAATCTTAAACGACATCTTTCAAGATACCAATATTCAAGTTATTGTGTATAATTTAAATCGGAAGGAATACATCAAACAACAATTGGATTCGAATAAAAAAGAGGAAAATTTTAATGCAGAAACAGTTCCTCATAAATATAATGAAGTAATGTCACCAATTTTCGAATTGAATAAAAAAGGAGTTGAAGTAGGAACTCAAGTGAAAGAAGAATACAAGCAAGAAACAACTGGGAATCAGCAATTGTCTTCGTTACGGCCAATAATGAAGACACGCAAAGACGACGGGATAGTTGGCCGCTTTCCTGTACGTATCAAAGAAACACTCGATATTCCACCCAGGTGTCAGTTCGTTTGTCAAGCTGTCCAGGAGATCCGGAATCCTGAACAGGATATTCTTGTGGAACCTGTAGAAGTCTTAGTCCACGGAATAATAGTAGCAAGATCAGTTTCTAAAGCAACTCCAGAACTACAAATTTGTTTATTAAATGTGTCTAATGAAGTCGTCAAATTGAGAAAAAACATGATTGTAGCTTATTGTGAACAAATTGTTGAAAATTCCGAGAATGTACAACTAGATCAACAAGTAAATTACGTCAATGTCAAGAAAGTAGAAGATATGGATCAACATATTGACTTGGACCATTTACTAGATGAAAAGAAACAACAATTAAAACTTATGTTAGAACAATATTCCAATGTTTTTATGTTACCAGATTCTAAATTGGGATGTACCCATGAAGTTCGTCACCGCATAATCACTGAGGACATTCCACCAATTACTAAACATCCGTACAGAGTACCGTATAATCAGAGAATTGAATTGAAAAAACAAATTTCTGACATGTTGAACCAAGGTATTATTACTGAGTCAAATTCACCTTGGTCAGCCCCAGTGATTATGGTAGCAAAGAAAGCTGCAGATGGAGAAAACAAAGTAAGAGTTTGCATTGACTGTAGACAGTTAAATGAAGTGACAAAACGGGATTATTTCCCACTACCTAACTTGCAAGAAACTCTAGATCAATTGGGAAATTCACAATATTTTACGACATTAGATTTAGCAAGCGGATATTGGCAGGTAGAAGTTCATCCTGAGGATCGTGAGAAAACCGCATTTTCAACACCTGACGGTCATTATGAGTGTGTAAGAATGCCATTTGGTTTAGCCAACGCACCAAGTACGTTTCAACGATTAATGTATTCCGTATTGTCAGGAATGACCGGAGATCAATGTCTTGTATATCTAGATGACATTATCATATTCAGTCAAACTTTTGAGGAACATTTGCAAAGGATACAGAAAGTTCTCGAAAAATTAACAAATGCTAATTTAAAACTTAAACCATCTAAATGTGAATTTGCGAAATCAAGCGCAAAATATCTTGGTCATATAATAACATCGGAAGGAGTTGAACCAGACCCCGAAAAAATCGAAGTGATGAAACATTATCCAGTACCAAAAACGGTAAAAGAAATTCGAGCTTTTATTGGTCTCGTGGGATTTTATCGGAAATTTATACCTGAATTTTAGCGTCGAGCTGCACCCTTGACACGCTTAACAAAAAAAAATGTTCAATATAAGTGGACGGATGAGGAACAAACCGCTTTTAATTATTTAAGAGAACGGTTATGTCATCCACCTGTACTGCAATATCCAAATTTCTCGGAACCTTTCATACTAAGCACGGATGCTTCTAATCTTGCAATTGGAGCGATTTTGAGTCAAAAAGTTGGAAATCTTGAACGACCCATTGCCTACGCAA
The DNA here is from genome assembly GCA_963422195.1 of Carabus problematicus. Lineage (NCBI taxonomy): Eukaryota > Metazoa > Arthropoda > Insecta > Coleoptera > Carabidae > Carabus > Carabus problematicus. The sequence continues at coordinate 18,079,063 of OY728578.1, forward strand.
GTAGACAACTGAATAAAGCTGAACAGAATTATTCCACTACAGAACAGGAATGTTTAGCAGTCGTGTGGGGGATAAAACATTTTCGCTGTTATCTATATGGTACAAAGTTCACGGTTATTACGGATCATAGGCCGTTGAAATGGTTGTTATCACTCAAAGACCCGACATCTAGACTTGCCAGATGGGCGTTACTTTTATCGGAATATGATTTTGAAATTACACATCGACCTGGGAAGAAACATAACAATGCAGATGCTCTAAGTAGAATACCCGTCAATACGCTGTCTGCTGACATTCAATGTTTACCAATATGGGACAAATCCTTAATAAAGATAGAACAAGATAAGGACGAACATATTAAAGAAATTAGAGAAAAAATTGAACAAAATCCTGAATTTAACGAATTTTACGAGGACGAAGATGAATTGGTATTCAAGGTTCAAGAAAAAGACGAAGAAAAGGATAGATTAGTAATTCCCAAAACTCTAGTCACCAAATTTATACATGACTATCACGATCTACCATACGCAGGACACCAAGGAGTAACTAAAACGTATCACTTAATGAAAACCAGAATGTACTGGAAAAATATGAATCAAGACATCAAGGATTATATTAAGAATTGTCATTCTTGCAATAGACGAAAAACTACAAATAAGAAACCAGCACCTCTTCAACGCTTTGAAGAAATTACACGTCCATTTCAATTGACTGCCATGGATATTGTTGGACCATTTGTGACAAGTGATAATGGAAATAGATACGTATTAACATTTCAAGATTACTTCACAAAATATCCTGAAGCAATTCCACTTCCAGATCAAAAAGCAGAAACAGTTGCAAGGGCATTTGTGACAAATATTATTAGTAGACATGGAGTCCCACAAAAATTATTAACAGATCAAGGGACAAATTTTGTTTCACAATTGATGAAAGATGTTTGCAACCTGCTTGGAGTGACAAAAATTCAGACTACTCCATACCATCCAATGAGCAATGGAATGATTGAACGATTTCATCGCGTTTTCAAAGATATTCTCTCTCATTATATCTCATCAACACAGCGTGATTGGGATAATTGGATACCGTACGTTTTAATGGCTTACCGAACATCTGTACATTCATCTACGGGCGAAACTCCATTCTTTCTGATGCACGGTAGAGACATGGAACTCCCCTACGATGATATATTTAAACCAAATAAGATAAAATATGATTATGATGAGAATTACACTTCAGAATTACTCGCTAGACTAAACTCTGCGTTTACTCTGGTTCGAGGAAACTTAAAGAAGGCGGCAGAACAAAGAGAATATCAATATAACAAAAAGAGCAAGTCGATAAATTTTACGTTAGGAGATAAAGTCTACCTACATAATCCTGCTTCCAAGATAGGTCTGTCAAAGAAATTAATAAAACCATGGGAAGGACCGTATCGCATTACAGAAATATTAGGTCCAGTTACATACAGAATCACAGAAATTGAAGGAAAAAAGGAACAAGTAGTACACGTAAATCGATTGAAACAATGTTTCGCGAATTTTGATACTGACTTAAGTTCGGAAGAAGAACGAGAGGAAGACTGTGATGATGATACCAACGATTTTAGGCCACTGATTCCTACAGAAACTAGTATACCGTCATCTTCTAGAAATCAAAATTCATTAAACATAAACGAAGAACAGAATGAAACTTTCGAAGCAGTAGAACATCCTCCAGAAACAATCGAAGAACATGAATATATGGACGAAGAAGAAAATGAAAACACCGAAGGTCAAACAGGCGAATTAACAAATGAAGAAGACCCAGAAGCGAGTACCAGCCGTCGATCTCCTTATCAAACTAGAAGCCGAGGGCCGGTTACAGAACATCCATGGGTTCTACGGAAGAAAATATGAAATACTTAAAAATAGCAAGATTCTATATACGTAAAAAGTTGAACTGTTTGGTTAGAGTTTTAAACAATTTCCAGTTTTATTTGATTTGTTTATGCGTTTATCGTAGAAAAAAAAATTAATTAAATAAATTTAACTGACGTTCGAATATGCAATATTAAAGATACCAGGGATGTTCCTGTTAATAAATACGTAGACCAAAATCAAGTAACAAGCATGTAACCTCCTTTAACCGTTCAATCAAGTAATAATCAATCATTTTTGAATCGTTAAAATTGAAAAATTTAAAAAAAAAATATATTAATTATATTAGTTAGCCTTTTATATTAGTTAGCCTTTTATATTAGTTAGCTTTCATGTATCATTATATAAACAATGTCTAATAATTATTATTTAATTTTGTTTTATAATACACGTGACCATGAGATCACGGGTATATTTTATACAATCCAAGATTCTGGAAGACACATGAATCCACACGGAAGAAAATTGGCATATTATGGGAAGAAAAGCTAATGCCGAACCACCAACTAACGTGATCAGGTGAATTGGGCACTGCACTTCAATGGGTTATCAGTATCGTACAAGTTCTCATGTTATGAAACGAATCCTGTTCACATTCGTCACCATTGGATCTACCAATCATAAAGTCAGTCAGTCAGTCCCATAGCAATTAAATATTAACCTAATTTGCAAATTCTTATATGTGTCTTTAAAATCTAATATATGTAATTGTAAAATTGTATTAATTATGTTTATATGTATTTAAGCAAGATTTAATATTGTAAACTAAATGTACTATCATGTAACCAAATATTGTAAAACGAAAAACTATTGACTTGTAGACTTTTTTCTTGTAAAAGGAATTGTTCAATAAGAACAATTCTTTTTATAAGAAGGAAGGAATGTAATGAAATTAAGTAGTGTCAGCGTTTTTGGGCTCGAGTGGTAGCCCAACGCGCTGCACGAGAGAGACCGTCCCCGACCAGCAAAGAGTGAGCAGCGTGATACGCACGTAATAAAGATAAGAACCATGTAAAGAAATAATAGCGAGAAAATCAATAGTTTTTTGTTCATCCATATAAATCAGGTATGTAAACTTTAAAATTATATCATATCAATATATTATTATTATTATCCAAAAAGGATGTATTTCTATTAATAACGAGGCCTGGAGGCAAGAACCCAGAGATGAGTATTTAAAAGTAAAGTAAAGAAAGTAGAAATCATTACAATTCTCTAACGGCCGGTTACTCCTATTTATTGATACTCAATATTACATATTAAATTTTTTGGAAGGTGTTGGCAGTTCGTCATAAGCATCATCCGAATGAGGAATGCAAACTGCATACATTAGGAAGACGAACAGCAGCAGAGTGCGATCTTTGCAAAGATTTTCGCACAAGTTGAATTACAATATCCATGTACAGCTACTTCTCATCATATTTCAATATTCTGCTTCGTTGTAGTTTTCTTGTACTTTTATTTTCCTTGCTGTGTTGTTTAGTAGAATATATTGGTATATATTGATCGTCAGTAATTAATACTAATTTTCGTCCACACATTTATTTCTTGATCATTAATGTTCTGTGAATAAATTTCTACATTTATACAATTGTACTTTATATCGAAATAAATACATGTTTAATAGCAAACTCTGTATAGACATTTATTATCTCTGTGAATGTTTGCAGTAAATATTCTTCATAAATGTTTAGCTATTTCCTCTGTTTTTCTACAATTTATATTTTTGGTCTATTTTCATTTTATCATATTTAATATTGTTGATTCTTTATTGTTTTGAATATAAGCAATTACTTACTTCTAATTATTTATAGTCAATGTCATATACAAACTTATTGAAAATCAGTTATGTTTGAAGTTCTGACATGTAATCAAATAATTGTATCTAACCTCACAAAATAAGCAAGTGTATTTGTCATTTTTTAATCTTGTATTTCTCTTTAACAAATGTTCAACTATATAGCTCTATCCCCTTTTCCTGTTGGTCGTATGTTGTTGCTAAATAATTAAATTATATATGCCAGTGGTATTTAATATACAAATTATTTGATATGTGTATTTTATTAATACATGTATATAATAATTATTTAACAAAATGATAATTTATTTAACTTCTAGTATTCATAGCATGCGCATTTTAAAATTCTAGTATTACAAGAAAATAAAATTTATTTATTAATAATTTATTTAAGGAAAGCGAATATTATTGCTATACCTCCTATTTTCTTTAATATAATAATAATTATATCAAATCTATTGTAATAATTTACATATATGTACAATGTACATGTTTCCAAATATAAAAATAAACATGCCATTAATATTTCTATGGTCATGTCTGTAAACGATTATTCAAACTATATCTGCATTCTACAAATTTGTACGTTCATAAATTTTCTTGTCATCTACGATATAGCAACAAAACATTAACAAAATGATTAAATATTATTAATTATACAATAATTCTATAATTCGAAATCTACTGCTACCTTCAAGTTATAAATTGACAAATCATTATTATATTTTTACGATTAAAACGGGCTTCAAATTAAGAACCGAAGAAACCCGAGAGTCGACCTGACGACTTGTCGACGCTATGTATTGTCGACGGCACGACACACACTCCTTTTAACGAATTATAATTTAAGAATATTAATTTAAAACTAATGTAAATAATGTTATATGCTCCAGTGTATAAGAAAGTAAAACAACTCTTTTCCAGGTTAAGCTAAATATTGATTGATAATAATATCAGAAAAAAAAAAACATAAACACAAAATTTTATAAATTAATTTAAAATACTTAATGTTGTCAAAAATATATGATTCAAATATTGAGCTAATTTAATTCTATCGACAGTTGAATGAAATAATACTCCCTTAATCATGCAACCTGCATTACAGAAGTGTTACATAAGTTGCCTGCTCTCACACAAAGCAAAAGTTCGATATTATAGTCGTATCTCATGTTGAAATTTTGCTTCAAAATTTGCAAAAATATTCTAAAATACAAATTAAAACATTACATATTTTTTTATAAATAATATGTTTGAAAATTCATCTCATTTGTTTAACGTAACAAACGTATAATAATCAGAATTATACTTTAGAAAATTCATTAAATGCTGTCATCTTCGAATTAGTAGTTTTATTTAGAAGTATTTCTAAGTTATCTTTTTAATTATCAAAACCGGAACAGTACTAGTCACTGTTACAAATGATATATTTTATAACTCGAAATGTTCGGTATTTCCAAATATTTTATCGCAATATTTATCTAGCGATAATACTGACCCACACTGTTCACAAATTTTTTTTAATGTTATCCTTTTCCTCATTGAGTGTGTATCCCAAATGAATGTAACACAAAAATAAGACTTGTGTTTGAATTGTATTTAAAATCGTAAAATGCAGTGTGCTTTAGTGTTTTATCTTGTGGTGACAGTATTTGTTGTTGTACATAGTTTGCCTGAGCTATGTTTGATTAATAATTACGGAGGAAAACGTGCAAATTGTGGAAGATATGACGTCGAATACATATTCGATTTTATACCACCAGTTTCTTACAACATAACGTACATTACCATGCGGGGACAACCGCTTAAACAGTTACCGTACAACGCATTTCGAAATCTCAGCAGTCAAAATAGTATATCTGCGATATTACTTCCACGTTGTCAGATTAGTCGTGTAGATGCTGGTGCACTTTTGAATTTACCTAGCCTCACTGATATTGACTTGTCATATAATGATATAAATCGAATTGACAGTAAGTTGTTTAGTCATACTAAACAAATAAAATATATTTACATGGCATACAATAAGATTGAAGTATTGCCGAATGGATTATTTCAAAATTTGACACGGTTGAACACAGTAAGCTTAAAACACAATCAAATACGTCAGTTAGAAAGTTATTTATTTAAAAATACACCTGCTTTGAGGCAAATTTATTTAAATGATAACCAAATCGAGTTTCTGAACATGCTATTTAAGGATAATTTTGATAAATTTACATCTTTATGGCTGTCTGGTAATCCATGGAAGTGTAATTGTGAACTCGGACCGTTATACGAATTTCTTATAAAAATTGATCAGTTAAATCAGTATGGGCTTGTATGTGAAATGCCATCAACATTCCATGGAAAAAAATGGAGCGATATAAGTAGAGACGAATTTGTATGCCGTTCTAAAGATGTAATATCAACTCAAGATTCAGTTATAACTAGTACTGAACCAATGACAACTACAGAACAAGACGACAATATACCTGTAACAGTTTATAATGTTACTAGGTCAACTCAAGAATCAGTTATTACTAGTATAGAACCAATGACAAGTACAGAAGCTGACGACAATATCTTTGTAATAGTTTATAATGTTACAATGTCTACTCAAGATTCAGTTATAACTAGTACAACACCAATGACAAGTACAGAACAAGACGAAAATATACCTGTAACAGTTTATAATGTTACTAGGTCAACTCAAGAATCAGTTATTACTAGTATAGAACCAATGACAAGTACAGAAGCTGACGACATTATCTTTGTAATAGTTTATAATGTTACAATGTCAACTCAAGATTCAATTATGACTAGTACAACACCAATGACAACTACAGAACAAGACGACAACATCTTTGTAACAGTTTACAATGAAACGAGGTATCAACCAGTTGACACTGGTATACCACAGCCACCTTCGAATCAGAATTGGATTCTATATACAATATTAGTTCTGGTGTGCGTCGCTGTAGTTATAATTGGAGTAGGATTCGTTTTGAGATTTATATTAGCGAAATCAAACAGAAGGCGCTATATTCTGTTACCAGCTGTTGTAAAACGAAGATCAGATGTAAGTGGAACGGATAGCAGTACATATTTTAACCTAATTTTTATTAATAAATATTATTTTCAGCAACGAACAAATACTCGCAATATGGAGAGTGACCTTTCAATGCGTGTCGTCCGAAGCAGTGCGGTGTCGGAAAAGAACGATTCGGCATCAAAGTCGGATGACGTGCATGCAGAATAAATACCATTCCACCATTATGAAATACGGGACGGGACGAAAAATTAATCTTGTAAAATAAAATATAATAATCTGTGGCAGTAAACGAATGGATTATGTTAATAATATATTAATAATAGAATAACTTAATCATAATCTTTAACGAAATGCCAAAGTTATTTTCGTGTTGTTTCTTTTTTTGTGTAGATTAAATTAAAGCAGGAATTTAAGATAGGAATGTAATACCGAATTTCTATTTCCAGTAAATGCAGGCTACTTATGTGACGTTACTGTATAGCGGGTTGCATAAGCAAGGATGTATTTGTTTTCTGAACTGTCAATAGAGTGTATTATATTAGCTTAATGATCTGTTTCAAATGTTATGAAAAAATATGAGGAGAACGCATTCGTTTTTCAAACCAAAATGACAATTTTTAACCCAAGTTAACGTGTAATGAGGCACAAAAGATACGGGTGAAATTAAAATAGTATTGCGCAAAAAAATGTTACAAATAATGTTGCAAATGTGAAAATGAATATAAGCCTGAGAAAACAAGGTTTACAATAAATATTTTTATATTACACTTGCTTATTATTAGCTCTTTTCAATATATAAACAAGCTCATTATGCCCTAGGGCATAATGAGTGGGCATAATGACTTTCACGCCCGCTAATCATTAACTCTATTTTCCAACTTCCAGTCACCAAATATTTTTCATAAATTGCCTTCGATTTGATAGGTAATAAATTTTCGCTCTAGTTCAAATATTTTTTGTACGTAATGCAGTCGACGTGATTTTCGAGAATAAATTCAATGGGTAAATAAATAAATAAAAATAACTATTATGTATTTATTTAAAGCATTATTCACCTAAACTTTATATTTATTTTTACATATTTTGTACCAATTAATATACGAATTTGCTGACACAATACAACTGTCAATATAATTGCAAATAAACAGTATTTAGGGATAAATAATATGGTATAGTAGTTACCTTGAATAAGTAATATTTAGTAAAAGAGCATAAGTATCTAGAATTTACGCAACGCAATCATAATTACTAATTTAGTTGGGGTGTTCCTGAGTAAACCAACCTAAATCATTTATTATTTCATAATACTCTGACTATAGTGTAATGGAAATTTAAGAAATTGAACTGCAGTATTTGACGATTGTTTTAGATCCACAACGTACTCTTTCTCTTTCGTATATATATATATATATATATATATATATATATATATATATATATATATATATATATATATATATACGTATATATATATATATATATATATATATATATATATATATATATATATATATATATATTGTAACATGACATGTACTTGAAAACGCGAAATCTACATACTAAACGCAAAAAGGGCCCTTTTGAAAACTCTACGTTGTGTTAGCGGTAATTACAGTTCGTTGATATGGAGTCGCACAGAAGGATGATCATTCACAACTAAATAAAAGACAGAATCTCAGCAGTAAGAGTTTTTATTGCACATTAACGTTATTTGGGCAGCAAAACAAATGTATTTAGTTACTCAACACTCCACGAAATCAGACAGCACACACAGGTGTGGGTCGAAATCGAGAACACCCAACTGCTTAGAGCACACAGCTCTTGAACAAAACTCGTGAGGACGTTGTCCATCCACATGAATCATAATGCTCTACGCTTGTGTTATTTATTGTATGTGTTTTATCGAATTCAGCTGGTTCTACGGTGTTGTGACTTTCGCCTGCCAACCCGCGCTCCCACGATGTGAACCAGTGATTCGTTTTAGGTGTAGGGTAGCACTCGACTGCCCCTGCGGTCTTGCGACATATTGCCAGTCAACCCGCACTCCCACGTTGTAGGACAGCGAGCACAGTTTAGTTGTGATAGTGTAAATTAAGCGTGATAGAGAGATCATGAAACATGTCAATGTTCAACTCCTAATAAAATCGCACATACGGCATCTACCTTACAAGCAGTGGATATTCCCAATCACGACGGCTCACCCGCAGGTACCATCGACTCCCTGGTGTGCGGGGACAAGGCTGCTGGTGGTAGACCCAAGTGACAGATGACGGACCTGGTTAGTGGTGGTGGGTTGGAATGCACCCTGTAGTTTGCAACCCTCCTCTCGTGGCTGCGAATGGAGCGGTGGACCTGGGCTCCCCCTGGCGGAACGAACGTGGCCTGCTTGTTTGGAGAGAACGTTTATTAGTTGACGATTGGTTGATTACACAAATGGAAATCGCCTTCAGGAAGGTACGTCTTGGTACTGAGGTAACTTAGGATATCAGCAGCTGCCACTAAATTTGCCGCGCAAAACTGATAGAGATAAGGAGATCAGCAGCTGCCACTAAATTTGCCGCGCAAAACTGATAGGTGAGGAAGGTCTTAGTCCCGGAGAACCAAGATCATGAAGCCGGCGATGCTGTCGTATTTAACCCCCTAAGCGCCGCCCTCTGGTGCTAACGATGAAGATAGGCTTGGGTGGGGGATACAGGATGCACAGTGGAATCTCATAAGATGGAAAGAAATAAACGATATATGCAAAAGCTTACCCTGGTCCAATTGGTTTCCTATCGACTCACCCTCACATATGAGCCAATTGTCTTAGCGGATGACTTACCCTCACCCCGATGCCACTCGCCTAGCGAAGGCTAGTGCATTAGTATCGTCCTCTTCGTCTAACCCCGATCTCTCGCTCTCTCTCCCTCACGACCCTTCGACTACCTGCTACTGACCGTGCTACGCTAGTGAAATTATTGTAGAATATTGACAACTAGAATATCACAATGTTTAACAACAATTCCCCTAATTGTTTATCCTTTTGTTGTATCCTGTAGTCAGTTACTCGCTGTTCCCGTCGATTTGACTCCAAACACGAGGTTTGTCACACTATAATTATACATAAAAGAACCCTGTGGATTATCCCTTGAAGGCTAACCGCAGTAAAGAGAACACCCTTTTCCAAATGTCAGTACCACCACAAACGCCGTATTATAATTGTTCTATTAAGTTTATAACTCATCCTAAATGTGGTCGGGACGCGACTTATCGTGCTCGTAGTTCCAATTAGTTTCTAACGGTAGTAATTACTTCGTTTATAATAATAATAATAATAGATTCTTACTGATTAACGAAACTGGCCTTTGTTTAACGTATTTGTTGTTAGCGTCGTTTCTTGGCGCCTTTTTATTATACACAACATGTGTTTAGTGTCAAGTGTCACAGGTCTTCGACTTTCCAGATAACGCATTTGCTCGCCCTTCGTATGACAGGTTTATTAGCTTCCACTTATTGACGACACGTATGGTTATTGAAACCAGATGTAGGATTTCCAAGAAAGCGGGTTTTCAAACGAAAGACAAACATCTCATGACCGGCGCGTCACAATATATATATATATATTCGATGTAATAGTACATTTTCAACGAATTTAAACGTCAAATTGACATTTCAATTACAAAAAAAAAAGAACAAAAACAACCAAATTAATACTTTGATTTAAAAATCAAATGAGCGCGCAACGTTCCTATGTGTAGATTGTCATGAGACACACGGTATATATATATATATATATATATATATATATATATATATATATATATATATATATATATATATATATATATATATTATAACGTTTAGAGTTGTCTCATTAAGGTGTGGCAAGACGATCGTAGTCGGCCGCCCGAATGTTGCCGGCTCGCTGTTGTGGAGTGGGGGTCGTGAGTCAAACACTAGGTTACTAAGTAACCGGTAGGGGCGCCACGAGCTCAAATTGTGTTGACTTCCGCCGCGCTTGCGCACAAAACCAGAGCTCGGTGATCTGTGCGTGGACGGGATACACATATATGGGGTATGGCACTTGACAAACTTATACAGTAATACGACTCGGTTATAACTATTAATAATATTCGTATATTGAGAAAGTGAACCCAAGATAAAAAAAAAAGAAAAAACAAGTGTGAAAATGAACAAAACGATCATTGGCTAATATCAGATCTTAAGGCTAGAATGGGGGTGAATGAACTTAAAACCTAGTCTCCTAAACTAAATAATACAAATGATTAAATCCAACAATTGAAAATGTATGTAGTGTCCATGCACAACATAAATAAGGGGGAGGGGCAGTTCGTAATACGCTTCTCAAGAGCGTGGCACAGGTGAATCTGCCGTTGAAAACGAAATTGTACTCAGCTGTGGTTGAGTTTGAGCCCAGCGGGTCACGGTTGGATCGGCTTCCACGGGGAGGAGCAGCTTCCGGTCACGTCGCCCACGTAACGATGTACTGTGAGGGCCACGGGCCTTTGGACGGGTACTGGGCGCACACGTGGTTAAACCACCACAAAACTCTAACTCGCGTCGCAGTACGTACGCACGGTTGTTTGAAACACAAAACTCCCCAACTAGGGTTAAATCCTGGATTCCCGATAATAACGGCGATACCAAATCTCGGAATCCCGGAAAACAAAGAAACAATCGAAACTTGCCCGAAGCGTACTCTCTCGTCGGTAGCCTGACCGCGAGTGACCCTATCAATCACCTACTTAATTTTTAAATTAACAAAAATAGAAAAGCGCGTCTTTCCCGGTCGCTAAAACGTTATTTTACTTAATTTAAGTAACATAAAACATGTCACAACCCTTCTAATGTATTACTTTCTGATAAAGTTAAAAATTGCATGTTACAAATCCTCCCCTTACGTGCAAAGGATTTACGTTATGAGCCGTTTGAGATCTTTGATATGCCAAATACCTCGCGACGTGCCATCAGGATCGCTTAGTTGATACGCCAGGTTGGACGGTTTTGATTTAATAATAAACGGACCGGTGAATTTGGGTGCTAATTTAGCAGCGAAATGTCGAGATCCATCCGACAGAACATAGTTTTTGCGCCATACCTGGTCGCCAACTTCGAATACCTCCGGTCTGCGACGTAGGTTGTACACGCGGCTGTATTTTTCGTAAGCTCGATTAAGTTCTCTACGCACGGCAGTAAAAATATCATTGAATTTCGCATCTAAATGTTCCGTTCCCTGTCGATTCATCGGATTCACATGGTTACCATCATCCTGGGCGTGCGGGTCGAAATAGTTCCCATCAAGAATCTGTTCTCGGCCATAATTCAAATAATAAGGAGTCTGTTTAGTTACTTCATGGCGACCTGTATTAATTGCGCACGCGATTTTCTGAAGATTTTCATCCCACGTTCTGTGATCGTTACCGATGTAGCACCTAATCATAGTTTTAACAACGCGATTGGTCCGTTCAGCTGGGTTATTTTGCGGGTGGTAATTGGCATTATATAACAGTTTAGTCCGGTACGTTTGAGTGAGAGTTGTAAAATCGCGACTAACAAATTGTTTTCCATTATCACAGATGATAAATTGCGGAACACCGTATTTTAAAAATATTTCGTTTTCCACAATCTTACATAACTTGGCCGCGGTAGCGGTTCTAATGGGGAATAATAAGACAAATTTAGAAAAGTAATCCGTAATTACTAGTAGATACGCATGTCCGCGGTTCGATCTCGGGGATTCCATAAAATCCGCGCTTATTAACTGCCAAGGTTGTTCTATGAAGGGTCGTTTCCCCATTAATCCAGCCGGTGCTTTCTGTACGGGTTTTTGACTTTGACAAATACGGCATTTACGAACATAATCAACAACATCGGTTCGCATTTTTGGCCAATAATAAAGCTGTTTTATACGATGGAGGGTTTTATAAACGCCAGTATGACCAGCGGTCGGTCTGTCATGGCTTTCTTCGAAAACCTTACGACGGCAGTCCTTAGGTACTACTAGTTTCCACGTGGCTGTATTCCTACTCCGGAGTAATTTATAAAGCGTATTGTTCTCTACTTTCCATTCTACATAAGAGTTTGGTTTCTTGATAACTTTAGCCCGAAGTTGTCGGTACCACGGATCTTGTATGTTCGGGGTAATGTCAATCATATTTATTTTGTTTTCTACTGAACGAGACAGTAGGTCGGGTAGAAGATGGTCTTTACCTTTACGATGTTCTATTGTAAAATCGAATTATTGGAGCCGTACGGCCCAACGCGCTAGGCGACCAATCGGGTCCTTTAAATTATTTAGCCACAAAAGGGAGTAGTGATCTGTGACTACGGTAAATTTTATCCCTTCCAGATACGGCCGAAACTTTTCAATACCGAAAATAACGCTCAGACATTCTTTTTCCGTTACCGTGAAGTGTCGTTCCGCTTTCGTGAGTGTGCGGCTCGCGTAACTTATTACAAACTCCTTATCACCGGATTTTTGCGTTAAGACAGCCCCTAAGCCATAACCGGAAGCGTCAGTTTGTACGTAAAAGGGAAGGTCGTAATTCGGGCAGTTCAGTATCGGGGCGCTTACTAATTTGTCTTTTATGGTCCGAAAGGCGTGTTCACACTCTGTAGTCCACTTCCACGTATGATTTTTCTTTAATAGGGCAGTAAGAGGGGCGGTTGTGCTAGAAAATGACATGATAAACCTGCGATACCAGGATGCAACACCGATAAAACGACGTACGTCCGCTACATTTCTAGGGGTGGGTATATCCAAAATTGCGCGTATTTTGTCCGGGTCTGCATGTAGTCCGTCCTGATCAACTACATAGCCGAGGTATTTTAGTTCAGGCCGACAGAATTTACATTTTTCTTTATTGATCGTTAATCCGGCGTCACTCAGTTTGATAAATATTCTCTCTAGAATTTGAAGATGTTTCGCGAAAGTCGGAGTGATTATAATTATATCGTCGAGATAGACAAACACATATGGTTCAAAAGAGGGATCAAACAGTCGGTCCAGATTGATAGTAAGTTGTTTAGTGATACTAAACAAATAGAATTTATCCACATGGGATACAATAAGATTGAAGTATTGCCGAATGGATTATTTCAAAATTTGACACAATTAACCACAGTGTATTTAGATAATAACCAAATACGTCAAGTGGACAGTTTTTCATTTAAAAATACACCTTCATTGCGGTTTATTACTTTAAATGATAACCAAATCGAATCTCTGAATATGTTATTCAAGGATAAATTCGAGAATCTTACAGTATTAGGGCTGACCGGTAATCCATGGAAGTGTAACTGTGAACTCGGACCGTTTTACGAATTTGCTATCAAAATTAATCGGTTAAATCTATTTGAACTTGTATGTGAAACGCCATCGACATTAAAAGGAAAATTATGGAAGGATGTGAGTAGAGACAAATTTGTATGCCGTTCTGAAGATGCAACATCAACTCAAGGTTCAGTTATTACTAGTTTAGAACCAATGACAACTACAGAACAAGACGACAATATACCTGCAACAGTTTATAGTGTAAGGACGTTACCAGCTATTGTAAAACAAAGATCATAATATATGCCATATGTAGTACCATTATGAAATACAGGACGGGACGATAAATTAATCTTGTAAAATAACATATAATAATCTGCGGGAGAAAACGTGTAATTAATATAATAATAATAGAATAACTTAATTATAATCTTTAACGAAATGCCAAAGTTATTCGGGGCTATTCTGTACATCTGTCGCTAACTTCTAACGATCGCTAATTTCAAGCGATCGCTTATATTTTAGCGATTGCTCTAGCGACAACAAACAAATTGCGATTCTGTTGCTACCTGTCGTCAGACTTGTCGCTAGTTTACAAATTTACGCGGTACTCATACGTATGAACGAAGCATCGCTAGATATCTTGCTTAAACATCAAATAAACAAATTCAAAATTCAAATATTTTAAGTATATCTATTATAAATAATTGATTAATTACATAATTAATTAATTAACGAAAAGAATGAAAATGAGTAAGTAAACTTATTTGAATTGTTTTTATGGTTAGGTTATAATAGAATTATAATGCAGTGAGACACGTATAATTGTTCCAATGTTAATTGAATATTAACGCAAAGCATCTTATTTTAATTTACTAATATATAACGTCACTGATTTACTGTAATGTATGTAGATTCATTCGTTGATTTAATAAAAATTATATTTTAAACCAACAAATCACTGGCATAAAGCTAGCGTAATGAACATGAGACATGGCAACAGGAATTACAGTAACTTTTGTAGCATTACTGCATTTCGTTCAAGTTAAAAAGATTTTTATAAATAGCGAAATTAAATTTTTTTTAAAATTTATTTTCAACATAAATTTGTCTCAATTGGCGATGTTGTTTTCGCAATTGTCACCTAAAATAGCTAAGTATAGTGCAATATATATGTCTTTTGTATTTCAAACTATTTTTATAGATATTTGTTCGTTTTTATTAATTTTGACAGTTCATTAACGATCGCTAATTCTTAAAAGACAGCCAGTGCGCTGTCGCTTAAAAATAAACAAATAAGCGACTGTCGCTAGGCAAACAAGCGACAAAGTAACGTACAGAATCGCACATTTCAGATCTAGCGATCGCTAAGAAATAAGCGATCGCTAATAGCTAACGATAGGTGTACAGAATAGCCCCGAATATCGTGTAGTTTCTTTTTTGTTGTGGATTAATTTCAAGCAGGAATTTAAGATACGAATGTAATCTCGTATTTCTATTTCCAATAAATTCAGGCTACTTATGTGACGTTACTGTATAGCGGGTTGCATAAGCAAGGAAGTATTAGTTTTCTGAATTGTCGATAAAGTACAATAGTTTATTATATTAGCTTAATGTTCTGTGTCAAACGTTGTGAAAAAATATGAGGAGAACACATTCATTTTTCGAACCAAAATGACAAATATTAACTCAAGTTAACGTGAAATGAGACACAAAAGACACGAGTGAAATTAAAATAACATTGTTTAAAAAAATGTTACAAATAATGTTGCAAATGTGAAAATGAATATAAGCATCAGAAAACAATGTTTACAATAAATATTTTTATATTATACTTGCTTATTATTAGCTTTTTTTAATATATAAACAAGCTCATTATGCCCTAGGGCATAATGAGTGGGCATAATGACTTTTACGCCCGTTAATCATTAACTTTATTTACAACTTCCAGTCACCAAATATTTTTCATAAATTGCCTTCGATTTGGCAGGTAATAAATTTTCGCTCTGGTTCAAATATGACATGTCATGTCATCAAAAACACGTAATGCAGTCTATGTGATTTTCGAGAATAAATTCAATGGGTAAATAAATAAATAAATGAAAATAACTATTATGTATTTATTGGAAGCATGATTCACCTAAACTATTTTTACATATTTTGTACCAATTAATATACGAATTTGCTGACACAATACAACTGCCAATATGATTGCAAATAAATGGTATTTAGGGATAAATAATGTGGTATAGTAATTACCTTGAATAAGTAATATTTTGTAAAAAACATAAGTATCTAGAATTTACGCAATGCAATAATAATAATTAATTTGGTTGGGGTGTTGCTGGGTAAACCAACGTAAATCATTTATTATTTTATTATACTCTGACTATAGTGTAAATCTGGTATTGAATGTATGCTAGGACACTCTCTAACACTCCAATAACCAGAACCTTCAGGAAGTGGACCAAAGGATTCGACTGGACATCGGGAAATCATTGGCACCTACTATTTATGTCGGTCATTAGACGGCAGGAAGCGTAACACTAAAAAGTCGCGTTGTATATGCAATAAATCAATATATATTGTGCACACAGAAACAATTTCTAAATGTTTCGCATTCTAATAACATTTATTATACCTCATTACTTAATTTTTTGTTTTATTATTATTTGGTTTTTGTTTGTTATAATTCCGTTTTATAATTATAATAGTTATATGTATACTTACGTGTTTTATTTGCATTTCGTTAGATTGTACTATTATTATAAATATTTTTGATATATAAAATACTAATTATTTATAATATACCTTACCCCAGATATAATACTTATTGATTTTTTTGCGATAGAGCCGATATCCACATTAATTCCCATACAAAATATACTGGATCACCCGGGTGCTTCTTCACAGACTTACGTTCGTTTAAATGTAGACTTAATTTTTTTAACTTTCTAATAACATTTTTAACATTTTTTTGGCCTAATATGTTCTTCTTGAATAGTTCTTGGATGTCACAAAAGCTCATTCAATAATATTAACAATAATATGTCGAATTGTTTCATTGAAAACGAAAATACCACACGGGTGGTCTGTCGCGGACACAAGGGTTAAACAGTTACCGTACAATGCATTTCGAAATCTCAGCAGTCAAAGCAGCATTTCTGCGATATTGCTTCCATATTGTCAGATTAGTCGTGTAGATGCTGGTGCACTTATGAATTTACCTAGCCTAACTGATATTGAATTGTCATACAATGATATAAATCGAATTGACAGTAAGTTGTTTAGTCATACTAAACAAATAAGACATATTTACATGCGACACAATAAGATTGAAGTATTGCCGAATGGATTATTTCAAAATTTGACTCGGTTAAACACAGTAAATTTACAACATAACCAAGTACGTCAGTTAGAAAGTTATTTATTTAAAAATACACCATCGTCGAGGCAAATTTATTTAAATGATAACTAAATCGAGTATATGAACATGCTATTTAAGGATAAATTCGATAAATTTACATCTTTATGGCTTGCCGGTAATCCATGGAAGTGTAATTGTGAACTCGGACCGTTATACAAATTTCTTATAAAAATTGATCGGTTAAATCAGTATGGGCTTGTATGTGAAATGCCATCAACATTCCATGGAAAAAAATGGAGCGATATAAGTAGAGACGAATTTGTATGCCGTTCTGAAGATGCAATATCAACTCAAGATTCAGTTTTGACTAGTACAGAACCAATGACAACTACTGAAGCAGAGGACAATATACCTGTAACAGTTTATAATGTTACAATGTCAACTCAAGATTCAGTTATAACTAGTACAGAACCTGTGACAACTACAGAACAAGACGACAATATTTTTGTAACAGTTTATAATGTTACAATGTCAATTCAAGATTCAGTTATGACTAGTACTGAACCAATGACAACTACTGAAGCAGATGACAATATATCTGTAACAGTTTATAATGTTACAATGTCACTCAAGATTCAGTTATGACTAGTACAGAACCAATGACAACTATAGAAGCAGACGACAATATACCTGTAACAGTTTATAATAAAACGAGGTATCAACATGTTGATACTGGTATACCTCAACCACCTTCGAATCAGAATTGGATTCTATATACAATATTAGTTCTGGTGTGCGTCGCTGTAGTTATAATTGGAGTAGTATTCGTTTTGAGATTTATATTAGCGAAATCAAACAGAAGGCGCTATGTTCTGTTACCAGCTGTTGTGAAACGAAGATCAGATGTAAGTGGAACGGATAGCAGTACATATTTTAACCTAATTTTTATTAATAAATATTATTTTCAGCAACGAACAAATACTCGCAATATGGACAGTGACCTTTCAATGCGTGTCGTCCGAAGCAGTGCGGTGTCGGAAAAGAACGATTCGGCATCAAACTCGGAACATGAAGAACAAACACCATTCCACCCAATTCCACCATTATGAAATACGGGACCCGACGATAAATTAATCTTGTAAAATAACACATTATAATCTGCAGGAGTAAACGTGTTATTAATATAATAATAATAGAATAACTTAATCATAATCTTTAACGAAATGCCAAAGTTATTTTCGTGTAGTTTCTTTTTGGATTAATTTAAAGCAGGAATTTAAAATACGAATATAATATCGAATTTCTACTTCCAGTAAATGCAGGCCACTTATGTGACGCTATTGTATAGAGGGTTGCATAAGCAAGGAAGTCTTAGTTTTCTCAATTGTCGATAGAGTACAATAGTTTATTATATTAGCTTAATGTTCCGTGTCAAACGTTGTGAAAAAATATGAGGAGAACGCATTCGTTTTTCAAACCAAAATGACAATTTTTAACCCAAGTTAACGTGAAATGAGGCACAAAAGATACGGGTGAAATTAAAATAGTATTGCGTAAAAAAAAAATGTTACAAATAATGTTGCAAATGTGAAAATGAATATAAGCCTGAGAAAACAATGTTTGTAATAAATATTTTTATATTACACTTGCTTATTATTAGCTCTTTTCAATATATAAACAAGCTCATTATGCCCTAGGGCATAATGAGTGGGCATAATGACTTTCACGCCCGCTAATCATTAACTCTATTTTCCAACTTCCAGTCACCAAATATTTTTCATAAATTGCCTTCGATTTGATAGGTAATAAATTTTCGCTCTAGTTCAAATATTTTTTGTACGTAATGCAGTCGACGTGATTTTCGAGAATAAATTCAATGGATAAATAAATAAATAAAAATAACTATTATGTATTTATTTAAAGTATGATTCACCTAAACTTTACATTTATTTTTACATATTTTGTACCAATTAATATACGAATTTGCTGACACAATACATCTGCCAATATTATTGCAAATAAACAGTATTTAGGGATAAATAATATGGTATATTAAATTACCTTGAATAAGTAATATTTAGTATAAGAGCATAAGTATCTAGAAATTACGCAACGCAATAATAATAATTAATTTGGTTGGGGTGTTCGTGAGTAAACCAACGTAAATCATTTATTATTTTATAATACTCTGACTATAGTCTAATGTAACACAACGTACTATCTCTTTCTCTCGTCTGTGTATGTGTGTGGCACATTAATGTCCAGAGTGCAGCCATTATGCTACGGATAACTATCGGGCCAGTGGTTCTCGTGCAGTTGCAGATGATGCCAGAGCACAAGGCGGGATGCACGGACATCAGAGGTGTACCGAGGGCCCACACCACCATCGCAGCACTGTTACCCAGGAAATGTATGGCATGACGCACTCGGCGATAGGTAACAAACATAGCGACATCGAATGGTAAGATGCAGAACAGTAGCGAGGTCAGGCACATATCTATAACATCGGCCAGTGTACGAGGCCCTCCCCAACTTCTACACCAGTATGCAGCGCGCAGTCCTAGGTGCAGGGCTCCACCAGCCAGCGCCCACTCAGGGTGGACAGTCAGTAACAGAGTCACGGATAACAGTCGGGATACTGCAAACAGCACATAGCAGTCAGTCAGACGCTGGTACAAAAAGTCGACTATTTTTCTCAAAATTAGTCGATCGACTATAAATTTAAAACAGATAATTTTAGACTTTTTAGATTATAGATTTTTTAGACTATCATTCCTAATTTTAGAATCATCGCTAATTTCCATCAAACTTTATTAAACTGACTTGTATTACATTAATTTTTCATCGTCCATTTTGTATGTCCAATTTGTTAAAATGGTATTAAGATTGTAAACTACTAGTCAACTTATTTATCATAGTTATGGAACTAGACTTTTTAAATGTAGAATTCAGAAATAATTCTTTAGATTTAAATACTAGAGATGCACCGAAGCATGGTTTGGCCGAATAATCGAATACCGAATATTCGGTAGAAGCGCCGAATATTCGGCCGAAGCATATTATAGCATTTTGTAGAAAATTACACAAAAAAATATAATTATTTTATCCAAATAAAATGACATAAAATACCTTATAATAAAGAATAATTATTAGTAAATTTAATAATTGAAATGAAGTGTTGCTAAATTATGATGTATGAAAAGTAATTATTCGTCGTTTTTTTTTGGGAACAACCTACTTCTCTTCTCTTCATAAATATTTCCAGCCTCTGAAAAAAACTCTTTCACAATATACGCTGGTAGCCTGTCCGTATGCCAGTAATGAATTTTTTCGCTTCGGCCGACCGAATATCGAATCTTACTACTGTTTCGGCCGAAGCCGAATATTAAAAAAATACACCGAATAACGAAGCTAAACCGAAGCTTCGGTGCATCTCTATATAAATACCTACTTTTGTATGCTTCTTAATCGACGAAACTGA
The DNA here is from genome assembly GCA_963422195.1 of Carabus problematicus. Lineage (NCBI taxonomy): Eukaryota > Metazoa > Arthropoda > Insecta > Coleoptera > Carabidae > Carabus > Carabus problematicus. Next base: position 18,099,932 of record OY728578.1, read on the forward strand.
ATTATTTTCTATTACGGTCGACTGAGGTCGATTATAGTCTATTGGTCTAATAGACTTTAGTCTTATTCAGTGATGCGCAACCTGCGGCCCTTTTTCAAATTTTTGCGGCCCGCCTGTACATTTTTTACAATAATAAGCTAAAAAAAACCAGCCAGAAACGAAAAAAAAATAGGGTAAAAAATCTTTCACGGCCTTCGGACGCAAAAACAGAGTTATATGCGGCCCCTGGCTCAAAATCGATGTTATATGCGGCCCTTTATACATAAAAGGTTGTGCATCATTGGTATAATTCGACTAGTCGACTCAAATCGACTAATATCCAAAGTCAACTATAAAAAAATCAAAGTCGTCCAGCCCCAGTACATACATGCCCTGTAGCACGTGCACAACTCACCTGTCACTGGTACCGCCCACATATTCAACACAACCAGCTCCCTCATAGACAAATCCGTGTAGTTAACAAAGTTGGTGAGCTTCTCCCAATTGACGAGTGCAGCGCCCGCCGTGCATAGCGAAACAGACGCCCCAGCAATACGGAAGTAGTCTGAAACATATCGGCCCCCGGATTGGTTGGGTGCGCGCGCGCTTGGATGGACAACACTTATAGAGCATTCAAATCCATATATGGGAGTGACGTCACAAAAAAACAAACGAATTATTGAGAAGCTCCGCCCCTTATGGCAATACGATGTGCGTAACGATTTATACGAGTGAAATGTGTTAGAAAGAGATGGCTTGTTTTGTTTATGTCGTGAATAAAATTTATCTGATGTGACGTCACTCCTATATGGATTTGAACGTAGCATCTCATTTGTTCCCATCCTCATTTGTTCCCCGTCTCACCTGTTCCCATTCTCATTTGTTCCCAGTCTCATTTGTTCCCATGCACCTCCCACCACTTTTCTATGCCACGGTTGTATCAGTTGTTCCCATTCTCATTTGTTCCCAAGTTGAAAAAAGCCCAGTGCTTGTCAAGCAAACTCTTGAAACCGAATGGTGCGAGCCGCCGAAGGCAGGCGGATCACTATACATGGGAGCCGCGGAGCGGGCGGGTCACGGAGAGCAGGAGTTTGTATCTTTAGAGTCGAGCAAAGCGAGCTATATAAAAGGGTTTACTTCATATAAACTACAATTCCTCCATCCTATTGTTTGGTGCACTAGTACATACCTCGTCGTTCTTCTTGCCATGGAATGTACTTATCAATATCGTCCTTAATGTCCGATGATATGATGGCGGAGCTACCCAGTATTCCTACAAACATCCATGTACAACATGTGTATCTAAAGCTGTCTGTAATAATTATAAAGAGTACACACGCATAGTGCATTCATAGTGACAGACCTTGTATCTGCTGGAGGAATGTATTCCAATCTGAGAATAGCTGATGATACCGTTCCTCTCCATCTGCTAATAACTCTTCGCCTGCACATACACACACACATGTTATTATCCATTGTATTCGTTGGAATGTTGTAGTGTATGGACAGTAGTAGTATGTGTGTCAGTGGTGACAGTAGTACTTACCATGGATATTCGTAAAAAATCGCCTCATGCCTGGAATGAATTCATCAATTTCGTCTGTTACATTTCCAGCTACGCGTGGTACTGGAAGAAATTATAGTTATCAGTGTCCAGAATGAACACTAACGCCTGACATTGTGTCATCATGTAATGTGAATTAATACTGTCACTCGGTATTAGAATTAACACGTGTATATAATAACTTGTCATGGAGAATTCTAGTTACACACTCGCCAACCATGAAAGAAGTGTTTGTGGTTACGTACCAGTTACAGATTTGTTGTCATCGAAACAGCGACTGGATTCGTTCAACTCAGAGGCTACAACAAAAACAGTTTTACGCACTCGATCATGAAAACTAGATGTCAGAGTTATCAGTTAATTAATTATATATCAGATACGCTTCCTAACACTGACTGTATTACTCACTAGAATCAACAACAAAACTAAGTCACCCGAATTGTAAAACGTAAATGTATATTTTAATCAGTTATGGACTCGTCCTAATTTAATTTGCGGATTCGCTGATATTTGTACACTAATCTTGTTAGAATTTATCTTTTAAAATTCTAAAAGCGGCAGATAAGAGTAAGATGCCTTGAGAAATAATATACGTGTAGTCGATACTCTATAATTATTACTTACCAGCAAGTTGGCCACCCGAGTAACAAGTTTCTGCTGATGGACCGCCATCTATGTACGGGACGTCCAACGCCGCTCCGAATGCAGTACCTGTATCAGAAGTGTTCGTTAATAATTATAATATGAAAATGTTTGCACTTTTATTAAAATACCACGCAGAAGTTTAATAAACACATGTAATATGTACAAATGTACTTTGAAAATATGACAGTTGGTGATTGTATTTCTTTTAAATGTATTAAACTTACGGAACTATTTAAATTTAATAATTTATATATCTCGGGGCAGTTATATTCAGTTACACTCACCGTCCATCAGAGGCACAGTAACTTCCTGTTGGTTCCTTAGATCAGGCATAATTAAACATAAAATAATTACTAATATCGATAATTCGATCACTAGTATCACTACAAATTGGTACTCCGTATCCAGGTTCGACTTATATATAGCATATTGTATCGGAAGGGCATATCTAGGATAATTCACAAGTGCCAAGTCAATATTTGCGATTAGTTTCAATCAAACATGTCAAAAGAGATTTGCTAAATTTCAGTCTTATCACATGTTACGAAACACTGATAAAGTCATAGAAAAATTAAAGTGAAAAACCGACGAGAACACTACACACTATCTCACTCAAATGGTACTTGCCAGCAACATACGCTATCGAATACCGAATATTCGGCCTACATTTTCGCCGAATATTCGGCCGAAGCATATTGTAGCATTTTGTAGAAAATTATATAAAAAAATATAATTATTTTATCCAAATAAAATGACATAAAATACCTTACAACAAAGAATAATTATTAGTAAATTTAATAATTGAAATGAAGTTTTGCTAAATTATGATGTATGAAAAGTAAGTATTCGTCGTTTTTTTGGGAACAACCTACTTCTCTTCTCTTCATAAATATTTCCAGCCTCTGAGAAAACTCTTTCACTATATACGCTGGTAGCTGGTAGCCTGTCCGTATGCCAGCAATGAATTTGTTCGTTTCGGCGGGCCGAATACCGAATCTTACTACTACTTCGGCCGAAGCGGAATATTAAAAAAATGCGCCGAATCAGCCGAATAACGAAGCGAAACCGAAGCTTCAGTGCATCTCTATTGAATACTTACTTATTTTCTATTACGGTCGACTGAGGTCGATTACAGTCTATTGGTCTAATAGGCTTTAGTCTAATTCAGTGATGCACAACCTGCGATCCTTTTTCAAATTACTGCGGCCCACCTGAGCATTTTTTACAATAGAATAAGCTAAAAAAACAGCCAAAAAACGAAAAAAAAAATAGGGTAAAAAATCTTTCACGGCCCCCGGACACAAAAACAGAGTTATATGCGGCCCCTGGCTCAAAATCGATGTTATATGCGGCCCTTTATACTAAAATCGACTAATATCTAAAGTCGACTATAAAAATCGCTAAAGTCGTCCAACCCGAGTAGACACATGCACGGCAGCACGTGCACAACTAACCTGTCACTGGTACCGCCCACATATTCAGTACAACCAGCTCCCTCATGGACAAATCCGTGTAGTTAACAAAGTTGGTGAGCTTCTCCCAATTGACGAGTGCAGCGCCCGCCGTGCATAGCGAAACAGACGCCCCAGCAATACGGAAGTAGTCTGAAAGATATCGGCCCCCGGATTGGTTTGTGCGCGTGCGCTTGGATGGACGACACTTAACAAGAGCCTAGTTAGCAGACTCATGCAACTACGAAGATACACGATGTCTGTTTACGAAATAATACGACGTGATACGAGCATGCCTGTTCTTAGTTCGTAACGTTGTGCTAAAGTTGTGTGCAATACATTTGCTGTTAGTGCAATTTATAGATTTGGCTATTTTACCCTACCCTACTTAATAATACACTCCTCTACCCTACCCTCCGGCTAACCTAATAAATGTAATAATAATTAATGCAGTTCCACGATTTCCCGATTCCGTAAATTTCAGACTTATATGTTCGTACGAGCTCGGTTACTTGCGTGAGTCTGCAAACTAGGCTCTTGTCAACACTTACCTGTCCATGTCCAGTCGCCGTAGAGATCTGGTACCAGGAGGCAGAGTTGCAGCATGGTCTGCGGGCACGCTTCACAGACACCTTCCGCAAATTTCAAGTACGCAACAATCACCCTCCGCTGGTGCCACTCCGGTACCAGATGTGCCCTCCTCACGGGCGACTTGTGCAGCTTCCACTCTACTAGACAGAGATCCACGTATAGCTTCACGTCCGGCCAGTTGACCAGCAATGTGGCAACATGGCGTAGCCAGTCAGCCGTACCAGTGCAGTGTATCTGGCCTCTGTAACATTTACACAGTAATGTGTTAAATGTATGTATTGTAGGAACTGTACAACACACGTACTCATTCCATTTCACTCCTGTATGAATGATGACAGTGGCATAAACCACCGCCAATGTTACCATGGCCCGACCCCATTGTCCATTGCTTGCGTAATACACGGATGTGCCGACATCAGACGCCATGTCTACTATGTAGAATATAAATCCCACAACAGTGAGACATAAATTTAAACGTGTCACTTGCATCTCGCCTGAAACATGCAAATAAACATAATAATAGTAGTCGTCTAAACTATTGATAATAATAGGTTTGTTCCAACACACAGTTTTGAACCGATTCACGTATCAGTTCATGGATTAGTCAGTGGTTCTTAAAGTGGGGGGCGCGACCCACATGGGGTTCGTTAAAAATTTTTGGGGGGTCGCAGAATATTTGGCGAGTGATCCATTATTGCAACTAAACAAATAAATCTACTAATAATAAAAACAATGAGTAATTCATTTTAATTAAACAAAAGAAATTACCTCCTGGATTTTAGTCCCCTCCAACATTTTTCTGCGCACACGGTTCGGGGGGGGGGGTCGTTCGGAATTTTCAATTGTGAAAAGGGGTCGCGCGGCCAAAAAGTTTAAGAAACACTGGATTAGATTTTACGCATGCGCCAACAGTGAACTGGTTTAAAACTAGTTTGAAATTGGTTTGTGTTGGAACGTCATACCGGCGCCATTTACTGAAAAATATTGAATTTCAGAATTCATATATTTTTTAAATTATTTAACCTATATCCTCAAATTATTGGCGACATCGTTTCCAACTCTGCTTACATCTCTGTCATCATCATTTTATTTTAATTTAAATTTTTATTAATTTTAATTTGTTTTTATTTTAATAATTTTATTAAATTTTTATTTTAATTATGTAATTTCTTTGAATGAAACTGTCAAAACTTGACAACAGTGAAATATACACTGTATTTGCTTTATGGCGCAAGTCTCTGACTATCAGTACATGCTCCAGTCCGCAAACTGGTTTCAAAATGGTTACATGTATGTTGGAACGCATCGCCCAACAGTCCGAGTGCGCGTTTGGTGTTAGTTGGAACGCCAATTTCACACTGCGCATGCTCCGTACAGTTCTGTACCAGGTCTGAGCTATGTAGGAACAAACCTAATATCACCAGTTGGAATGGTGTTACCTGCTCGCGCCTGTAGAAACATATTCCATCGTGGTAACCATGTGTTGATCCATTTCTTATTGTCTTCAGTCCATTGTTCACCTGCACAAGCACACACACGTATGTTATTGTCATGTGTAGTTTTATAGAACATCCAATAACTATTATATTAACCGTATTTTTACATGATCATTCAGTACCCCCCTTGTATTATTACAATAAATTTGTATTTACTGAAATATAGAAAATCTTTAAATTCTGAGCGTTAGGCCGCAAACAAAACAGTGAATTTAGTATACATAATTAACATCTATTTGAACAATTTTATCCATTTGATTTAATAATTTTGCATGCTTCATAACGGCAGAAATTCAATTCAAAATGTTGAAAATTACGTAAAAAATACCTAGGGGTAGCCTTGGATATGAAACAAAAATGTCAAAAGAAAATTAATCTCTCACCTGTCTTAAACTATAATAACTATAATAAAACATAAGAAATTCATTTCTTTTACTAACTGAGTAATTGTCCACCATTTTTTCATATACAGTATACTTCGCTTATAACGAACCCGCTTATAACGAATTTTCGGTTATAACGAACCAATCTATAAAGTACGAACTAAAGTATCATTAAACATGTGTTATTTTTTTCGCAAATAACGAGCCCGTTTATAACGAACTTTCGGGTATAACGAACCTTAATTTTTATTATAATCGCAAAAGTTTTCGGTTATAACGAACTTAAAACGGCATTTTACCAAATAATCAGGGGATTCTTCGAAATCTTTCAATTCCGCATATGTAGGGTCACCGTAACAGTTCTTGCGGTACTTGTGTATATGTGATTAATTGTATGAAAAAAAAATTATCGGACCTTCCCGCGATTGGAGCGGCCCATGTAGAAATTTCAGCATGCCTCACATGGCCACGTAAAGCTCTTACTTTAAATAAATAAAAATCATAAAATAATAACAAATATAAACAAAAGTAAAATAAACGATTTTTTTAAATAAGATTAATAAAAACTATTGTTAGTGTACATATGTGTATGTATTACAAACCAATATCTAACTCAATTTTGAACAAATCTGGATTTGTCTAGTTTTGCAAAAGAGTTCTTCATATTATATATCTACTTGAAACATGTACCTATGCATTAACAAAAATAATGAATTTTTGATATTTATCGTTTATTACGAACTTCGCTTATAGCGAACTATTTTCGTCGGTCCCTTGAGGTTCGTTATAAGCGAAGTTTACTGTAATTCACTTAAATTAAAGGCTAATAAATAACTACTGGCAATAAATTCATGAAACAAGGAATATTTTCTGCTGACAGATAAAACGAGAATCATTTGTTTAATTTTGTTCCATTTCCAAGGCTACCCCTAGGTATTTTGAAGCTAATTTTCAACATTTTAAATTTAATTTCTGTCAGTATAAAGCATGGAAAATTAATTGTGTTTATTGATTTGAATGTAGAATTTTATGCTCTACAACATTTATTTGAAGCTTTTTGCTGTAAAATAATTAGGGAAGCAGGAAATTATAAAAATATGATTTTACATGTTAAAGTCCTATGTTCCGGTGTCGCGGTCACCACCCTGTATATACTACTATATATATACTACGAGTGCTACTAGTACATACCTCGTCGTTCTTCTTGCCATGGAATGTACTTATCAATATCGTCCTTAATGTCCGATGATATGATGGCGGAAGTGCCCAGTATTCCTACAAACATCCATGTACAACATGTGTATCTAAAGCTGTCTGTAATAATTATAAACAGTACACACGCACAGTGACAGACCTTGTATCTGCTGGAGGAATGTATTCCAGTCTGAAAATAGCTGGTGATACCGTTCCTCTGCATCTGCTAATAACTCCTCACCTGCACATCACACACATGTTATTATCCATTGTATTCGATGGAATATTGTAGTGTATGGACAGTAGTAGTATGTGTGTTAGTAGCGACAGTAGTACTTACCATGGATATTCTTCTTAAAAAATCGCCTCATCCCTGGAATAAATTCATCAATTTCGTCTGTTACATTTCCAACAACACGTGCCACTAGAAGAAATTATAGTTATCAGTGTCCAGAATGAACACTAACGCCTGACATTGTGTCATCATGTAATGTGAATTAATACTGTCACTCGGTACTAGAATTAACACGTGTATATAATAACTTGTCATGGAGAATTCTAGTTATGCACTCGCCAACCATGAAAGAAGTGTTTGTGGTTACGTACCAGTTACAGATTTGTTGTCATCGAAACAGCGACTGGATTCGTTCAACTGAGAGGCTACAACAAAAACAGTTTTACGCACTCGATCATGAAAACTAAATATCAGAGTTATCAGTTAATTAATTATATATCAGATACGCTTCCTAACACTGACTGTATTACTCACTAGAATCAACAACAAAACTAAGTCACCCGAATTATAAAATGTAAAAGAATATTTTAATCGGTTATGGACTCGTCCTATTTGATTTGCGAATTCGCTGATATTTGTACACTAATCTTGTTCATATTTATCTTTTAAAATTCTAAAAGCGGCAGATAAGAATAAGATACCTTGAGAAATAATGTACATGTGGTCGATACTCTATAATTATTAGTTACCAGCAAGTTGGCCACCCGAGTTACAAGTTTCTGTTGATGGACCACCATCTATGTACGGGACGTCCAACTCCGCTCCGAATGCAGTATCAGCATCAGAAGTGTACGTTAATAATTATAATATGAAAATGTTTGCATTTTTAATAAAATACCAGGCACAAGTTTTATAAACACATGTAATATGTACAAATGTACTTTGAAAATATAACAGTTGGTGATTGTATTTCTTTTAAATGTGTTAAACTTACGGAACTATTTAAAATTAATAATATTTCATATCTCGGAGCAGTTATATTCAGTTACACTCACCGTCCATCAAAGGCAGAGTCACTTCCTGTTGGTTCCTTAGATCAGACATAATTAAACATAAAATAATTGCTAATACCGATCACTAGTATCACTACAAATTGGTACTACGTGTCCAGGTTCGACTTGTATCGGGTGGACATAATTAAGATAATTCACAAGTGCCAAGTCAATCTTTGCGATTAGTTTCAATCAAACATGTCAAAAGAGATTTGCTAAATTTCAGTCTTATCACATGTTACGAAACACTGGTAAAGTCATAGAAAAATTAAAGTGAAAAACCGACGAGAACACTACATACTATCTCACTCAAATGGTACTTGCCAGCAACAGGCGCTATCGACAGGCGGGAAAAAATTCACGCATGCGCACGAAGGTTAAATGTCGGCTTATGCAAGCGCGCTTGATTCAAATCCATCAGGTTTTCGCAAAAAAATAAAGTCGGATACTTTTCTAACAGACCGCATATGTGCTAGTTATGTCCTGAACGTGCATGAATTAATCTCGCCAAATATTGTTTATGATTATCCTCTGACATGACGTTGTTACTTCATTATGTAATTGCACGTGCATAAGTGCTTCATATTTCAGCGAGCACATTTAAAAAGCACTTCAAGTGTCTCATCTCGGTTTCTTGCAATTATTTTCATGTTCATTTTCCTTATAAGATATTGCGACGAATTTTACTTTTGGAATTAGGAATTATACTCGGAGAAAAACAGTTCAGGAATCATTAGTAGAAAATTTTCTATTTATAAAATACCAAGTATCAATTTGATTTCTATTCATTCATTCTCATATTGGATAGCAAGATGTTCATTCGGTGAATCAAATGTTGTCATGGCGGATGACATTAAATCCTTTTATGTTGAATGTCTCACATTCTAAAATGTCTATTTGAGTTTGCCGCTCCCATACGATTGTTTTGTGCCGCTCCATGCTTCTCGTAAACAAACTTCTGATCTATAATAGACATTTTGACAGTTGTCAATTAGATTAACAGTGAAAATAATGAATTCAAAATTTGATTGGTCGATGCATTAAATATTTTAAATGCGTTATAAATTTGATTTTAAAGACATATTTCATATTGCACTAGTGACATTTTAAATTATTAAGTTGGTTTGTTGGTAACTGTGTGTTGAATATTTTGGCCACGACCTTCTCGATTAAAAGTGTATTCAGTATTGCTTAAAATCAAGAAGGTCGTGATTTTGGCATTCGCAAATAAGTGTTTGGATTTAAGAGTTTTCATCCACAATGTATTGTTTAACAAATATATGTTATGTGTGTCTCAAAAAGAAAGACAAATCACTAATTAATATCAACAGCTCGTTGTCAGTGAACAAAGATATAATTCACATATTAGGTTATCTACTATGTAACTTGGTAAGTTTTGACGTTTCGATTCGCGCGTTGAATATAGTGTACTTTACATTTAATTGTAGTTAATCGTGTCCACAGTCAAAGTATTAAGTTTCAATAGTCGGAATTTGGACAGGGAAGTCAGAAATGAAAACACTTTCAGACGTTAAGCTGACGTTTCGGTATATTTGATACCATCTTCAGAGCTAAAAAGGTATCTTTATGAAAATACGATATAAACATATTATATGGTACAAATTTTTACACAAATAAAATAAAATTTACAACAAAATATCAGTAGGTACATACCATCACATTTGATTTGAGACATCAGGAACAAAATGTTAAAAAAAGACTTTTTATGGAAATGATACACATTAGTTTAAATAATAATACTGTAAACAATAGAACTGACATAGATAATTTGAGTAAAGTTTATATCAATTTGTTTAACAATACGGTGTAGTTGACAACATATGTTCTGCTATGCATTCATTTGTATATTTAACCAGTTGTAACATAATTTTTTAGTATTAATTGCACACTTTAGTGATTCGGCACAATTGTACCGTGTTGAACCAATTTTTTCTTGTTCTGATGTCAGTCACTCCCTGGACATCATGGCTGAATGATGTATACATTGTAACATTTTAATCATAATTTATGGATGGGTTTAATTTCAAATTTCAATTTTCATCATGTTTAATATATCGCCAGACGATCTGATGGTATGTACCTACTGATATTTTGTTGTAAATTTTATTTTATTTGTGTAAAATTTTGTACCATATAATATGTTTATATCGCATTTTCATAAAGATACCTTTTTAGCTCTGAAGATGGTATCAAATATACCGAAACGTCAGCTTAACGTCTGAAAGTATTTTCATTTCTGACTTCCCAGTTCAAATTCCGACTATTGAAACTTTTTACATTTAATATTATATTTCAGGCCTGGTTGAAAACCAAGCGAATTATATTGATTTGTGAAGAATGTTGTCTACGTTTACGCGAAACTTATCACTTTCTGGCAACGTGTCTCAAAAACAGTTCACTGTTGCAACGTTATATAGATATATTAAATACTGCACCCATATCAAATACAAACAACGAAGCAGAACTATGTGTAGATTTAAACAATAAACATAACGACATAAATGAAACAAAATGTGAAATAAAATTAGAAGACGACAAAATATATACATTTGAAAGGGAACCAATAAATGAAGAAACGGAAAATGTGTTCGTGAATGTTGAAGATTCTTTCTTTAAAGAAGAGGATATTTGGAAAATGGAAGAAGCAGATGATAAGGAAGAATCGCCGATGGATAATAATTCCATTGAAAGTATCGACAATGAATCAGACTCGGAAATTTCCGTAAATATTAACACACACGTCACTAATACAGTCTCTGACAGCTCTGGAATCACATATGAACAAGTGCACACATCAAATAAGAAAGACCTAAATGCAGCAGCCGTAAAGCCATTGACATGTTTAACATGCAGTAAATCTTTCAGTAGGGAAACAGAATTAAAGAAACATACACGAATCCATACTGGTGAGAGACCGCATAAATGTGCTACATGCAAAAAATGTTTCGTTCGATTGTCTAATTTAGTGCGTCATATGCGAACACATACTGGTGAGAAACCGTATATATGTTCTAGATGCAAAAAATGTTTCAGAGACCGTTCTGTTTTGACGGTTCATATGCGAACACATACTGGTGAGAAACCGTTTAAATGTTCTACATGCGAAAAATGTTTCGGATATAAATCGGTTTTAATGTGTCATATGCGGTTACACACTGGTGAGAAACCGTATATATGTTCTAGATGCAAAAAATGTTTCAGAGATCGTTCTGCTCTAACGGTTCATATGCGAACACATACTGGCGAGAAACCGTATAAATGTGCTATATGTGAAAAAGGTTTCATTAAAAAATCACATGTAGTGCGTCATATGCGTATACATACCCGTGAGAAACCGTATGAATGTTCTAGATGCAAAAAATGTTTCAATCAACAATCAAATTTAATGTCTCATATGAGGACACACATTGGTGATGAACTTTAATTATCGAGTCATTAAGGTGTTAATGATTAATATAAACAATCAACAGCTATTACACATCACCTTATACCGTATTCAATAAACAACAACTGTTTACCAGTTACCTTTATAAAATAGTCCAGTCATAAAATGTATGACGCAAACAAACTGTAACTAATTTTTACGTGGAAACACAACTAAATCTGAACGTTGTGTATATATCACTATAGCAACAACATACTATTATTAAAGAAAACAATTGTTGAATGTTTATTTTCCAAATAAAATATATAAAAAGTTTATTGAAATTCTTACTTATAAAACATGTGTCACGTATAACAAGTGCCAACTAGTCGTTTTCTTTTTAATCTACCCGACAGTAAAATAAACTGATACTGAACTGAACCGAACTGAACTGCACCTGACACTACAACACCTAGAAGGTACACAATAATAAAATGGTTCGTTTGTTAAGCAATAAGAAGTTAGCTCAGGGCCGGCTTTTCGCCTAGGCCAACGAAGGCATGGAATGGACAGAATTAAAACTTATATTAGACAACAAAATCTATATCTCTTTTCTTTGTGTAAATAATTAATTAATTAATAACGTAGTTATTGTTTTCATATTGTTGCCCGTACATTTATTATCAATAAATAATAAAATAGAGTTACTTACAGTCATTCATTCCAACCCATCCGGGTAAAATATTTTCCTACTTCGAATGATTTTAAATTTTGACTAAATAATCATCAACAATGAATATTTTATTAATATATAATTATGTTGTTTAATTTTGATCCTGGTGTGGTCACCACACGACTTTCTTATACATATGTATATTGCTATCGTCTTCTCGGATGAAATTTATAACAAATATTTGTACCTTTCATCGATTCTTACCGGTCATCTCCAGCGATATGTCTTCATCAGGTATCAATTTGACCGGCCACGTCATCAGTTGCCCGATACTCGTTAAAGAGGATGAGGAACAACATACGTATAAATAAGTAAAAGCAATTTTCATAATTTTTTTAAATTATTTAGTTGTCCCATCACTTGTTAATCAAACGAAAGTAAACTGATTATTCCTTAAGGTTTACTAATTTTCTTAAATTTTTTATTATGCAAAAAATTTAGAAATACATACTCATACGTTGCCACTTGAAAAATTAAAGCTTAATTTCAAGGGCACAATAATATGAAGCAGGTTTTTACAGCAAAAAGTGGGTAGGGTATCACAATAACTAAAAGATAATAATTTTTGCTAAATGTATTAGGGAATAATATTAATGATATAATACATTGTTTTTGCTAGTGTATTTGAATGTGTATTCAATGTGATCTTCTAATAATCTTCATTTAGGCCCATACTACGCTCTCTATCCACGGTACGTAGGAGGAGACTCTTGTTGCTACTTCCGGTGAATCTGCTCTACCACAAGACACTCCAAATGATATGACGCCAAGGATATTGTAGACGTTCGGTGTCCCACCTCGGAGTATTTGCAGTGGACCTCCATCATCGCGCTAAAATTAATCAAATCATGAACATCCAATGATCCAATGGAAATTGGTAATTCATAGAAATTATTCCGATTTACCAGACATGTACTTTTAGCCTCAGTTTTACCGCCCGCGCAGATCATATTTTTGGTTATTCCTTCTGAAAATTGGAAGTTAACCCTGTCCTTATAAAACTCTGAACATTCTTCATTCGTGTACAGATCAAGTTCTACTTTCATTAATGTTGCACTACCACGTACGTCACCAATGTTCACTAATCCCCAACCAGTTGCTACGGCTTTTTCTGTACCAATCTGTTCTGTCGCTTGTAAACGGGCAGGACGAACTGATTTCGTAAGGTTCACCGGTCTATCTAACTTCAGGAGACCAATGTCGTGATATCTGATCGGACTTTTATAGTCTGGATGCGTAAGTGCTGACACAACTGTGAATTCTTGTACATCAGCATCGTCTGCACTGGATGCTAGATTCAAATCGCCCAAACGTACCGATTTAACAGGTCCGCTAAGAAGAAGAAGGTAAGAAATCATAGGAATTATGAATGTTGAATGACAGTTGACTTACTCAAATTTAGAGTACAAGCAGTGGGCACTCGTGAGCACGTATTGGTCACTTATCAAAGAACCACCGCAAAGAGTCTCGTTATTATCGCCATATATGAGAGCAGCCTAGAAATTACTAATTATTGTACTATTTATACATATAAAGGTGGATTTATGCAGCCAAAATTAAAATTTACATTTAAATGGATCGACAATAAGATTGTATAAATAAAAACAGAAGTTACATTGTTAATTCGCATATGTCAAACTCATAATTGTTCATTTGCGCATGCGTAGCGCAAGTCTGCATAAATGCTTCTACTTAGTTTTAATGTGAAGATGCAAATGTTAATTCTAAAGTAAGTTTAGTTGAGGCTGTATAAATCCACGTTTATGGATTACGTAATTATCAGTTTACTGTTTTCTTGTTCTATATACGTATGTAGTTACAATTACACAGCGTTTGAATATTTATTTACATATATGAAGGGCTTTTTTGTTTTTTATATAATATATTCGTACCATATGAGGAAACTCGTGTGATGAGGCTTCGACTTTGCCAAAGCTACTCCCGCCACGATCATTTCTGCGCTGTCGACTTAGTTGTATAGATTCATTGCATTCTACAAAAATGAAGTGATGTATGATACAAAATAGAACGTACAGTGCATGTAATCAATTAGGAAAACAACTAATAATCTAATATTAGGTGTTTAATTCGTTCACTGTCAATGTAAAGATATTAACATAAAACCATATTAATCTACTGTAATGAAATTATACGTGCATATATTTGAAATGATATAAATATGGAGCAGCAAGATAATAACATCATATATAAGGCGATAAATACAAATTAACATTAATGCATCAATAAATCCATGACTCATTTCTTAATTAATCGAATTGGACATGTAAGATTAATACGTGTTATTACGTTTATTAATTTGTTTGTTTATTAATGATGCTAAAACCGTAATATAATGTACAGACATACACATTTAAATGTAAATAAAAATCTGGTGTGGTCACCACACTACTTTCTTATACTGAATTTAAATTGGCACATATTTGACATTTCCACGACCTTCTCGATTTATACCGGCCTGCTAGCTGAACGATATAACAATAGATTTGTTGTGCCGACAGCTCGGCCAAATGTTGAAGTATTGGCGCTAGTAACAGTAGCTACTTGTCACTGTCAAAAAATGTCAGTTAATATTGTAAAAGGATGTTGTGTAAAAATTATTAATTATAAATACAAAATAAATCATAAAATATATAGATATATTAATTTTGAAAAATGATTTTTTAAAGAAATTTGATTTTATAACATTTAAAAATAAAATATATTACTTAGGTATACAATTTATTGCAAAATATATCACTTAGGGTGTTACCATCATTATTAGAACAATTCGGCTGAAATACAATTTATTTTTAATTAGTATAAAATTAATTCAAATGAATACGTATAATAATTTTACAGAAAATACCATAAATAATGTAGGTAGAGCATCACGTTTTAATAGTTTTCGTGTACAAGACGTGTGACGAAAACAATCTTCTGCAAAGTGATTACTACAAATATGAGGGTTGTTCACGTTGCGAATCTTCCCCTGAACAAACATATTATTACGTATGTGTAACTATATACTCTCATGCCATTTATGTGCCATATTCATGTTTGACGGGAATTCATGCAATAAACTTGTACCTCATCGACTGCAGCTTGGTACACAGCACTTCTTATCATGAACCATAATTACAGTGATGTGTTATTAATATAACACACCAAATTACGCTGCAGTTGAAAGTGTTGCTGTAAAAACACCTAATAATTTCCAGTAAAATGAATAATAATACCTGAGAATAATACTGACCTAAATATTACACAAATAATTAATTTATAATTGCACTAAACAGGGGCGGACTGGCCATGCGGAGCATGCGGAAATTTCCGCATGGGCCGCTCTAATCGCGGGCCGGTCCGATATTTTTTTTCGTACAATTAACCACATATACCCAAGAACCGCAGTTAATGCGAACATACTAATTTCACAAAGTAATTCATTTACGAAAGCTTCCAACGGGCCGGGTGTATAAAGGGCCACATATAACTTTGTTTTTGAGTCGGGGGCCGCAAAAGATTTTTACCCTTCTTTTTTCGTTTTGGCTGAGGTTTTCATTTTTTTTAGCTGATTTTGTATTGTGAAAACTGAAAGTGGGCCGCAAACAATTTGAAAACAGGCCGCGGGTTGTGCATCTGCGAATTTTTAAAATAACAATTTGATGCTCTTTATTTAACTTTGTTCTCTCTCTACATAGAAAGTTACAGAAAGCATGGAATTTCGCATTCGCGTCGTTAATGCAACTGTTAGACGAATTCAAAGAAGGCTGCTACTAAATATTTCTTTGTATTTTAACACCGAAAGGCGTTAACAACAAATTCACCTTAATGCAATTTCTTAAGGACCAATATAATATTTATTTACATGAAAAATAGCCTTAAAATTGCAACATATAATGTAGTTTTTTTAAATTTTCTTTCCGGGGGAGCACCCCCGGACCCCACTCTCAAAGGTATTCATGTAGGGTTGTTCAAAAGATACATTCATTGCAAGAAAATCTGCTATGATAATACTTTTCTTTCAATTCTAAATATGGGTCATTACTAAGAACTGTTTTTATTTTTAATCTGGGGCCGCTTGCTATGTGGGCCGGTCAAAATATTTCCGCATATAAATTTTGGAGCCAGTCCGCCCCTGGCACTAAATGCACTGGTTGTAAATAAATTTTACAGAAAATATTCGTGTATCACGACTGAATTCTGTAGTTTGTTGATTAACAACTGTCAAAATCGTATTTTTTTCAAATGTTTTCCTACTGTTACTAGCGCCAGCGGCGGCACGCCGAAACTGGGCCTGTTAGCGGGCCGGAATAGAACACTTTTAATCGAGAAGGTCGTGGACATTTCAAATGCGGATTTCTGTAAATATTTTGTCTTTATTTTGTTTTCATAGCATATATGATATTTTAAATACATGCCAATATATAAATACATTTTACTCAAAATTGGATCAAGATAGACGAAAAATGTATAGAACATTTTTTCTTCATAATAATATTCGCTACAACTTTTGTTTGAAAAATTTTTACGTATCGTTTTTTGTTTTAAAAATAATTTTAAATTTACAATTTCTGTGTTCAGTAAACTTCCTCTTCCGGTTTTCTAATTATACCCAAAATCTAATCAGCTCTTCGCCAATCCCAAAAACTTTTAAATATGAAGATTCATTACTCTAGCTTTATTCGTTTTTGAGATAATGAACATGCGGCCACACATCCATATATATGTACATACACACAGACGTCATTGAGAAAATAGTCAAAACGTATTGAGGGAACCTCAAAACGTGTATTTCCATCAAAATCTCGCAATCAAAATTTTTCATGATTCCTATACTTTCCTTATACTATGTATAAGAAAGTAAAAATACAAACATTTATTTGAAAAAAGTTATGGCTTCTCAGAATTGAATAATAATTGGAAATCGGTACTTACTTTCATCACTTTTTGCACCTACAGTAAATTTTGTTTCAAACAAAACCACTGCTAGAACTAATATAATGTTTAATGATTTCATGTTGTTGCCTGTGCTTATCATACAACACTGTTTTAATCAAATATCTTCCGTTCGTTTTATAGATGATGCCAGGGTCTGCAAATAGCCAATTATGTATTTACTTGTTGTTGTTGTGTCCACCAGTAAATCTCATTCTCAGAAACTGTTTCAATCTGATGTTCTGAAATAGTACATTATACACCAAGGGAGAGAAACCGCTTATTTTTCCTGAGGTGTAGTTTGAAGCCCGAGGGCGAAGCCAGAGGGCTACAAATACATCGCGGGCTGCGCGGTCGGGCTGCGCGGTCGGGCTGCGCAATGCATGCGCAATTCCCTTTTTGATGACATTTTTTTTTTAAATATTATTTTCAATCCCTAATTACTGTTAAATGGATATTACGTATTAGATTTTATGTATAAATCGAAATAATAAATTAAATATTTTAAAATCCGTGCAAGTTCCCTATTCCAGAGCTAAAAATTACTCCTAATTTAGCGACCTACCTGGTGAACGACCGCTCACACTGAATCAATACAAATTAATGAACTCTTCAATGCTCTCCTGAAAGGTATGAAGAGAAAGAGAAACTTACAAAGCAGGTCGCTTACTTACCAATTCGCTCAACATTTTAGGCTGTCTTAATAGAGTTGACAAAGTTTTATAGTACATATTTATAACTGATCTTGCTTTTAAAAGAGTTATATCAGAAAACATACTATTCTGAACATAATTAGTTGAAAATAAGTATGCAGCAAATAATTAAAATGTTAACTTTGTACTGAAATAGAAAATAATTGTTTACTTTATAGTTTGTAATTAAATGATAATTATTTTTATACATGCTGTTTTCTTTTACAATTAATTAATAAAATAAGCGTCATATGTTTTTGTACTAATAAACAGTGAATCTATTACATTCAATTTCTTTTTTTCCACCATCAATGTTATATGGTTTGTAACGTAATTTTCTGTAATTATTCATAATTCCGTTCGAAACATGTACATACCCTGTTTCCAGTAAAGTCAGAACGTGAAAAAGAAAATACTGCGGATTGTGATGTAGCGAGTCTTGCGAGAAGCACGTATTTGATTCCGTTTTGTGTTAATATCCGAGCTTTCCCGAATTCTACGTTTGTCTTTGTGGTAAATAAGTACCGCTGAAAGCCGGATTTCACCCTTATTTGGGGAGTGTTACGCGGAAAAATTGACGGAGTGCGTTCGCGAAAATTTCGGTGGTTGAATTTGTGCCACGTGTTCCGCGACGTGCCCTCTGTATTGTGAGTGAGGATCCCGTCCGTCAACCTACGCTTCTCCAGGCCCTATCGTCGAATCCGAGGACGCGTTTTCAAACGTCCGACCCATCCAGCCGTCTCCGGGGACCAAAGGTCAAAGATCGGGCGCCGTGTTCCATTCTAGGCAACGTGGTTCGCAGATGAGTACCATCCGACTTTGTCCCTAAATTTTACATCACCAGTGTACCCCCGTAGAGACGCTACGTTGTCTCAATTTAGACTTAACGCCCAAGTAGGCGCAGAATTGTTGTTTTCGATTTGTTTCCCGCACATTTTGATACTTTACATTGTAATTAGTCTCATAAGTATCATCATCAGCGTCATTTCATTCACTCTCATTTAGTAATAAGAACATTTTGTACAATATTATTTCTTTTTCGGGTTGTTTACATTTTATTCTTAAGATTAAATTTAATGTTATTTGGAATTGCACGTGTTTCTTTGTTCTTCGTCGTACGCCGAACATACCCGATCTCCTTCCAGACATTCGTACTCGTGTTTGGCGAATTATTAGGTGGGGATTTTGAAATTAGAGTGCGTGGCGCCCACTATAACATCTTTCTTTGTTTTGTATTAAACTATTGACACATAGATGACAGGTCGAACTACTCCCAGCAAACGTGTGCCAGTACTTGCCACTGAGCTCAAATATTGTACATTCTAGTAAATTTGCGTTGCAATATATATATATATATATATATATATATATATATATATATATATATATATATATCTGGTTAACATGAATTGAAAACTAAATGCGTATGTACATGTTTTGCAATCTCGTCTGAATGTCTCCTACAGATACATGTCTTTTATACGAATGCTAGATCGCATTCAGGAAAGTCAACAATGAATGTCTGGGAAAACCCGAACACCGATGTTTCTTACCAGTGGTTAATGATAAGGAAACAAGATGCACAGTCTTTTAGCAGTTATTGGATCAGACGGTTTGTTAAAGAAATGTTCGTTCCACAGTATGTATGCCCTAGTGCATTTACCGTATTCTATTTAATATCATGTAAGTACAAATACTTTCATTCTAGATATATATATATATATATATATATATATATATATATATATATATATATATATATATATATATATATATACAGTGCGAATAATGTAAGGCTATACATTGGCAACTTTATTTTAGCTTTAATCAATTTGCCCATGCTGGTATCAATTCGTTGAATAATTTAAAATTAGACATAGAGCATTTACTTAATGTTACCATGGTGATTACATACAAAAATTCCAATTTATCATGGTTGAATAATGTAAAATTAGACACTTCTCCACAGACTACTATTTTTATTTAAATCATTTACAGAGTTTATTTAATATTTTTATTAAATCTATTACATGTTATTGGATTAAAAGTACACTTCAAGTATTGAAATTGTAATTGGTATCAGTACATTTCCAAAATCACTTGGGCGTGATAACTAAATGCCACATGTGATGGGCCTGCCCGGGAATTCAACGCTGAAATAATCAAAAATTTCTCGCAAAAACGCCCCTTCTAAGTACCAGGAGTACATCTTAAACTTTTCTTCTGTGATGTAAATTTTTTGCACTAATTATTACGCAAGCACAGTGACATTAAAAAACACAGTGACATTTACTAAAATAAACGTCATTGTAATTTCAATTGTTACTGACCTGGGCACATTGATTAAAGCTAAAATAAGTTCGCCAATGTATAGTCTTACGTTATTCGCACTGTATATATATATATATATATATATATATATATATATATATATATATATATATATATATATATATATATATATATACAGGGTGTAGAGAAAGTAATGCAACAAGGCTATATTTTTGTTCTTATTGAATTTAGACAAAAATGTTTCAGACAAAAGTTACATGGTAAAAAGTACTTTATATTTCTGTGACCTTGAAATTCTCTTAAGCAGTTACGCGCATGCGTTACGCTGTGCAACTTTAATTTTTTAAATGGCAACATACCATTTTGACTAAATTTTTGGAATCAGAAAGACTTTTTACTTCCGGTAGTATAAAAATTTTGATGGGTTACATTAAAAAATTTTTAAGAAAAATAGGTATTAATTTAAGGTATTTAAGTAAAACTTAAGGAATAATCAGTTTACCTTTGTTTGATAAAACAAGTGTTGTGACAACTAAACAATTAAAAAAGCTATGAAAATTGCGTTGCTTGTCACTTATCACTTGTTAATCAAACAAAGGTAAACTGATTATTCCTTAAATTTTACTTAAATAACATAAATTAAAACCTATTTTTCTAAAAAATTTGATTATGTAACCCATCAAAATTTGTATACTACCGGAAGTAAAAAGTCTTTCTGATTCCAAAAATTTAGTCAAAATGGTATGTTGCCATTTAAAAAATTAAAGTTGCACAGCGTAACGCATGCGCGTAATGGTTTAAGATAATTTCAAAGTCACAGAAATATAAAGTACTTTTTACCATGTAACTTTTGTCTGAAACATTTTTGTCTAAATTCAATAATATCAAAAATATAGCCTTGTTGCATTACTTTCTCTACAGCCTGTATATATATATATATATATATATATATATATATATATATATATATATATATATATATATTATATTATATTATATTTGGGTGCCCTCAAAAAATATAACACTATAGTAGTGGTTCTGAAACTGGGGTCCGCGGTCCCCTAGGGAATTGGCGTTATCAGTGGGACGGCAAAGAGATCATCTTACATGTACATTTTAATAAAATGTAAATTCGATAATCAAAAATATTTTGATAATGTAAAAAAAATCGTTGAAATTAATTCGCACCGTGTGCCTATGGATGGATGTACCATATTCTCAATAAATAATTGTTTACAAAAAAGTGTTTTAATATGGACAGGTTTATTCCAACCCCTGTGGGAATAAACCTTTCCATATCAATTAATTGTGACTTAGTAAAATAGAATTATCAACATGTAAATAAGTGTTTTATTAACAGTAGCCTAAATGATAATTGTACTTACTTAATTCAAATTTTAACGGGTCAGCGAGCCATCAAAATATCACAAAGTTCACAGAAATAAAATAAAATTTTATTTTTATTTTACATTAGTGGGTAATCCGCCATTACATGCTATAGGTCACATATTAGGTCAAATCACAAAGTACGCGAGTCATGGTCATTGATTCAATAAATGGTAAACAAGTTGATTTGAGGAAACAGTGCAACAAAATGACATTTTCAGAATCTCCATGTTTTAAGAAATAATTTCATATTAATGTAGTAATGTGAATCGAAATAAAAACTTTCTAACCTTACATGTGAAAATGAATTCAAATATACGTTCTGTATTTATTAATTTTTAGACCTGAATACTGAATGTTACGGATATCATGTACTTGATTATGCCAACTCAAATTATACAAGTCGTGTAGAACGAGAAAGTTGCGGGTGAGTTGCAAATAATAAATGTAATTGTAAACTAAACAACCGTTATTTTACGTAATTATTGCAGATTCCGATGTGCAAATGGCGAGTGCATATACGGACATCAAAAATGTGACGGAAAATCCGACTGTTCAGATAACTCGGATGAATCACCAGAAATATGTGCTATCACACCATCTACGACGTCGCCAACACTGTGAGTTATTTTTAAAAGTATTATTAAATTATTATTATTATTTTAAATGTATACTTCCCGGCTGGGATCGAACCGTCGTCAAGCACAATGTCGCGGGCGATTGTTCTATCAACTACTAAATGATATGCCTTTTACAGAGCCGATGGTTCCTGTGCACTCCCACCGCCACCTGCTCACGGCAAATACACAGTGGACAGATCGTCAACAATACTGACTTATTCGTGTTCGCCAGGATACCTGCCTTATCCACCTTCGAACCAAATATCTATATGTGATTCGGGCAAATGGTTCCCGGGCCTTTCTGAATGTCTACGTAAGTACCTACCTAATTATATATAGATCAATTTCAGCTACAATGTGATTTGTCTCATGTTGATAGGAAGATGTCCTCCACGTATTTTGGAGTCTGTCGACACGGACTGTGAATATAAAGGCATTAAAATGGACTGTTCCAAGCCCATGGTCGAAGGTACGACGGTACGAATGAACTGCAAACATTTCTATTCGCAAGTGGACTCGTCCGCAAATCGTGTCAGTGTGTGCAGGGACGGCTCGTGGGATTATGGACTCATTAAATGTGTACCAGGTCAGATAATACTGATTCATTTATATGTCATTTTCATTGCATATGTGAATAAATATATTATAAATCCATATCCCAAAGAGAATATATGACGAACGTATGTATAGCAGTAGCAGCAAAACACAGTTTCAACATTTCTGTGATAATAACCTTCTTCGATGTATATTTACTTACATGACAGATTCTATATTTATTGCGTAACATGTAGCAACCGAATTACAAAGTAACTGAAGAAATGTGAGTTTGTATTTATTATTGAAGCTGTGTTGATTACAGAATGTGGTAATTTGGTGCCTCAAGCAGCCACGCTTATACTTGGAGATGAAAATACCAAGAAGGTTAAGTATCCATGGCACGTGGGAATATACAAACTTAACCGTACTAATCAGTATGTACAACAGTGCGGTGGAACAATCATTAGCAGGAAAGTTATTTTATCAGGTAATGACAATAGTGTACTTTATACATTTCCCAGGTATCCACCTATTTACATCAAGAATCGTATATCATTCGGTATCCACATCACGAAATATAATCCTTGGCTGTCTACATAGAAACCTCAGCCGCTATTTTCATACAGATTTCTCTACAAATTATAAACAGGTACACATGTGATTACAAGTTATGATGGTATGTTCCAGCTGCACAATGTTTCACTACGTTCACGAATGGTATACTCTATGATGTAAAAAAATACGCTATTGCTGCTGGAAAGTACTACAGAAATTACTATGACGAAAGAGATACTTCATCTCAAGCACGTACAGTAAGCATTGTTGCACCAAGTTTACTAACCTTACTAGCTCAACACTGATTATAGGTTAAGGAAATAATCATTCCAGTTCAGTACAAAGGATTGTTGACGAGTTACACAGGTGATATTGCGTTCGTGATACTTGATAAAGCGTTGGAGTTAACACATGTTGTACAGCCGGTGTGCATTGACTGGGATAATCAGTACGAAGCTGCACAACTCAAAGATAATAACCTAGGAACAGTAAGTCGTAGTAATTTACGAATGACGTTCTTATAAAGTAAAGAGGTTCTTCCGTCTGCCCCCTTCATCTATGATAACTAATTCTACTATTCTAGGTTGTCGGTTGGGGATACACGGCTGAGGACAATGGTCCAAGTGCTGAGCTGAAAGAACTATCGGTACCATTCGTTGACAGGGAAACCTGTTACAATACAGTACCCGAGACTTTCATTCGCTTTCTGACACACGATAAATTCTGTGCTGGATTCCCGAACAGTAAGTAGAATGGAGAATTGCCCTGGGAATGTATTTGGGTATTTGCTATATTTTAATTCTATCGACTTTTTAACTGAACATATTCATTGATATTTCCGATGCACCTGACTGTTCTGAATGTTCTTTACAGGTTCAAGTGTATGCCATGGAGACGCTGGTGGTGGGCTGGTTTATTTATGGCCAGGTAATAAAAAGTATTACCTTCGCGGTTTGCCCAGTGTCCGCCCAATGAAAGAGGGACAGTGTGATTTCGAACAATATGGTGTTTACACCAAAGTGTCCGATTACATGGCGATGTTACGGGCCGTGGAGCTAATGACAGGAGTATAAAGTTTACACAAGGTCAAACACATGCAAACGTACCAAGGAACAAATCGTAAAACAAACATACATATAATACAAGGACAACTAATCTCGATCACTTTGTATTTATATTGCTAAGGGTAATGGAGATTGTCATTTCATGCGCTGTCATTAATGATGAATATGTTACAAATGACAATCAATGGCTTTTATATTTAAAATTAGTGTATGTATACACACTTACTTTTTTTAATAAAAAATATGTTTTGTAACAATTGTGTCAGTATTTCTTTTCTTTTTTGTCTGATGACGAACGTACCTAACAGTGTGGCTAGGCGACCCACAATACAAACATGAAATGTTGGTAACAGAATACAATTTCAACAAAATAATAATGTTTGAAAAATCTGTATATTAAAGCTTTAATAATGTGTGTGGTTACTTGGCTGGGATTTAAATATATACATAATGGATGGAAAAAACTTTCTGTGTGTGCTCGATTTTAGTTTTAGTTTTATTTTATTCGGGGAGTCCCTATTTGCTTGTCACGAGTTGTTGTTGCGTTTCAATGCAAAAAAAGTTAGAATGAGAGCAAAAGATCAATCACGCATAAAAACAATGCTCTGATATGATGTTTTCGAAAAAGTGATACACTTTTTGATATAAAAATGTATGTAATGAAGAAAATAACTGGTTGATAGCAACACTCACACACACAAAAACACGCCCTTATCTCAAACTGCGATTTTTACTTTCTTATACATAGTATAAAAGAAGTATAGGAATCATGAAAAATTTCGATTGCGAGATTTTGATGGAAATACACGTTTTGAGGTCCCCCTGAATACGTTTTGACTATTTTCGAAATGACGTCTGTGTGTGTGGATGTGTGACTGTATGTTCATTATCTTCAAAACGAGCAAAGACAGGACCATGAAACTTCATATTTAAAAGTTTATTGATTATACGAAGAGCTGATTAGATTTGCAGCATAGTCGCACAACCGGAAGAGGAAGTTTACTGAACATTAAAATCAAATATTGCGAATTATTGGAGAAAATAAAAGAGATATAGAAAAAGTTTTTAAATAAAAGTTATAGGAAATAATAATCTTAAGAAAAAATGTTCTATGCATTTTTATTCTATCTTTATCGAATTTTGAGTAAAATGTATTTATATGTTGGCATGTATTTAAAATATCATATACATACTATGAAAACAAAACGAAGACAAAATATTTACAGAAATGCGCATTTTAAATGTCAAATATCTGCCAGTTTAAATTGAGTATAAGAAAGTAGTGTGGTGCCCACACCAGATTTTTTGTATTGAGTTTTTAATTGTTCGGGGAAGACTCTATTTGTAAAACGAATACATACACATTTATTCCGTATATGTTTGCTGAATATGAAGGGAACGAAGTAAATTACTAATTATTTTAACCGAAATTAGTATGTACTACTACTGCACGATTTGGATTCAATAAAAACGTATGTAATTAAACAACTGTAATGTCTTTAAACAAAATCGCCAGTTTTGATGAACATTTCTATAACTCGATGTTTCCGTAACTCGAACTTTTTTTGTGGATAACCGTGATTCGAGTTTGATTGTATAGGTTAAATGAAATATAATTAGGAAATATTTATAAAAATATATTGAAAATACTTCATATCACGTAACCAAAGGATAATAATCAGAATTGTAGTTTGAAAAGTTCATGAAAAAAAAAAAAATAATGCAACAGCATGGCTGCTGTCTTCATATTAGCATATATTTTTCGAATTATTTTCTATGTTTTTAATTATAAAAAACAGAAAAGTATTAATGTGTTTTGCAAATGATAAGTTTTACAGCTCGAAATGTTAAAGTTCAAATACAACATTGGTATTATCAAATATTTTATCGCAATATTTATCTAGCGAGAATATTTTAATGTTATCCCATTCCTCATTTAGTGTGCAACTCAAATAGATGTAACTGGAAAACAGAACTTGTGTTTGAATTGTGTTTAGAAACGTAAAATGCGGTGTGCTTTAGTGTTTTATCTTGTGGTGACAGTATTTGTTGTTGTACATAGTTTGCCAGAGCTATGTGTGTTTAAAGAATATGGGAAACATGCATATTGTAGAATACACGATACATGCAAAGTATAACAAATGTACATATTAAAATAAAATACAATTCTATATACACGTTTTATACGCTATTTCATCGATACTGATTATATTTTCGACTTTACAACAAATTCAGTTTGGTTTTATATTATTGCATTTTCAAACTTACCTCAAAATAAAAATGGCCTCTCTGGCGGACTTTCTGATTGGCCGGCCGCGTAAAGCCCTATTACATTTGCTACGAGTAACACCAACATGAAGGTGAAAAAAGATCTAACAACTTCAGTTTGGAGCAACACTTTACTAAATAAACTGTCAAATACGTGATCGGATTATCAATCTGATGCATTAAATAATTCTTTTATTGCTACCTCTTTCTTGCGAGATAACAATTATTGGCCAGTGAC
This sequence comes from Carabus problematicus, assembly GCA_963422195.1. Lineage (NCBI taxonomy): Eukaryota > Metazoa > Arthropoda > Insecta > Coleoptera > Carabidae > Carabus > Carabus problematicus. The sequence goes on from OY728578.1 coordinate 18,127,227, forward strand.
TGTTATTATTAAATTTCTATAATTTGCATGACAGCTTGGCGGGCGGGAAATTTAAATTTGACATTTATTCATTAAATCAATCGGTGGGCCTATTTTGGCCAAATTATTTATTGTTACACTTTTATGTGGTAAATAGCAATGCATAATGATATGTTATGCTAGGAAGATAATGAGAAAACACCCTTTTCTATTCAGTCAAATCTTCCATATGATGCGAAATCGTAACAAAAACAGAATATGTTATGTTTATCACTATATGATTAATATATATTGATAATAGAATACTTAATACACATCTTACAGACGCACATGTGTCCATCTCAGCTGTTAAAATTTACTCTCTAAGGCTTACACGATTATACAAAAACAAATTCACAGAATCATCATGAAACGAAAGTGCATCAAATTATGCATGAAATATAAATGCGTTTAATGAAAAAAATATATATTACGGTACAGAAAACAATGTTTATTATTTTATATTAATACATTATGTATGTTCACTTCGGGTACGTAAATGTATAATGATGATGAGGCAATCATTATGAATGTTATAACACTTACCAGCCTACACCCGTCCTAAGTGACAAACATGTACTGCGTAAATGAATTAGGTTAGGTACGCGGCAATGAACAAATACATTTATGTACCAATATTACCTAATGCATTGTAATAAATAATAACTTTTCTCGGGGGGGGGGGGGGGGGGTACACACTGAACACGTTACAATGTTGTTCTGTTAACAAATCCAATGGGGCCCCTTGGAAAAATGTAATTGAACAAATCACCCAGTCACATAAACAAATTCTGTGGTCATTCACAGGAGCACTAAGCAACACTTGTCGTTTTGCTATTATTGCAACCCTCGTTATAGAGAATTATAATACAATAGAATCTCGATAAAACAGACATGGTATCTAACGGGCAAAATATTTGGTAAATGAGAAAATGGTTAAAACATCCTACATCCATATATCATAGGAGAAACAAAATTCTGTTTATATTGTATATTTTTTTAATATCATACCTACATGCAAATAAAATGTATTTTTCAAAAAAAAATGTTTATTTATTTATGATAACAGAAAGCTTTCGTATGAATTAAAGAGTACCTCATCATTACTTAAAATCACGCAATATTTTCAGTCCATTTATGGAAACTTGTGTTGTGCAGTGAATAGTATTAATAAAAAATGACATTTGGAAAATCTACTTTATTATATGACAGACTTTTAAATTTAACGAGCACTCCTTCATCAGCATTAGTCCGTTATAGCAAGGTTCTACTGTAGTATCATTAGTTGATAAAAGCCACATTAGAATATAAAGTGCCCCCAAATTACATATATAGATATATTGTATATATACGACCTCCACGTCAGTCTATACCGAATTGTCGACCGGTTTCTACAAAGTTTAACCAATAACAGCAGTAAGAGAGCAGAGAATATGGCAAAGTTTAAAATTGCAGTACTTTGGGTTATAAGTCTTTTCAAAATTAATAATGTTTATGACTGTGCTAGGCCCTTCCTGCTAGTGTGCGGGTTACTGGGTCTAGGAGCAACTAGCATTTGTAAATCTGAGGGTGTTTACTCAGTACGGAACACCAGGTACACTGCATTAATGACTGTTTTTACGTCAGGAATATATACACCATATTATATGGTACGTGTATTAATGTTTATCTTTAGAGTCAACGCAACCTCATTTTTTCTACAAATAAACGTTTTAGTTGCGTTTTTATGTTCATAACTTATCTTACTACCAATGTAGGTTACATAATGATGTATGTGCCTCGTGGGCGTGTAAGTATAACTACCAAGTATGGTATGTGCTGTACATGTAATCATAGAGCTCATACTTCGATGTATTTCATAATCATTTCAGTTAGACACACTGTTCCAAATCATACACAATATAGATAGTCAGTTGGAAGACGTGAATATCAAAATAAAACATTGGAAAATAATTCTGAAAGTCACGGTGTTTGCGCTGGCCACTTATGATTATATTCAATTATCCCGTCATCTGGGACAGATGACAGATATTATAGACTTTCTGCCAATTCTGCTGACGCTTTCTTTTCATCTATTCTTTGTATGGCTATCGTTATTCCTGCTCATAATTCAAGAGAGATTTGTGTGTCTCAACAAATTACTCAAACAAAATGGTACATCACATCAATATACATACTTTGTATTATAAAGTTTCTAGTTTTCATTTAAACTTTCTAGCAACAATAACAAATATCCACATTGTTGGAGCGAGAAATCGACAGGACAACTATATCCTTAGACGGATATCGCTGGCACGGCATGTACACGAGCAACTGACAGAAGTGATTCAGTTGTTCTCGGACTCATGTCGATACATTGTCATTGGTTACTTGGCGGCGACAATGATACAAATATTATTGCACTCGTTATTGTTACTTGTCACTAATGAATTATGGAAACTATATTCAATATTATTTGACTTCATGAGAATTGTCGTAGTGATACTTATTTGCCAGGCAAATAAAAATGAAGTAAGATTTTGCATAACGCGTCACAATGTGCTGTGTTCATTCATGAATGTGTATCAAAATGATATTTGTTTATAGCGTCAAGTTCTGAGTTCAAGGCTCAGACATCTCGTGGCGTTTGAAACGAATCGGGATATATTACGACAGGTACAACACAGAGCACAATGGCTACACCAGGCTACACACTTGTAAATAAAAATATTCTAAATCTGGTTCTAATTTTTCAGGTGCAGCGGTACATAATGTACAATGCATTTTCTACAACTGGAATCATTGATTTGCAGTTTGCTGACGTAGACAATATACTGCTGTTGGCGGTAAGCTGCTGTTGAGGGAAATAATTAACAATATCTGTTTGACATTTCGATTAACTATTTCAGATTTTCGATGTAATTGTATCGAATATACTAATTATCTATTCATACACTCGACAATGAACATAATTTACCCATCCGTTAACCATGTGATATCTATGAGACGCCTTTGACTAACATAACTGTTAGAATACCTTCTTTATGCTGCCCGAGGATGCCATGCAACACTCCACAGCACTCAATTCTTATACGTTGAATAGTAAATACCAATAAATTCTGATCTTACATGCTGTGCCTCCGAAAACGTCAAGCAAAAACAATTTTCATCGAAAAGCTTATTATCTAAGTATAATGTTCTACATATTTATCCTTACGTATGTAAATAAATACTAAATATATACTGTTAATTTTTTTTTATATTATTAAGTGTATATAATGTAATGAATAATAAACTATATATGTATACCATAAAAGTACCTATATGAATGGACGAATTGACACAAACCAATGTTATTATTTCTGCACAATGACCCCTTATATCTTATTAAACTCTGAACTGAATATAGTTACAAATAATATTGTACAAAACATAGTGATAAGAGAAGCTAGTAGGTTAGAAATATTGTAATCAAAGGTAAGTCAGACATTTTAATTAAATGATCTTTTACTGACCCCCCATACTAATGATTACTATTTCATATTTACACTATCTATCAATTTAACATTACGTTTATATACTGTGTATAATATATCGGTCCGAAATGAACAATTGCTGTAATGTTATAGTATAAACAGATTATATATTATTTTTTTTAGGTAATATTCTTTCGGCAGAGGTTTCTAGCTCATTGACCTCCTGTCGAAGAGCTATAGTGTTCGATAAAAATTGAACAAAAGAAGATTAATGCATTTATAGTCGGCTTAGTCTGCTTTGCTTTTGTCAAGAGAAGAAAATGTATTAACACTTAAATTTGTTGTTTTATTTGCGCCGTACGTACGATTGATTATAATAAGTTTACTACTCTATAAACTAAAGTGTTACTTCAAAAACAGTAACAAAGTGTGTTGTTCAGAGTATTGTCTAGGTGGATTCAGGTGATGCAAGTTTGGACACTAGTAGTGACATTATTTGGTATATGGAAACAGAAAATGCAGAACGTTGGAATGATTGTATCAAGCTGTGTTTAATTTCATAATTACAATGACCAGATCCGTACACCATCCTGCTACATGTTATAACAGGATCACGTGTACTGTTCCCTTATAACTGCGTCTCGATCGAATGTTCCATAAATCTTCAGTAGACTAATCTCCACCGTGCCATGCCAGAATTCAATTGTGAACAAGAAATTATTGAATGGCAAACTTGGTGGAAAATTGTCCATGTTTGGTATCAAATTGGCGAACGAGTAATTCCCCTGGTAAACATTATACAAGTATATCAATATAGTTTCGTGTTCATTTATCGCCAATATCACATCTAATTGGCAGAGGAGGACCTCTGACTCTTGCCTTCTCCATAACTGGCAATATCACAAGCCGTAGTCAGCAAAAACTATTCAAACTTTACAGAATGGTCAAGGGTGCTGCCCGGCATCACTTACACATATGTTTTGTAAAAAACCTCTAGTAATTATAGGATATTACCGGTGTTACAGGACATCTTGGCTCTGGCATATGGGCTCCAAGTTTCATGTAATCTGGATACATCATCACCTTGTACTCCAATACCATAAAACTGCACAGATGTCGTTCCAGGTTAATGGCAAATGGTCTGTACTCATTACTGAGGAATTCGTACATCTTTATTTTAACCTGTAACGGAATTATCAACTATAAGAAACATTGGCCCAAGAGTTAAAGTTCATCAGCGTCATAGTACTTTGGTGTCCTGTGGCATGTTATATACGATGAGTTCCCCGTTCAGCGCATTGGTGTACCTGTTCGGCTTCGTTATCCACAATCTGTCCTCAACATACTCTTTATTAAATCTTGCAACCTCTGCTCGAGTTACTTTTAGTTTGTAAGCGGCCTGCAAATGTAAACAACAGTAAACACAATCACCAACAAACAATACTTGTTCCAACACATGCTTACCTTACATTCTACACTGATTGACAATAAAGAACAGACGAACAGAATTACGAAATGTTTCATTTTGTATTAGTATTGAACAAACTACAACAATATAATATATAATATGCTTGTTATACAGCAATTATATAATATGTAGCTCAACCAGTGCTCAGTGAATCGGAATACAGATTGTCGTTTGTACAAGAGATAATCTTACCTGTACTGTTTTGTAACAATGACAGGAATTTGTTTTGCTTGATTATATTATAATTATATTAGAACATAATCCTGTGGTTCGATCAGTGACCACTCTGGCGCTGTAATCAACTTTATGTTGTCCATTCCAAGGTCAGCGTGATCCTATTATCTTGCCAGTGCATCTAATTCCACCAGAAGATGGAAAGGTAAACACAGGATGTGCAGCATAAGAAACCAGCCCTTCGAAATGAGGAAAAGGGTGTTTAGAATTATGCAATTATGTGGAGTTAACGAAACACATTACACGCCATTACACATTAGTTAGTGATTATCATTACCGGATATTATATCATGTAGTGTTGTTCAATGCAATTGCAGACAGTCAGATCACAGTCGAGAATAAATGTGGTATGTATATAATAGGCTTCCACAGGAATATAATTTAATAAATACATATAATTATAATATACAGTGAACTTCGCTTATAACGAACCTCAAGGGACCGACGAAAATAGTTCGCTATAAGCGAAGTTCGTAATAAACGATAAACATCAGAAATTCATTTTTTTTATGAATGCATAGGTACATGTTTTAAGTAGGTACATAATATGAAGAACTGTTTTGCAAAACTAGACAAATCCAGATTTGTTCAAAATTTAGTTAGATATTGTTTTGCAATACATATACATTGTACACTAACGATAGTTTTTATGAATCTTATTTGAAAAAATCTTTTATTTTACTTTTGTTTTTACTTATTATTATTTTATATTATTTTTATTTATTTAAAGTCGTGTTTTCTTCGAAATTGCGTAACTCATAATTGTACTTCTTTAACACATTAAATACAGTGAACAGGGGCGGACAGGACATGTGGGGCATGCTGAAATTTCCGCATGATCCATTCAAATCGCGGGAAGGTCCGATAATTTTTAGCTCATCGACCTCCTGTCGAAGAGCTATAGTGTTCGGTACGATGTCTGTAGCATCTTCCGATTTCAAAAATTTTTGCACAGAAATCCCGGACAGACCCCCTGGACCACGAAATGACTATTACAACATATGTCCGTATGTATGTCGCTCGTCCGCTCGCTCGTACGAGATTTTTTGTTCCACCTAGATCTCCTAAACTACCCAACGGATTTTTATGAAATTTTTTCTGCAGATACGTGTTATGGTCTAGTTGTGCAAGGTACACTTTATTTTTCAAAATTTTTCTTCGTATTTGAGAAAAAAAATATTTTCCAATTTTTTTTCAGTTTTTATTTTTTTTCTGCGTTATTTTTTATTCAATTGTATTCAAAATTTTCATGCATATGCAGGAAATGGAACAATATTTTTCCATATTTTTTATTTTGAAAAATTATGTAAGGCCATTGGAGAAAAAAATATTTTTTAATTAAAAATTGAACAAAAGAAGATCAATGCATTTATAGTCGGCTTAGTTTGCTTTGCTTTTGTCAACAGAAGAAAATGTATTTACACTTGTTTTAAATTTGTTGTTTTGTTTGCGACCTAGGCACCTAGGATTTTAAAAGTGAATCTTGATAAATAATAATTTGTGATATATTCAGACTTGCACATACGTCGATGAGCTGCAGGCATGTATGTCTGTATACATTCCTAGTTTTTCGTACAATTAACCACATATACACAAGAACCGCAAAAACTGTTACGGCGACCCTACATATGCGGAGTTGAAAGATTTCGAGGAATCCCCTGATTATTTGGTAAAATGTCGTTTTAAGTTTGTTATAACCGAAAACTTTTGCGATTATATATATATATATATATATATATATATATATATATATATATATATATATATATATATATATAGCCGGTTCTTAAAATTTTAGCAGCATATCACTGGTCATAGCGCTATTTTTAACATGACCTTGTCTCGCCATGTTGATGTGCTGTACTAGCGTGAGTGTTACAGTGGCTAGCAGTAACACGTGATGATGGCGACAGCTATAAGGAAACTAGTAGAGATTTACTTGCCGGTAAACAAGTTCAGCTTGTTGAACACGTAGCACGAACTAGCTGGTACATAGTGAATCGCCTTGTGAATTTACACCATGACTGACATAGGAAAGAAACAGGAGGTGGTGACTGTGTCTCTGATGGAAGGTGAGTGTATCATTTATCTGAATAACTGCCCCGAGATATTTAATGTAGTCCTGTTAAATAGTTCCGTAAGTTTGATGTTACAATTCAGTACATTTTAATAAAACAATACAATCACCAACTGTAATATTTTCAAAGTGCATTTGTACATATTATATACATTTATTAAACTTGTCAATGGCAGTTTATTAAAGGTTGCAGACATTTTGATATACTATAATTATTAACGAACACTTCTGATGCAGATACTGCTATAATTGTAAATAATCGACAACACCTACATTATCTGTCAAGAATCGTATTCTTATCTGGCTCCATTCGAAATTTAAAAGACTAGTATACAAATATCGGTGAATAGTGGAATCAAATATTTCGAGTCCATAACTGATTAAGAAATAATTTTACATTATATAATTCTGTTACAATGTATTTGTTAGACTGTTTACATGTACAGTGGAACACGCATATAGTGAACACGCATATAGTGAAAACTCGGTTATAATGAACCTATCTCTGAGTCCCGACTAAAAACATACGTCATCTAATGTTAATCAATTCGCATAAACTCGCATATAGTGAATTTCCGGATATAATGGACGAAATTTGCTCTTTAAGATCACTATATGCGAACTCGGGTAGGTTGCCAATGAATAAATTTAATGTATGTTGGCAACTTTAGGCACAACACACGAGATACTTGCTCATTATGTTGAACTTTAACATCGATGTACATATTTTCAATGTTTCTGAGCAACAATATAATGATATAATAAATAAATAACACCATATTGGCATGAGATAATCCATACAAAATTTTGGCAATAGGAGGGCGACATTTCAAATGCGTATTTCTGTAAATATTTTGTCTTCGTTTTGTTTTCATAGCACATATGATATTTAAAATACATGCTAATATATAAATAAATTCAAGATAAGAACATATCACATTCATATATACTGTGCAACAATGCCAATTTTTTGTAAGGATTGAAAATAAGTTCTAAAAATAGTTTTCAATGATAGTTAAACGTTGCAGAACATAAAGTGAATACTGAAAACTTCACTAGAAATACAATTATTACATTACACATATTAGTAAACACAATGATAGTTAAGTACATATAAGACGTTTTTTGTTATTGCTATTTTAAGGAATTTGGTACAAATTAAATTATTTTAAACGGTCAGATAGGTACATGAGCCTCTTTAAAATGTGTATTAAATACTTTTATCGAAATATATTAATATATTTTGGACATTACTTTTAATTTTGTTTAATTTCGTCTTTCTGATCACCTTGTTATCAGGCAACCGAATAAACACCTATTAATAACGGGATAACTGCACTACGATGGGGACAAGTGAGACAACCGTGACGTAGAAATGTGGTGGGAGGTGCATGGGATCAAATGAGACTGGGAACAAGTGAGATTTTATATTTTTCCAGCATGGGAACAAGTGAGACTGGGAACAAATGAGAATGGGAACAAGTGAGATACTTTGCATGGGAACAAATGAGACAACCGTGACATTCAAATGTGGTGGGGGGGGGGCATGGGAACAAGTGAGATTTTATATTTTCTCAGCATGGGAACAAGTGAGACTGGGAACAAATGAGAATGGGAACAAGTGAGACACTTTGCATGGGAACAAATGAGACAATCGTGATATAGAAAAGTGGTGGGAGGTGCATGGGATCAAATGAGAATGGGAACAAATGAGACGGGGAACAAATGAGAATGGGAACAGGTGAGACGCACTCGTCAAAACGTATTCAGGGGACCTCAAAATATGTGTTTCCATCAAAATCTCGCAATCGAAATTTTTCATGATTCCTGAACTTCCTTTACACTGTGTATAAGAAAGTAAAAATAGATATAATTACCGGATTTTTTTTAAATTTTTTTGGGGCCTATTTGGTGCGCGTTTCAATGAAAATTAGTACAAACCCCATTTAACGGCTACCCTATTTTACATATATACTAAAAATTTAGAAATATACTGCATTTCTATTTGTTATAATTGATAATTGTAATGATTCTGGTGAGTAATACTGTCAGTGTATCAGTCAGCATATCTGACATATAACTAATTAACTGATAAATCAGACATTCAGTTTTAATCGTCGAGTGTGTTACACAGTGAGACTGTTTTTCTTGTAGCGTCTATTCTATTCCGATGATAGTACTGCTACTGGTAAGTAACAGCAAACAAACACCGTCTCTCATTTGTCGGCGAGCGTGTAACTAGTATTCTCTATCGCACTTGATTCTAAAACCGAGTGACAATATTAGTTAATTCACGTGACATGATGGCACAGTGCAGGTGATAGTATTCAGTCAGGACACTGATAACTGTAATTTCTTCCAGTCTCACGTAAAGCTGGAAATATAACGAATGAAATTGAAGAATTCATGCCGGGGATCCGGCGATATCATAAGAATATCTGTGGTAAGTACTAATATTGCTGCTAACACATATACCATGTACCTACTCAGTGAACAATCCAGAGTGTTTATTCGGGGGGGGGGGGGGTCGTCGAAATATGAAACATTACGGGGTAGTGGAGTATATATATATATTATATGTACATATATATATATATATATATATATATATATATATACCTATATATATAATACAGTAATGGATAATAATAATAATATGTGTGTGTATGTGTAGGCAGGGAGTTATCAGCAGATAGAGAGGAGCAGTATCGCCAGGTACTACAACTCTGGAATACATTCCTGCAGCTGGTACAAGGTAATATATCTACAGCTATATGTTGTTAGTAGGAAGGTGGTGGTATCATAGATCTTATATAATTTCCCAATGTTAATTTCCCTATGTATGGTAGTCGCTGGGACACACTGTGGTATGTACAACGTACATATGTACATACTAGCAGCGAGGATTTGTGTGTGTACTCTTTATAATTATTGCACACAGCTCTAGATATGTCAATATCCTTGTGTACATGTATGTATGTTTGCAGGAATACGGGGCACTTCCGCCATCACATCATCGGACATTAAGGCCGATATCAATGAGTTCATACCATGGCTGCAGGAACAACGAGGTATGTTATGTACTTGTAGCACTCGCACTATACATACTTCCATACCAAATAGATCAAATAAAACACCTCATGTTTCGACAGTTACTGACGTGTTCTAAATCAATTGTTTTATTTGCAGCCTAACGCTTAAGATCTTGTATATTTCAGTAAATATTAATTTGTTGTAATATATCCGGACTTGGACATGTGTTATGTCATTATATATATATATATATATATATATATATATATATATATATATATATATATATAATGTTTATTAGCTGCAGGCATGAGCGTCTGTTACCCTATCTAGTTTGTCTTTTATCTATTCGGTATATCCGTGTATAAAACAAGCCGATACTGAACAATGTCATGTAAATATATAGTTAATATAATTTATAATAGGTATTTAATGTTATATGACACTACACATGACAGTAACATACGTGTGTGTGTGTTTGTGCAGGTACACAATGGACTGAAGTCGACAAGAAAATGATTAAGGAATGCTTAGCAAACTGGAATCGGTTCCTTCAGGTGCGACCAGGTAACATTACAACTTGTGATACTATTACTAGTTTTTACGCAACCATTATTTCTCCTATAACTGTTCCATGGATCATTTGATTTTCAGGCGATATGCTAGTGACACGTTTGAATTTATGGTTAACTATCGTGGGATTATCATTCTACATAGTAGACCTAGGGTCTGATATTGGCACATCCGTGTATTTCGCAAGCAACGGACAATGGGGTCGGGCCATACTAACGTTGACTATTGTTTATGCCGCTGTCATCATTCAAACGGTAGTAAAATGGACAGAGTACGTCTGTGGTACAGTTCATGTAATACATTGCATTAACACATCACTGCATACTGTTACAGCGGATACATACACTGCACTGGTCCCATTGACCGACTACGTTACCTTTGCATGTTGCTGGTGAACTGGCCGGACGTGAAGCAATACTTCGCACTGTGTCGCCTAGAGTGGAAGCTGCACAAGTCACCGGCGAGTAGCGCACATCTGGTACCGGAGTGGCACCAGAGGAGGCGTAATGTAACACTCCTGAAGTTCACCGAAGGTGTATGTGAGGCGTGCCCGCAGGCCATTCTGCAACTCTGCTTCCTGGTGCCAGATTTATACGGGCACTTGACATGGACAGGTAAGTATCATCACACACACACACACACACACGTGTGCAAACAAACCAACACTGGGCCGATATGTTGTAGACTACCTCCGTATTGTTTCGGCAATTATTTCGATGTGCGCGGCGGGGGCTGCGCTCGTGAATCGGGAGAAACTCAATAGGATTTTTAACAACATCGGCTTGCCCGCTAGTGAACTGGTTGTGCTGTTTATGTGGGCGGTGCCGGTGACAGGTGAGTTGTGCACGTGCTGTCGTACGTGTTTTTTATTACAAGCTTTTATTTAGTTTCACTTGTGAGTCTGTCTGTCTGTCTGTCTGTCTGTTGAGGGATTGAACAAAAGAAGATTAATGCATGTATTACTATATACTATACCTTTTCCAACTGTAATTCAGAAAGTGTCAACTGTAATTCAGAATTGTCAACTGTAATTCAGAAAGCATCAAATGAAATTCAGAATAGTCAATTGTAATTCAGAAAGTGTCATTTGTAATTCAGAAAGCGTAAATTGTAATTCAGAAAGCGTCAATTGTAATTCAGAAAACATCGATTTTAACTTACTTAGTGTTGAGATCATGAAAAAATATTATTGCGAGATTTGGATGTAAATATGTGTTTTGATATTCTCTAAATACAATCTGATTATATTATGTATATTATTATTATATTAAGTTAATTGTAGATTTTCTTTAGTCAAATTTTTCCTTTTCAAGATATATTAAGTTAAAATGGATGTTTTCTGAATTACAATTGACACTTTCTGAATTACAAATGATGATTTCTGAATTTCATTTGACGCATTCTGAATTACAGCTGACAATTCTGAAATTCATTTGACGCTTTCTGAATTACAGTTGACAATTCTGAATTACAGTTCACACTTTCTGAATTACAGTTGACAATTCTGAATTACAATTGACACTTTCTGAATTACAGTTGGAAAAGGTGTAGATATAAAGTTTTCGGTAAATAGTCGGCTTAGCAACGGTAACAACAGAAATACGACGTTTTTTTTTTGACAGTTGTGCTTCGCATTTTGAATGTACAACAACGATTTAGATATTAATAAAATAAAAGTGATTTATTATAATTAGAAGAGAACTGTGTTTATGTCAGTGTATAACATTAGTATTAGTTAGTGTAATTCCCTATATCATTGCAAAGAATGTGTAATCCGATTCCTCACTTATCACAGACTAAAAGGAATAAAATAAAATAAATGAATATATGAACATTTACGCCTCCACGCTTTTATTTATTTTTCTTTTAGTGCAATTTAATAAAGCTTGTTTTTAAAAATTATTTGTTTATTTATTGTTTTACTGACTACTGTGTTCTGTTTGCTTGCTTGCAGTGTCCCGACTGTTGTCCGTGACTCTGTTACTGACTCTGTACCCGTACTGGGTTCTGGCTGGTGTGTTCCTACACCTAGTACTGCGCGTTGTGTTCTGCTGTAGTACTACGGCAAACTCCAGCGCACTGAATAACATTATCGATATGTGCTTGTACACTCTGCAGTACCTGATATCACCATTCGCGGTCGCTGACTCTGTTACCTATCGGCGTGTGTATCACGCCACTCATTTCCTGGTTAACACTGCTGCGACGACAGTGTGGGCCCTTGGTACACCCCTGGAGACCGCACACCCCGCCTTGTACACTGCCATCATCTGCTTCAATGCAGTTATGTTTGCTGTGGGACTAGTGGGCTGGCAACTGCACGAGTACCACTGGCCCGATAGTTATCCCAAGCATTAATGGCTGAACACTGGACATTGCTGTAGTATTCGTACTGTTATTTAAACTAAATATTCACACTGACAGTGATTGAAGACACTAGTGATTAACTAACCAAAGAATTCTCGGTACATCTGTTTACATTTTCATTTAAAAAACCGTAATTGTACAATTAACTATTTCGTTTAAATGATTTTTTTGTCTTAAAGTGACTTTTTACTTCAAAACATCAGAGTGTAAATTTAAAGAGTAGTAAATGTATACACTTAAAAAGTATAAACCTCAGATTTTAATGTACATTTTTTATATTGCATTAGTGACGTTAGAAATTATTAGGTTGGTAACGTTGCGTTGTTGAATATTACTATTTTGACATTCGCAAATAAATATTGTCAAATACGGACAACAAAGCAGAACTACGTGTAGATAGAAACAATAAACAACACGATATTGATGAAATCAAATGCGAAATAAAATCAGAAAACAAGGAAATATATACAGTTAAAAAGGGACCAATAATTAAAGATACTGAATATGAGTTCGTGAATGTGGATACTTGGAAAATGGAAGAAGTAGAAGACAAGGAAGAATCTCCGATGGATAATAATTTCACTGAGAGTAGCGACAAGGAATCGGACACGGAGATATCCGTAAATAGTGACACCGTATAAATGTTCTGGATGTAACAATATTTCAGTCAACGTCAAGTTGACTGCGTCATATGCGAATACATACTGGTGAGAAACCGTATGAGTGTTCTAGATCCAAAAATGTTTCAGATATCGTTCAAATTTGGTGTCTTATATCCGGATACATACTGATGAGAAACCGTATGAATGTTCTAGATGTGAAAAATGTTGCAATGTGCATGCAAGTTTAGTGCGCTATATGGATACACATAATGGTGAGAAACCGTAAAAATGTTCCATATGCAAAAAAGTGGCACATTCCGTGTGTCACATGCGAACACATACTGGTGAGAAACCGTATGAATGTTGTAGATGTAAAAACTGTTTAGAAAATGTTCGCATTTGGTGTCTCATATGCGGACACATACTATTGTGGAAATTTTAATATCGGTTCGTTAATTAATTTAAACAATTTACATTTAATCGCATATACCATATCCAGGAAAAATGTATTACTTGCTTGAACAGTTATTACAACGCAAATAATTTTTTTTTGTATTTTATTCTTATATCTAAAACTTTTCGAAATTGCTTCAAATAAAATGTATGATTTTTGTTTATAATTTCTTTAGAACCTTTAATGGCTATGGCACACCTATCATACAGCATCGTAGAAAATATGATAAAAAAAAGAACACACGACGAAAAATACGGACTCCTCTATTTTCATCACACAGCAATACGATACAACGAAGGTGTCTCATTTCACACGTATCTTTTGTGTCTCATTTTACGATAGTTTGGGTTTATATTTGTCATTTTAGTTTGAAAAACGGATGCGTTCCGTCCATATACGTACGTTCGTTCATTCTTTCGACATTTGGCCGATTGTTAAATTATTCTAGGTTTCTATAAATAATTGTTCATTTCTCTGTCGCATGATTTCTTTAAATACATATTACTTTTACACCGTGATTTAGTGTAAAGGAAGAAAACGCCGAATACAAGTGATGCTAGCGTTGACGAGTTTAAAGCAAGTTAGAAGCTGGTTCGCGAACTGGAATTCATAGTGTTGTTAGGCATGAAGCAGGCAGTTAGTTCAGACAAAAAAGCACCTGATGCCTATGTGGAGAAATTTGTAAACTTTATCAACCCTGAAGGTTCCGGTATCAGGAATTTTAATTGCGTTGAAACAGCACTTTTCTTTTTGGAAAAAAAATGCCAAGACGGATCTACACAAGCCAAGATGAAATGTAACGGGCTGACCCACACACCAATGAAGGACAGATTGGCACTTTTATTGTGCAGTAATGCAAGTGGAGATTGTAAGAGTTGCCCTTTTTCAAATTCTGCACACTTTTCAACAACATTTAGTGCTAACTGGGAAACTACCGGTACTGTGGAAAGCGAATAGTAAGACTTGGGTAGCAGGATTTCATTTTATAGAGTGGATGAATGATGTTTTTGCGCAAACAGCCAAGAAATACTTTGAAAATAATTCGCCCCTTAAGTATTTGCTGGTTATGTACTTTATTTTACTATGTATACGAAAGTACAAATTGGAGCATGATGTGTAACTGGATGTTTGTTTATAATTTATTTAAACCCTTTAAGCAGGCATGTATCATATTACAATGATCATTTCCCCTTTTTTTAACAATGTTTTGTTGGGTAGATTCATTGGCAGATCATTCCCACAACGGGTGTTGTCAGTTGTAATAATATATCATTCATCTACGTCAGTATATACTTACCTATCTGTTTCCCTTATCGGTTTGTACGTATGCATGTTTTGGCATTGTACAACATTAGTTGTAGCTATATTCAGTTCAGAGTTTAATAAGATATAAGGGTTCATTGTGCAGAAATAATATCATTCGTTTGTGTCAATTCATATATGTTTTTATATTGTATTCCTTTCATTATATACATTTAATATAAAATAAACAAAGAATTAACAATATACATATTACATATTACAGTCTATTCAAACCCATATAGAAGTGACGTCATAAAAATTATTGATAAGCCCCGCCCCTTATGCCAATACGAAGTTCGTATAGATTTATACGAGTAAAATGTGTAGGATAGATATAATTTATTTTGTTAATGTCGCGAATAAAATGGATCTGATATGACGTCACTCCTATACAGTACATATTTAAAACATGAATCCACTATGTGAAAAAGTCTTACAATTAGTTTGGGGGCGCCTCAAAGCCTCTGGCCCCTACGCACGTGCCTTTTTACCCTAATGGATAATCCGCCACTGCTCCTATATGGCTTGGAATAAACCTTATCTACGTACATTATAGTTGTATTCTATTTGTCAGTGCTGGATTGATCCAATAAAATCAGTTCATTTTCGAGATCAGATCAGAAAAATCAGATCAGATGCATAAATAGAACAACTTTTGTGATCCATAACCTTGACTAATTTGACAGTTGACAGGTTTAGTAAACATAACCCAGTAAAACATTTAAGATACAAAATGGAAGACGCAGAATCCAAATAAATAACCTCCATTTTAACTAATGATCCGGATTCAGCAAACTGATTCTACTAAATTGTGGATTACTTCAAACTGATTTGGATCACAAAATATTAGAGTGGGGATAAAGTGATCTTTACAAATAGAATGACTACTAAAGTGATCCAACGTACATATGTGAGTTGGATCGATCCAAATTGTCAAATAGAATACACCTAGTACAAAAATGTAGAACATTAAGTCAGATCCCTTGTAAACAAGTATTCTATACGTAATACTTATTCTTAAAACTTGTCTCTGTTCTAGACTAGTTTTCTAGATTCTCTATTAGATAAGAAATTATTTTACAAAGTGTATTGCTATCAGTGACCGTGCCCGAAAGGCCGTTATACTGTCTGACAAAGAAATTCAGTTACTAATAGCATCTTAACAATGATTTAATACATTTTTATAAGCAAGTTTCACTTTAAATAAGTAATGAATGACAATGCTATTTTGCTAGGCATCATATCCTGGCTCCGTAACTTTACAATATGTTAACAAATAAATAATAAAATAGATAATGTAGTTTCGATTTCACAATTTTTATTATAAATACAATAAAATATTGTGCTTTTATACCTGTTTCTAATTTCTTTATCTTGATAGGTAATTTGTTATATTGATGAAAACCTTTATGGAAATTTTGTTTAACTATGTTCTATTAAAAGAAGATCGTGATTGACTGCTGTAACTACTTGATTAGGTATATTCATCAGCACTGCAGTATATCAACGTGTCATCAGCGAGAAGATAATATCAGAGTTAGTTAATACACTTGAAATATCATTCATATGCATACATACAATAGTGTTTTACAGTACATATAATGCAAAGTTATTTGAAATTGTCCAATATAAAAGTTCATTTATTGGCAGTTGCAGTATTGGTATACTATAGCTAGCAAATCTACGCTAATATTACTTAAAAGTACTCCATTATTCACTTATAATCCGTACACGTAAACACAACTAATTTACAAAGTATAAATATATCTAACACTAGTGTTTTACTAAGTGATTCAAGTACAATTAATGATGAATTGTTCAAATATACACATAGTAGAGAAGTACGTGATTATATAATGTTTAACTCTACATATTATTAGACGAATATTAGTAATACAACATGACTGGCTGTGAGCCTGGCCAGAGATATACCTGCAGCAAGGACAGCAGTTACTCAGTTCTTTCTCGTTTTACTGGTAGAACCATTATCTGATTATTACATTCATCTGCCATTTGACGTAATGTATCTTTAAATTCTGGATTAACTGTGTCCAGTGGCGTGCGTCCCTTGTTATCTCTGGTGTGCATCGACAGACCATTCATAATCAACACTCGAACAGTTTCTTTGAAATGTGCAAATTCTTTCGTTCTATTTCTTCTTGATAGACATTTAAATTCAGAATTAAAGCACGTTGCTAAACCATGCAATGCTGTCTCGCCGTCTTTATTTACAATATTAATAAGATCTTTATTTAGTTGGAGAATTAGTGATACTGCTTCAGCACATGCACCCCTGGCTGCTGAATGAAGAACGGTATTGCCCGGTATATCCACCATGGCAAAGTCCACACCACACTCGACAAGTACACGTATTGTTGAAAGAATATGCTCATCATCTCTATATGTGCAACTATAGGGTATAACATGCAATGCTGTCTCGCCGTCTTTATTTACAATATTAATGAGATCTTTGTTTAGTTGAAGAATTAGTGATACTGCCGCAGCACATGAACTGCGGGCTACTGAGTGCAGTACGGTATTTCCCTGTATATCCACCTTAGTAAGGTCCACACCACACTCAACAAGCACACGTATTGTTGAAAGAATACCCTCCTCATATTTATATGTGCGACTATAGGGTATAACATGCAATGCAGTCTCGCCGTCTTTATTTACAATATTAATAAGATCTTTATTTAGTTGGAGAATTAGTGATACTGCCGCAGCACATGTACCCTTAGCTGCTGAATGAAGTACGGTATTGCCCCGTATATCCACCTCTGTAAGGTCCACACCACACACAGCAAGGACACGAATAGTTGCCAAAATATCTTCTTCGTTGTGAAAATAAGCGATGACATGCAGTGGTGTCTGACCGTTATAGTCAGTTTCATTGATTGTAGCCCTATCTGTTTTGATTATAATGGGTACCATCTTGTGATTTGCATATTCAGATGCTATATGAAGTGCGTTACGACCAAACAAATTGCGTTGTGTCGGTGCGGCACCATTATCGAGCAGCCATGTTGCGATTTCCATGTCCCGTCTCTGCAATGCGAGATGTAATGGCGGCTTATTCTCCTCCCGACATGGCTGGTTTATGTCGGCACCATTATGGTATAGTAATTGTGTCATACATAAATCTCTATTCACCACAGCGTAGTACAGCAAATCCTGCTGTTGTACCAGTGCCTGAACCTGATTTCTGGTCATTAAGTTAAATACACCTAGCACGGCTCTAATGACTTTATACCTTACAAGGTGTATTAATAATATTGGTGACGGATTTTCCTTATAATAATTGACAACAACTGTGACTCGTTCGTTGGCGTACTGTAATACGTCCCAATGAATATTATTGTTAGCAAGTGTATACTTCAATGCCCCGGTGTAATACGTATCGGCAGTTCCCTTTACAGTTTGATCGTGCCGGATGCTGGTTTGTATTATCCGATGAACAGTATAGTGTGCATAGGCCTGATTAAACAATGAAAATTCCGTAAGAATTACCAGCGCTTCATCTAATATGCATGGGTTGTCATGGTTATCTAACAATTTTAATAAACCCTCCTTTTCTATACAATCTGGATTCACATACGCTGCTACATTGACCAGTGTTACAGCCAATTTCCATTTATGATCGGTCTTGTTCTCGAGCTGTTTCAAAGTTAGCAGCATTGATGCATAAACTGAACGGTTGTCATATTCAGTTAACGGATCGTTTAATAATCCGTCAGCTCCCTCCTTCAGTTGTTTGATATAATCAGCCAATACTATGGGTATATTGGAATTATGTTTAGTTCGTTTGTATATGTAAGATGTCGCTACCTGCAAAGCAAGCGGCAGGTAACCTAACATTCTAGCAAGCTCTTTCCATGTATCCTGCATTGTTTCTATACATGTTTGACTGAATTTTCTCTGGAATAATTGCAGGCTGCTTGCAATGTCCAATGACTGTAACGGATAATAGTTTACTGAAGAACCAGAGTTCCATTCTGTATAACGACTGGTGACCAGCACGTGCAATGTTATGTCTTCCAGTTGAATTCTAGTAGGCAAATATTTATAAACATTCTGTACATGTTCAACGTTATCAAATATGAGTAAAGCTGCACCATCATTGAACGATCTGTATGTGTCACGTACTGTGTCAATATCAGTGTTAGCATCCACTTTTACTTTTCTCGCTAATCGATCAAATGATCTGAGAAGTTGTTCTTCTGTTTCTGCGTTTATCCAGTATCTGTCCCGGTACACGTCTGCATTGACGGAGGCAAATTTTCGAGCTAACTGGGTCTTGCCCATGCCACCCATCCCTGCTACAACAACTACTGGATACTGATGGAAATGTTGCATAATAACGTTCAACTCCGTCACTCTGCCAATGAAAGTGTCCACGGCTAGTTCAATATTGTTGATCGGGCTGCGTCTTGGCGCATGTGTGCATGAGGTACTAGCAGTAAGATTATTATTTTGAATAAAATTGTCTATGTTGCATCCAGATACATTAGTAGTAATGTTGCCGCTGCCTGCAGACGTTCGTGGTTGGCTACTGTTGTCTGCCATATTTGCTGGTGTGTTTTCTGTTCTGTTTCTAGTCGTTCCTTGCACGGCTGACTCCTGTATTATCTCGGTGTACCTGGAAGAATGTGCGCGTGACATTTCAACTAGTAACGTGCGCATGCGTGTGTGTACCGGTTCTGCTGTATTGCGATCCACCATTATAACATATACGAACCACATTGCACTTGCTACACATGACCGGGTCAGTTCAGTATTCTACAAATCCGTAATAATGTTCCCCGACAACTAATCAAATAAACAATGTACTTATGTTGGAATTATTGTCGTACATATAACGGTTGTTGATTCCTTGTTATCTATTGTTGTTTGTTCATGTAACCGTATCATTATAATGGTGAATCGCTACCGAAGTAGAACCGGACACGAAACCGAACATGAACGCTGAATAACTGACAGACCAAGATACATAGAACTAACAACAATGCACGTGCTACTGCGTAAAACAGCTGATAATCTCAAGCGTTATTATCTATTAGATAAAATGTACTTTAAACACTGTATTTTAGTCTGAATATTCATGACGGTTTTATTTCACAAGTACATTGTGTTAGTCATCATATATTATCCGGTTCTGGGCCAGACAACTACAGTGGACCGCCCGCTTTACAATTGTTACAGAATATGGTCATATCTCTTTGCGACCAACTCTACATTTAATGTACGATAAGCCTTCAAGACTCAAATATGTTTAGTACAGATTCCTATCGTAAAGCGGGAGTACTAACTGTACTGGTAAATGTGAATCAAACACTCACAGTATATATTCACTGGACCTGCTGCTGATGCTGAAGATTTACTTCAGGGAGGGCAAGTGGTGCGGAACTTTCTGATCTGTCAAAAATAGAATAAACGTTTTATTTGTCCTTTGCATTTGGCAACAATTTGGTTAATCCTAAAGAACATGCGTCACGAGAAACTTGAATTGTATACATTTAAAAGTTTAACAATCTAGGTATTGAAAAATATAACTTACCAGGGTTGTACTGGCTGATATTACTGATGCTACTGATTATATTTTGTTATTATTATTTTACTCAAGTAAAGTAGTATGTGTTGATATATTATTATATTTTAATTGTAAATAAAATATTGATAAATTAAATAATTTAATAGAACAATAATGTTTACAATTTAATTTGCAATAGTGCAACATATTTATGGAACAAACAAATACACAGATATTACTTACCAGGGCGGGACTAGAGAACATTATTGATGATGTTCTGCTTTATTTATAGGTTCGAAATTTAGCGAAGGAATCTGAAAACTAGACAATGTTAATTTACGTTTCATTTCAAGGCACTAACGACAATGTTATTTAGTAATGATTATTACTAATCTCTAATATAATAACAATTTAAAGTAAATTGTCGCGGACTTTGTGCTATTTATTGTAAGATTTTCTCGTCGATTGATTTGCTGTTTATTTGATAAAGTTGTTATCATTTATATACTCGAATGATAACATAAATACTTGTATAAATATATTTATTCTTAAAGAGGAAAAAAACCTGCTTTATATCATATTTGTTTCAAATATTTGGCGAGATATGAAAAGTTCCATTTTAATTAAATATTTCCTGATTAATCAAATTTCTGCATTAACAAATGTGAATTATGCATTACTTTACATATGTAGCAACGAAACAAGGTTGGACTGACTGGTGTCGATGTGTCGACTATTAATGAAGAACATTATGAAATAAATAGAATATACAAATGGTATGAATGTTTGATGAATATAATTAGATCATATTTGTATATTACAGTAATGAAATGTATAGATATTGAAATAAATGATTGAACAATAATGTCTACGAATGTAACTAAGTTTATCTGTGCTAATACCAAACTAATCATTCTGGACAGGACTCACAGCTTACAAAGCACGTGAAGAATCTTTGAAAACCTAAGTAGAATACATTTTTATTGTGATCTGTCAAAGAACTGTGCTTGAACATAAATAGTTTCTAACGAATCATGTATTATTATGATGCACGTTATTTCTGAAATTAACGGTGCACGATTATCGATGGGAAACCGGTTTTCGGTTAACCGATTAACCCGATAATTTTGGCTAATTTTTACTATTCGAATAACCGGATTATCAACTCGAATAGTTGAATACTTTATTGCGCACATTTTTATTTATTTGAAAACTTAAAAGAAAGAATGATCCAACGCAGGAATAAAACCTTAATGACACTTATCATTTGCCTGCACACTGGAAGTATCCTTAAAACAAATCAATATTTCGAATATTTGAACAAAACCGCAACAATTGCATATGCTAATAAGTTAATTAATCGAATGTTTTCCAACAGTAGTGAAAGAGTGGATAGTATCGAAGACAACGAAAATTCTAATTCAACTGATTCGAACAACGATTTCAACATAAATGTAAATCCCAACATACATCAAGATCGTCTAAATCAAGAAGTGCACAGAGCAATTAGTTCAATTGGAAATATTCCTACTCGCTCAGAGAATTGTCCTATAAGCAATGTAATAAATGAATTCAAATCATTTGATTTAAGCAGAAAACGGGGAGATTTATTGGAAAACTTATACCAAGGATGGATGACTATCAGACCAACATCAACAGCAAATGAGCGAGTATTCTCAGTCGCATCTAATTTTGTAACGAAGATACGCTCTAAATTAAGTTCGAAATCACTAAATGCCTTGATTTTCTTAAAATATTATTTCTTGAAAGAGAACAAATATAAAATATACTTTTATCTTTAAAGATTAACCAGCAAATTAAATAAATGATTTGTGAATTACAAGCATCTTTGTGTTTTAACCGGTTAACCGGTTATTTTGAACATTTACTATTTGATAACCGGATAATAAAAAAAGTCGAATAATTCCCATCCCTATGCAAGATTCAGATATTGATTCTGTTCTACAATTACAATATCCTAAGTTAGCAACAGTTATCTATATTTAATGATTAATTAATCTATTAATATCTGCTATAATGTTAGTAATTATATAAGGTGCGTTAGTTTACTTATCAAACACGAAATAAATACAGTATAATAGTTATTCGGTTATCACATCTGCTACATACAACTGATAACAATTCATTTCACCAGCCAAGACAAATAAAAAGGTTCCAGAAAGAACGACGAATATTAATGAACAAAGTATGTATAACAAAATAACTTACCTGCGAATATTGACAAAATGTTCTGTATTTTTAATGAAATATTACTTCTTTCATTCGTGTATTAATAATTAATATACATAATATGTACATACTCCTAGTTTTATTGGCGAATATAAAATGGAAATATTGTAGAATGTATATTCTAAGCTGTTATGAACTAGCATTGCATCTAAAGCAGCAAATCAAATATCCGCTGATTCAAATAATAATTAGAATTGTATTATTTAATATTAATTTTCACATAGAAAATTATAAAATCTAAAAATAATATATTTTTCATTTATATTTTCAAATATGAATGATGAAATTGTAATATTTCTTGTCAGAATCAAAACTAATTCTAATATTTTACCTTCTAACAATGGAAAACTGCGGGAAAATGAGAGGGAATATAAGAATAATAAGAAGACTTATTATATCTCGCACTAACTCATCACTAAAATATACTGAATTGACATCAGGTGGCATTGATATCTGGTTATATTCCTGAATCATTTTGATTGATAACACTATCAGTGTAAAGATAAATTTATCTATAGAGCGAATGCAAAGATGGAGTTTCATCGATGCGCAAACACAACTTAATTTATCGTGAACATTTCCTTGTACAATATTTAAAATATCGTAAAATATATTTCGCTGTTTTCAATCAACTATAAATAAGGCCATTCCTTATGATTACGGCCTAATACGTTGTTAATCTATTTGAAGCAATTACAATGATTATAACGTACATGATTGATAGTATTAACAGCCGACATATTCTCCCTAAATACACAAATACTAGGTTATATTCCACCAGTCACATTGCATTTGCAGAAAAATGTATTAGTATTAGATAACATTATATCGTCAAACAAAATGTTGATCATTTCCTCAGCAAAAGAAACTTATTTAATAAAATAGTTTTGTTAGAAGGGCATATTTCACTAATATTAATATAATATTTCAATAAGTTTTGTTTTATATTGTTCTTTATTTATTTATTTTTTTCAATTTGTATGCTCTTAAGTAAAAATATAATATGCTTATATTGTTCATTTATATGCTACATTTGTATGATATTTTTTTATGAATTTTTATAGCAATTGGAATATTTTTAAAATTTATTGAAATTCTTCCATATAAGCCCAGCAAAACAGAGGTCATACAAACATGGCGCGCACTTCCTTCCGGCTTCATTCCGCTGGTCCACAAATCGATGTTATATTCCGTCTATAGTTTCTTTACTCAAAGGATAATGAAAACAACATAAGGATAAATTCAATTGGCAAACTTATATCAAAAGTTTTATTAATAAAGCATTTATAAAATCCACGATAATATTGTAAAATGACAATTAAATAAAATTAATGATTTGTGCTTATCTTTTAATGAATTATCAGTGTGTAAATTTGGATTTATTTCTTTTATTCTAATTTTTAAATATTGCAATAATTCTATAAAACGTACACACTGTAATAAAACGTAAAATGACTAATAGTGCCATCTACTGTCAATAACTTATACTACACCAATCCTACATCACAGTATAAATGAGTAAATACTTATATTTACTGTATTTATACTGTGCTTTTACATCCTATTTAATGGTATTAACATTAACAAGTTCAGTACCTGCATTTAAAAGTCGTAATGAAATGTTAAGATATTACAGTCCAATAAAATCTAGAATATTTATAACATTCTCTTGCACAGCGAACGTGATTACTGTTGTTAATGTTGAAAATAACCTATGGTTGGCAACACTGTGGAGAAGTTGCGCAAGCGCAACCACGGCATGTCAACGGTTGGCGGCATAACATTTGACAGAACACGAGGCACGAGCTGTTATGACATACATATATGCATGTCAATATTAAATACAAATAACAAACAGTAAATAAATTATAATAATAACTAATAAACACAACAAGTACCATCGCAATGGAAGTGCCCAGTGAAGTGTTGCAGAAGTTAGTGTGCGAGAGATGCAGCGGGTATCTGTCCAGAGGACCCGTGCATCTGGTAGAGATTGGCAGATACCGGTGCGGCCGATGTTTGCCATCGGAAGAAGACAATTGCACGAGAATTGAAGCTTACGAGGAACTGGCCAAACTCATGTCCTTTCCTTGTAGATACCAGGAGAATGGTTGTACAAGCAAGGTGCCTTTCACGGACAACGAACGCCACGAGCAGGCCTGCCCGTACCGCGAATATCTGTGTCCGATTGCAGAATCAGGCCAGTGTGAGTGGGCAGGGCTTCACACAGAAATCCTAGAGCACTGCCAGCAGGATCATCCCACGAAAGTTGTAGAAAATTCCTACAAGTTTACATACGACATTACACGGCCAAGCTTGAATAATTACATTCTCTTTGTATTCGAAGTTCTGTTCCTAATTCAGAGTAAAGTGTGCACGGCCACTCGGAACATTTATCATGCAGTGCAGCTCATTGACGATCCGGCCCGAGCGTCCGATTTCAAATTCACACTCGACATTCGAAATAACGACAGAGTATTTATCATTCCTGGCGGTGTATTGTCTCGTGAACTACTGGTTCTACAAGAGGATACCTCCGTGGTGACGGGCATCAACAGCTTGCTGGAATTACTGGGAGACTTCAAGGACACCACCTTCACGGTAACTATAGAGTGCAGCGGTCAGGGAACCAGCAGCTCAAACACTCTGGACCATGTCACACCACCAGTGAAGACATTAGAAGTGACAGTGTCGTGTGGTGAATGTTGGACTGTGACAGAGCCGGTGTACCGAGGGGACTGGCTGTGCAAGAAACATGCACCTGAGCAACGTACATGCAAGTACAGTCCTCAAGGATGTACGTACTCAGATATTAGTGTGAAGTGTAAGAATCACGAGTGGTACTACTGTCAGTACAGACCGCGGTGTTCAATATGCTCACAAAGTATGACTGGTACGACTCTGGACTCACACTACGCGCAGGCGCACGGTGACGTCACATACAGGATCGGCACAGTGTGCACTGTTAGTCCGGCAGCCGGGTATAACCGGTTAATAATCGACTGTGACTTTGGTAGGGCGGTGTGTGGGTACAGACTGACTGACTCTTACTTTGTACTGTGGGTGTACACTCCCGTGCCAAGTAGACAATTATACGAGTACAAATGCACGGTGGAACTCGGTCATCCGGACACGGGACACACACTCACACGTACACCAGCTGTAAGGTACGACCGAGTGGACGACTGGGCCGTGTATATCCCACTATCTGACTATAAAGCATGTGTCCATGATAACGAGGTAAATATAAAAATCAACATCGTCAAATTCGACGACCCGTCACAATTCATGGTCTAATGTTATGAATATTAGTTACGTAGTATATAAGTTATATGATCGTTCAGTATTCTATATAATATGCTCCAATCCTGTGTTCTAAACTGCTCTATGGAAGATTGGCAAGATATAAGTAAAGAAAAAAAATCATTATTTTTTATTTACTGCTATGACTATATAATTTTTTTAAGAGGTCGCCATTTTGATTACTGTTCCTCTAGCTGTTTTAGAAAATTTTCTACAGTATATTTTTGTAGTGTTGTAGATCTCATTTATAAATATCTAAATATGCTTCGTTCCAAATCATTCACTCGACTTACGAACAAACAGAACTGATTAATTTGTGTGATAATTGGAAAAACGAAATATAAGCATTGTTATTTCTTATTTACTCAACATATTCACATCGAGAATTCAACTTACGAATTATTACTAATTTGTAATTATAATTATTACATATTTTTGTGTCTACAGAGTAATTTCATTTACATGTTTGTACAATTTTGATAAAAACACAATAGACTATTTTCATAACAGTATTTTTATGTATAAGAAAACGAATTTTAGTTTGTAATTTTATTGTATGTGTCTTCAAACTATAATAAATTTATTTTCGGTAACCTTTTCTTTATTATTTCACAAGTACCTATTATTGACATTGTCAGATAAATGTGCTAACCTTTTCCAATCAATTGCGACATAATGAAAGAAGATATTTAGAGTATGCAGTGAATCGTAGATCATTTTCGGCCTGTTCATATTCTTGTGAATAATGCAGGAGTTGCCCGACTAACCATTCTTAGGTAAATAAATATAATAGTACATTGTACACCAAGGGAGAGAAACCACTTATTTTTCCTGAGGTGTAGATTGAAGCCCGAGGGCTACAAATACATCGAGGGAAAAATGGTGGTCTCTCCCGAGGTGTATATACTATTTTTTCCACGTTCGGGAGTAGAAACACTTAATTTCATAAATAATGAATTATAATAAGCCTTTGGAAATGTTTCCATGCAACGCGTACCATGACAACAGACATTTATTTACAAAAACCTTTGTTATAATAAAAACTCCCTTACAGAAAGTGTTTTCGTCCCTAGGGAGTAAATGCTTCATTTCTGTCCCGCGTTTGACGCCATAGAAACCGACTTCTACTCCCGGACGTGTAAAAAAATTAATATAGTTATTACAATTTTTCTACACCTTGACGTTTGATAAAATGCAAACTAAAATTGAACTTGACTTTCCAATAACTATCGTGTAGAGTAGAAGGTTCAACGGGGAGTGGCACAAAGTCATTGACATTCCTCCAGTTGGTGAGGTATTTATTATAAGTTCTTAGAACAAAACATCTATTAACAAACTATCTACTATAATATGAGTTTTGGGAAAACTTATTTATTTATAGGTACATACATATATGGTCATTCATTAAAAGAGAATATTTTTTACTAAATGTATGAAGGAATAATT
This sequence comes from Carabus problematicus, assembly GCA_963422195.1. NCBI lineage: Eukaryota > Metazoa > Arthropoda > Insecta > Coleoptera > Carabidae > Carabus > Carabus problematicus. The sequence continues at coordinate 18,155,339 of OY728578.1, forward strand.
TTAGTGCAACTTAATAAAAGCGTGTTTTTAAAAATAAGTTTTTTATTTATTTGTATATAATATATTCGTACCATATGAGGAAACTGTTGATTTAGTTGTATATATTCATTGCATACTACAAAAATGAAGTAATGTATGATACAAAATAGAACGTACTATATGTATAATTAATTATATATGTATATTACTATATGTATATATAATCAATTAGGGAAACAACTAATAATCTATTATTAGGTATTTAATTGGTTTACTGTCAATGTAAAGATATTACATAAAACCATATTAAACTACTGTAATGAAATTATACGTACATATATTTGAAATGTCAAATCAAATTGTTCAACCGATATGCCTAATATTTACAGATAATTTGAATACTAGACAACCTGCAATACATTCATGTAATACTGGTTGCACTACATTCTTAATTTAAAATTAACATATGTAGCGAAACTGCTATTTATTTTAATAAATATCTGGGACTTCTAAAATACACTTATCTAAATTACAAAAAAAGAATTAAATTAATTGTTTAGCTACTTTCTTACATTGGTATTTTATATGCATATACAATTTTCAATTTTCTGTTATTAATAATGCCCTGATGTTTGGTTGATTGTACAATTTCTAATTTACTATCAATAATTATTATGGTCAGATCACTATCATGTATAATTTGTACAAATTTATTTTCATTTGTTATACACAGATTTACATTTCTCGTAATTTAATGTTAATTTATTGCTGTTCAACTAATTTTCTATTAAATGAAGATCGTGGTTGATAGCTCTATCTAAATATATTTATAAGCACCACTGCAGAATATCAACGCGTTATCAGCAAAACGATGAATATCACAGTTAGTACACTTAAATGATCATTCATATACATACAGTAGTTTCTTACATTATAATGCAAAGATATTTACAATTATCCAATATAAATGTTCATTTCCCGGCAGTATTGGTATACCTGCTATAGTTAACTAATTAACATTAGCATTACTTAACAGTACTGCATTATTAACTTATTAATACATACACGTGAACACTAAACTTACTTATAATAACCTACATATTAATAGATGAATATTACTATCACATTACGATCATCCTTGTCGTTTCACTCAATAGCACCAAACTGATTATTACTGATTATTACATTCATCTGCCACTTGACGTAATATTGTAAATTGAAAAAAAATGTGCAAGTTCCCTATTATGTGTTAATGTAATGTATTATAGGAACTGTACAACACACGTACTCATTCCATTTCACTCCTGTATGAATGATGACAGCAGCATAAACCATTGCCAATGTTACCATGGCCCGGCCCCATTGTCCGTTGCTTGCGTAATACACGGATGTGCCGATGTCAGACGCCATGTCTACTATGTAGAATATAAATCCAACGACAGTGAGACATAAATTTAAACGTGTCACTTGCATCTCGCCTGAGACATGCAAATAAACATAATAATAATAATAGTAGTCGTCCAAACTAGTGATAATAATATCACCAGTTGGAATGATGTTACCTGCTCGCGCCTGAAGAAACATATTCCATCGTGGTAACCATGTGTTGATCCATTTCTTATTGTCTTCAGTCCATTGTGAACCTGCACACGCATACACACACACACACACACGTATGTTATTGTCATGTGTAGTTTTATAGAACATTCAATAACTATTATATTAGCCGTATTTTTACATGATATCATTCAGTACCCCCGGGTTTAATTATTACTCTTTAAAAGCATTTTTATTAGAAATGTGAGCATTCATACCATTTTAATTAATACCAATCAATGCTAATAACCTATCCCTACACCTGTACCAAATTTCAGAGCTCTAAAATATATAATACAGAAGTAATCGCAACTTTTTCAATTTTACATGTTAATTCCCTATGTCCCAGATTTCTTGGGAGACCCGGTATATATATATATATATATATATATATATATATATATATATATATATATATATATATATATATATATATATATATATATACAGTGCACGCCGCTTATTGGAATCACGGATAATGTTATCAATCGAATATTATTATCACTTTCGCAAAGAACGGCCCGGACGTATACAACTACATTAAAAAAATTTCGGTTATAGTAATCATGACATCGGTTTATGTTATCAATTTTTTCTTAGGATTGTTTTTGTCCCGAATAATTTTAAAAGCAACAGTACAATAAAGTAGTTTTTACTAAAAACCTGTAGAAATTTGATTGTCTAGTTTATTGTATTATACCGGGCTGGTTGACAGTAAACACAAATAAACTCTGACAATGCGTTTGTCTTTACTACAACTAATTAAGTTTCATTCTAACCTTTTGCAATGGCTGACGAAAAAAAGAGACGTAATCTTAGCTTAAAAGAAAAAATTAACATTTTAGAACAGTATGATAAGTTGTCGAAAATGAGTTAGTGGAATGCAGCAGCACAATTTAAAATTGTTATGTTATGTTTATTTTTAGATTTTTTAGTTCAATTTCATAATTTATTTACTGTTTATTACTGTTTCAGATATGTATTTTTAATTAATTCATAAAATTGTGTGTTTATATTTTTTTCGTTTATTGTTATCAATCGGTTATTGTTATCAAAAACCTCGAGTCCCGATGTGATCACATTAAGCGGCATGCACTGTATATATATATATATATATATATATATATATATATATATATATATATATATATATATATATATATATATTGTGACGCTCCCTGGTGTTGCGGGTTCTGGTTGCTCGGGCGCCAATCGGACTTAGACCGGGATAGTTCAGTGGAGGTCAGGGTGGTACAAGAAATAATTTATTTGACCAGAAACCAACGTTTTGATTTATTCACGAGACACTGACACTCGCAGTGTTGATAACAAATAACAGAACCAGCAAATAACATAAGAAAATATAACGTAGGCAAACCATTTATGAACTATGAAAACATAACACAGGCAGCTAATATTTGAAAATACAACGGAAATAACATGACACCTATTGTGGCGGAAAGCCAATCAGAAATTATGTATCCTCTGTAACAGGACCGACACAGTACAGAGAGAAACAACGATGACGTCACAGCAGGACCGACACAGTGTGACGGGGACAAGTGCAATTACTGTAACCTCTGTAACAGGACCGACACAGTACAGAGAGAGACAGTGATGACGTCACAGCAGGACCGGCACAGTGTGACGGAGACAACCTAACTAACTGTAGCCTCTACAACAGGACCGACACAGTGTAGAGAGAGACAGTGATGACGTCACAGCAGGACCGGCGCAGTGTGACGGAAACAACCTAGCTAACGGTAGCCTCTACAACAGGACCGACACAGTGTAGAGAGAGACAGTGATGACGTCACAGCAGGACCGGCGCAGTGTGACGGAGACAACCTAACTAACTGTAGCCTCTACAACAGGACCGACACAGTGTAGAGAGAGACAGTGATGACGTCACAGCAGGACCGGCGCAGTGTGACGGAAACAACCTAGCTAACTGTAGCCTCTACAACAGGACCGACACAGTGTAGAGAGAGACAGTGATGACGTCACAGCAGGACCGGCGCAGTGTGACGGAAACAACCTAGCTAACTGTAGCCTCTACAACAGGACCGACACAGTGTAGAGCGAGACAGTGATGACGTCACAGCAGGACCGGCGCAGTGTGACGGAAACAACCTAGCTAACTGTAGCCTCTACAACAGGACCGACACAGTGTAGAGAGAGACAGTGATGACGTCACAGCAGGACCGGCGCAGTGTGACGGATAACAAACTTATAAATCTTGCTACGTCTGCAACAGTGCAGAGTAACGAATACAAAAATAAATACTGCCACAGAGGGCGGTACAATAAAGAATAATAGAAACAATATGCTTACCAAGCGGTTTGATTGCAGCGGAGAACGGATCACTAGCGGAATACTAACTGATTTTGTTCGTCTACTCGCAGCCCTTTTATACGGCTTGACTAATTGATCGTTTACTAACTTGCATTTCGGTTGTATCATGCGTTAGGTACGGTACTGTGCGGATCAATTAGTCGCGCGCGCTCCGAGACCTGGCGCAACGAGCCAAGTGACTAGAGCTCGTTTGGTGACATCGTCACAATATATATATATATATATATATATATATATATATATATATATATATATATATATATATATATATATATATGTATATATACCGGGTGTCCCAAAAAATCTGGGACAGGGAATAAACATGTAAATATAGAAATATTGTGATTACTTTTGAACAATACATTTTAGAGCAAAAGTGTAAATAAAAAAGTTGTTCTGAATTAAAAACTGCATAATATGATGTTATGTTCATTACTCAAATATTTTTGTATACCGAGTAAATCAGGTTTGAAATATTGCATTTTGATGACAGATCAGGAGGTCATGGAACAAAAATTGCATGTATTTTTGTTAATTACAGCAACAAATAATCAAAAAATAGTGTTTTTGTTTCACGACCGCCTAATGTGTCATGTATTTCAAAATTGATTTACTCATTACAGAAATATATCTGAACATTAAATATGGCGTCATATCATGCAGTTTTTAATGCTGAACAACTCTTTTTACACTTTTGCTCTAAAATGTATTGTTCAGAAGTTATCACGATATGTATTTCTATAATTACATGTTAATGTCCTGTCCCAGATTTCTTGGGACACCCGGTATATGAGTACACTACGAGTGCTACTAGTACATACCTCGTCGGTCTTCCTGCCATGGAATGTACTTATCAATATCGTCCTTAATGTCCGATGATATGATGGCGGAGCTGCCCAGTATTCCTACAAACATCCATGTACAACATGTGTATCTAAAGCTGTCTGTAATAATTATAACCAGTACACACGCACAGTGACAGACCTTGTATCTGCTGGAGGAATGTATTCCAGTCTGAGAATAGCTGGTGATACCGTTCCTCTCCATCTGCTAATAACTTCTCACCTGCACATCACACACATGTTATTATCCATTGTATTCGATGGAATGTTGTAGTGTATGGACAGTAGTAGTATGTGTGTTAGTAGCGACAGTAGTACTTACCATGGATATTCTTCTTAAAAAATCGCCTCATTCCTGGAATGAATTCATCAATTTCGTCTGTTACATTTCCAGCTACGCGTGGTACTGGAAGAAATTATAGTTATCAGTGTCCAGAATGAACACTAACGCCTGACAGTGTGTCATCATGTAATGTGAATTAATATTGTTGGTTACTTGGTATTAGAATTAACACGTGTATATAACTTGTCATGGAGTATTCTAGTTACACACTCGCCAACCATGAAAGAAGTGTTTGTGGTTACGTACCAGTTACAGATTTGTTGTCATCAGAACAGCGAGAGAATGCATGACTGGATTCGTTCAACTCAGAGGCTACAACAAAAACAGTTTTACGCACTCGATCATGAAAACTAAATGTCTGAGTTATCAGTTAATTAATTATATATCAGATACGTATTACTGTATTACTCACTAGAATCAACAACAAAACTAAGTCACCCGAATTATAAAATGTAAAAGAATATTCTAATCAGTTATGGACTCTACGTATTTGATTTGTAAATGCGATGATATTTGTACACTAATCTTGTTCATATTTATCTTTTAAAATTCTACAAGCGGCAGATAAGAATAAGATACCTTGAGAAATAATGTACATGTGGTCGATACTCTATAATTATTAGTTACCAGCAAGTTGGCCACCCGAGTAACAAGTTTCTGCTGATGGACCGCCATCTATGTACGGGACGTCCAACTCCGCTCCGAATGCAGTATCTGCATCAGAAGTGTACGTTAATAATTATAATATGAAAATGTTTGCATTTTTAATAAAATACCACGCACAAGTTTAATAAACACATGTAATATGTACAAATGTACTTTGAAAATATGACAGTTGGTGATTGTATTTCTTTTAAATGTATTAAACTTACGGAACTATTTAAAATTAATAATATTTCATATCTCGGGGCATATATATTCAGTTACACTCACCGTCCATCAAAGGCACAGTCACTTCCTGTTGGTTCCTCAGATCAGACATAATTAAACATAAAATAATTGCTAATACCGATCACTAGTATCACTACAAATTGGTACTACGTGTCCAGGTTCGACTTGTATCGGGTGGACATTATTAAGATAATTCACAAGTGCCAAGTCAATCTTTGCGATTAGTTTCAATCAAACATGTCAAAAGAGATTTGCTAAATTTCAGTCTTATCACATGTTACGAAACACTGATAAAGTCATAGAAAAATTAAAGTGAAAAACCGACGAGAACACTACACACTAGGTGTATTCTTTTTACCTAAGCTGGCTTAATTACTTGGTTATTTCACAGTGGCTTAGTTATTTGTGTGTTCTTTTTACAAGTCGTAGCTCACTTTATCTACGTTTTTCAACCTCCCCCTTACCGATGACGCACTACCCGCAACACAGACTTAGATGAGCGATTCGGCATTTGTACGCGCGAAAGTTTGATATAAAGAGTAATAGTGAGGTTATTTTCAAGTTATTTTGTTGTTTTATGTTTAAAAATTGATAATTTCGAATATGTAAACGATGCCACTATTATAATTATGAACGAAAACGTAGCAAACGCATTAGTTTTGTAAAAAATACTTTTTATAAATAAATACATAGAATAAATAGTTGACCATTTAATGATACGATGGTATTAATTAATATGCAATATAACCACAGTGCAAAATTGCTGCTCTTCTAATTTATATTTATTGCATGCCAGTGAACTATCTGAGAAAAATAAAAAATCTTGTTCTTTTTACAAACCGTCAAGTGAGCTTAGCCTGGCTTAGCTTAGTTCTTAACTCAGTCAGCCAAATTGTAAAAAGAATACACCTACTATCTCACTCAAATGGTACTTGCCAGCAACAGACGCTATCGACAGGCGGGAAAAAATTCACGCATGCGCACGAACGTTAAATGTCGGCTTATGCAAGCGCGCTTGATTCAAATCCATCAGGTTTACGCTAAAAAAAAATAAAGTCGGATACTTTTCTAACAGACCGCGTATGTGCTAATTATGTCCTGAACGTGCATGAATTAATCTCGCCCAATATTGTTTATGATTATCCTCTGATATGACGTTGTTACTTCATTATGTAATTACACGTGCATAAGTGTTTCATATTTCAGCAAGCATATTTAAAAAGCACTTCAAGTGTCTTATCTCGGTTTCTTGCAATTATTTTCATGTTCATTTTCCTTATAAGATATTGCGACGAATTTTACTTGTGGAATTAGGAATTATACTCGGAGAGAAACAGTTCAGGAATCATTAGTAGGGAATTTTCTATTTATAAAATACCAAGTATCAATTTGATTTCTATTCATTCATTCTCATATTGGATAGCAAGATGTTAATTCGGTGAATCAAATGTTGTCATGGCGGATGACATTAAATCCTTTTATGTTGAATGTCTCACATTCTAAAATGTCTATTTGAGTTTGCCGCTCCCATACGATTGTTTTGTGCCGCTCCATGCTTCTCGTAAACAAACTTCTGATCTATAATAGACATTTTGACAGTTGTCAATTAGATTAACAGTGAAAATAATGAATTCAAAATTTGATTGGTCGATGCATTAAATATTTTAAATGGGTTATAAACTTGATTTTAAAGACATATATCATATTGCACTAGTGACATTTGAAATTATTAAGTTGGTATGTTGGTAACTCTGTGTTGAATATTTTGGCCACGACCTTCTCGATTAAAAGTGTATTCAGTATTGCTTAAAATCTAGAAGGTTGTGATTTTGGCATTCGCAAATAAGTGTTTGGATTTAAGAGTTTTCATCCACAATGTATTGTTTAACAAATATATGTTATGTGTGTCTCAAAAAGAAAGACAAATCACTAATTAATATCAACAGCTCGTTGTCAGTGAACAAAGATATAATTCACATATTAGGTTATCTACTATGTAACTTGGTAAGTTTTGACGTTTCGATTCGCGCGTTGAATATAGTGTACTTTACATTTAATTGTAGTTAATCGTGTCCACAGTCAAAGTATTAAGTTTCAATAGTCGGAATTTGGACAGGGAAGTCAGAAATGAAAACACTTTCAGACGTTAAGCTGACGTTTCGGTATATTTGATACCATCTTCAGAGCTAAAAAGGTATCTTTATGAAAATGCGATATAAACATATTATATGGTACAAATTTTTACACAAATAAAATAAAATTTACAACAAAATATCAGTAGGTACATACCATCACATTTGATTTGAGACATAAATTTGACTTTGATCATGTAACTATTTTAGATCAGGAACAAAATGTTAAAAAAAGACTTTTTATGGAAATGATACACATTAGTTTAAATAATAATACTGTAAACAATAGAACTGACATAGATAATTTGAGTAAAGTTTATATCAATTTGTTTAACAATACGGTGTAGTTGACAACATATGTTCTGCTATGCATTCATTTGTATATTTAACCAGTTGTAACATAATTTTTTAGTATTAATTGCACACTTTAGTGATTCGGCACAATTGTACCGTGTTGAACCAATTTTTTCTTGTTCTGATGTCAGTCACTCCCTGGACATCATGGCTGAATGATGTATACATTGTAACATTTTAATCATAATTTATGGATGGGTTTAATTTCAAATTTCAATTTTCATTATGTTTAATATATCGCCAGACGATCTGATGGTATGTACCTACTGATATTTTGTTGTAAATTTTATTTTATTTGTGTAAAAATTTGTACCATATAATATGTTTATATCGCATTTTCATAAAGATACCTTTTTAGCTCTGAAGATGGTATCAAATATACCGAAACGTCAGCTTAACGTCTGAAAGTGTTTTCATTTCTGACTTCCCTGTTCAAATTCCGACTATTGAAACTTTTTACATTTAATATTATATTTCAGGCCTGCTTGAAAACCAAGCGAATTATATTGATTTGTGAAGAATGTTGTCTACGTTTACGCGAAACTTATCACTTTCTGGCAACGTGTCTCAAAAACAGTTCACTGTTGCAACGTTATATAGATATATTAAATACTGCACCCATATCAAATACAAACAACGAAGCAGAACTATGTGTAGATTTAAACAATAAACATAACGACATAAATGAAACAAAATGTGAAATAAAATTAGAAGACGACAAAATATATACATTTGAAAGGGAACCAATAAATGAAGAAACGGAAAATGTGTTCGTGAATGTTGAAGATTCTTTCTTTAAAGAAGAGGATACTTGGAAAATGGAAGAAGCAGATGATAAGGAAGAATCGCCGATGGATAATAATTCCGTTGGAAGTATTGACAATGAATCAGACTCGGAAATTTCCGTAAATATTAACACACACGTCACTAATACAGTCTCTGACAGTTCTGGATTCACATATGAACAAGTGCACACATCAAATAAGAAAGACCTAAATGCAGCAGCCATAAAGCCATTGAAATGTTTAACATGCAGTAAATCTTTCAGTACCGAAACAGAATTAAGGAAACATACACGAATCCATACTGGCGAGAAACCGCATAAATGTGCTACATGCAAAAAATGTTTCGTTCGATTGTCGAATTTAGTGCGTCATATGCGAACACATACTGGTGAGAAACCGTTTAAATGTTCTACATGCGAAAAATGTTTCAAAGACCGTTCTGTTTTTACGGTTCATATGCGAACACATACTGGTGAGAAACCGTTTAAATGTTCTACATGCGAAAAATGTTTCGGATATAAATCGGTTTTAATGTGTCATATGCGGTTACACACTGGTGAGAAACCGTATATATGTTCTAGATGCAAAAAAAATTTCAGAGACCGTTCTGCTCTAACGGTTCATATGCGAACACATACTGGCGAGAAACCGTATAAATGTGCTATATGTGAAAAAGGTTTCATTAAAAAATCACATGTAGTGCGTCATATGCGTATACATACCCGTGAGAAACCGTATGAATGTTCTAGATGCAACAAATGTTTCAATCAACAATCAAATTTAATGTCTCATATGCGGACACACATTGGTGATGAACTTTAATATCGAGTCATTAAGGTGTTAATGATTAATATAAACAATCAACAGCTATTACACATCACCTTATACCGTATTAAATAAACAACAACTGTTTATTTAAAGCGTTCGAGAACGGGACCAGTTACCTTTATAAAATAGTCCAGTCATAAAATGTCTGACGCAAACAAACTATGACTAATTTTTACGTGTAAACACAACTAAATCTAAACGTTGTATATATATCACTATAGCAACAACATACTATTATTAAATAAAACAATTTTTACAAGCTTTTATTTAGTTTAATTTGTGAGTCTGTCTGTCTTCCTGTCTGTCTGATGGGGGTTATTGAACAAAAGAAGATCAATGCACGTATTAGTATACACCACGACCTTCTCGATTTATACCGGCCTGCTAGCTGAACGATATAACAATAGATTTGTTGTGCTGACAGCTCGGCCAAATGTTAAAGTATTGGCGCTAGTTACAGTAGCTACTTGTCACTGTCAAAAAATTGCAGTTAATATTGTAAAAGGTAGTTGCGTAAGAATTATTAATTGTGAATACAAAATAAATGGTGAAATATGTAGACAAATTAATATTATCATGAATTTAAAAGAAATTTGATTTTATTGAAACAAAAACTGTAATACATATAGGTATACATTTACTGCAAAGGATATACTTACTCCTACTTTTATTATCTAATACGCAATTTAACATTGGCGAAAAACTAACATTTAATAATTTGCCAGTACCGGTGTGTAACTCCAAGCCATTTGTGTGTCATATTCATGTTTGACGAGATTTCATGAAGTAAATTTGTCTCTTACCGACTGTAGTTCGGTAACACATCTTATAATGAACCACAATTACAGTAATTCGTTATTAATATAACACATCAAACTACACTGCAGTTGAAAATGTTGCTGTAAAAACATATAATAATTTTAGTAAAATGAATAATAATACCTGTGAATAATACCAACGCAAATATTTAACAAATAATTAATATGTAATTGCACTAAATGCACAGTTTATATATCAATTTTACATAAAATATTCATGTATTAAACTGAATCAGAACTGAATTCTGTAGTTTGTTGATTAACAACCGTCAAAATCGTATTTTGTTCAAATGTTTTCCTACGGTTATTAGCGACAGCGGCGGCACGCTGAAACTGGGCCTGTTAGCGGGCCGGAATAGTACACTTTTAATCGAGAAGGTCGTGGTATACACTAGATATAAAGTTTTCGGTGAATAGTCGGCTTACCACCGGTAACAACAGAAATACGACATTTTTTTGACAGTTGTGTCTCGCATTTTGAATGTGCAACAACGATTTAGATATTAATAAAAGTGGTTACAATAAAAGTGATTAATTATAATTATAACTGTGTTTATGTCAGTGTATAACATTAGTATTAACTAGTGTAATTCATTATCTCATTGCAAAGAATGTGTGATCCGATTACACACGTACCACTGACTAAAACGAATAAAATAAATAAAAAAATAGTTTTTAAAAACAAGCTTTTATTAAATTGCATCAAAAAGAAAAAATAAATAAAAGCGTGAGGCGTAAATGTTGATATAAATTGGACATTAGAACATTTACGCCCCACGCTTTTATTTATTTTTTTTCTTTTTGGGCCAATTTAATAAAAGCTTGTTTTTAAAAACTATTTTTTTATTTATTTTATTGAATGTTTATTTTCCAAATAAAATATATAAAAAGTTTATTGAAATTCTTACTTATAACACATGTGCCACGTATAATAACGGTACGTTTGACTACAAGTGCCAACTAGTCGTTTTCCTTTTATTTACCCGGCAGTAAAATAAACTGATACTGAACTGAACCGAACTGAACTGCACCTGACGCTAGAACACCTAGAAGGTACACAATAATAGAATGGTTCGTTTGTTAAGCAATAAGAGGTTAGCTCAAAGCCGGCTTTTCGCCTAGGCCAACGAAGGCATGGAATGGACAGAATTAAAACTTATATTAGACAACAAAATCTATATCTCTTTTCTTTGTGTAAATAATTAATTAATTAATAACGTAGTTATTGTTTTCATATTGTTGCCCGTACATTTATTATCAATAAATAATAAAATAGAGTTACTTACAGTCATTCATTCCAACGCATCCGGGTAAAATATTTTCCTACTTCGAATGATTTTAAATTTTGACTAAATAATCATCAACAATGAATATTTTATTAATAAATAATTATGTTGTTTAATTTTGATCCTGGTGTGGTCACCACACGACTTTCTTATACACATGGAATCGTACCGTCTTCTCGGATGAAATTTATAACAAATATTTGTACCTTTCATCGATTCTTACCGGTCATCTCCAGCGATATGTCTTCATCAGGTATTTGACCGGCCACGTCACCAGTTGCCCGATACTCATTAAAGAGGATGAGGAACAAGTAATACAACATACACACATACGTATAAATAAGTATAAGCAATTTTCATAATTTTTTTAAATTGGGTGGTTGTCCCATCACTTGTTACATCAAACAAAGGTAAACTGATTATTCCTTAAGGTTTACTAATTTTCTTAAATTTTTTATTATGCAAAAATATTCAAAAATACATACTCGTACGTTGCCACTTGAAAAATTAAAGCTTAATTTCAAGGTCACAATAATATGAAGCAGTTTTTACAGCAAAAAGTGGGTAGGGTATCACAATAACTAAAAGAGAATACATATTTTCTACTAAATGTATTAGGGAATAATATTAATGATATGCTACATTGTTATTGTTAGTGTATTTGAATGTGTATTCACTGTGATCTTCTGATAATCTTCATTTAGGCCCATACAACGCTCTCTATCCACGGTACGTAGGAGGATACTCTTGATGCGACTTCCGGTGAATCTGCTCTACCACAAGACACTCCAAATGATATGACGCCAATGATATTGTAGACGTTCGGTGTTCCATTTCGGAGTATTTGCAGTGGACCTCCATCATCGCACTAAAATCAATCAAATCATGAACATCCACTGATCCAGTGGAAATTGGTAATTCATAGGAATTATTCCGATTTACCAAACATGTACTTTTACCCTCCGTTTTACCGCCCGAACAGATCATATTTTTGGTTATTCCTTCTGATAATTGGCTGTTAACTCTCTTCTTATAATACTCTGAACATTCTTCATTCGTGTACAGATCAAGTTCTACTTTCATTAACTTTGCACTACCACGTGTGTCACCAATGTTCACTAGTCCCCAACCAGTTGCTACGGCTTTGTCTGTACCAATCTGTTCTGTCACTTGTAAACAGGCAGGACGAACTGATTTCGTAAAGTTCACCGGTCTATCTAACTTCAGCAGACCAATGTCATGGTATCTGATCGGACTTTTATAGTCTGGATGAGTAAGTGCTGACACAACTGTGAATTCTTGTACATCAGCATCGTCTGCACTGGATGCTAGATTCAAATCGCCTAAACGTACCGATTTAATAGGTCCGCTAAGAAAAATGTTCAGGTAAGAAATCATAGGAAATATGAATGTTGAATGAGAGTTGACTTACTCAAATTTAGAGTACAAGCAGTGGGCACTCGTGAGCACGTATTGGTCACTTATTAACGAACCACCGCAAAGGGTCTCGTTATTATCGCCATATATGAGAGCAGCCTAGGAAATTACCACTTATTTTAGTATTTATACATATTATGGATTACATAATTATCAGTTTACTGTTTACTTGTTCTATGTATGTATGTACTGTTTATTAAATAAGAGATGTCCAGTGAAGGTCATCGTTGAACAGTACGAGTTTAGATTTGAACCACGCCCATTTTCTCACATTCAGTAGCGTCGTTTATCTAATTTTTAATGGGGCATATAAGATACTCTAATTTCCGATGATGAGAGGTTAGCAGATGACGGGGAGATATAAACAAAAGAAGAACAATGCATGCATTAGTATATACCAGATATAAAGTTTTCGGTGAATAGTCGGCTTAGCACCGGTAACAACAGAAATACGATGTTTTGACCGTTCATTACGTTATTCATTTGTGTCTCACATTTTGAATTACAATAACGATTTAGATAATGATATAATATCAATGGTTGCAATAAAAGTGATTTATTATAACTGTGTTTGTGTTAGTGCATAATATTGGTGTTAATTAAGACAAATTGACAGAAAATGCAGCAAAATGACGCAACACGCCTATGCGACAGCTAGTAGTGTAGAAAATAAGAAATCAACGTACGTTATTGCAATAGTATCGAGTGCAACGAGCCTCATTTTGTTATGCTTGTCGTAGTATTGTTCAGACATTCTAAAGACAAACGTGTTATATCTGTCCTTGTCGCGCGTGCTACTTGACAATTGAAATGAGAGAAATAGATATATAGCTATACGTTAATTCGAATATGATACAGATGACCTTCATGGGACTTCTTTCATTTAAATTTCTGTAGTTACAATTACAGTGACTATATTAATATAGTCACTGTAGTTACAATTACACAGCAGCGTTTGCATATTCATTTACAGAAATGAAGGGCTTTTTTTGTTTCCAACATCAATTCTGATCTTTGTTTTTTATATAATATATTCGTACCATATGAGGAAACTCGTGTGATGAGGCTTCGAGTTTGCCGAAGCTACTCACGCCACGGCCATTTCTGCGCTGTCGACTTAGTTGTATAGATTCATTGCATTCTACAAAAACGAAGTGATGTATGATACAAAATAGAACGTACAATGCATATAATCAATTAGGAAAACAACTGATAATCTAAAACTAGGTGTTTAATTAGTTTACTGTCAATGTAAAGATATTAACATAAAACCATATTAATCTACTGTAATGAAGTTTTACGTGCATATATTTGAAATGATATAAATATGGAGTAGCAAGATATCAACATCATTTATAAGGCGATAAATACATTGTTTTACTACTTTTATATTTTTAAAATGTTCAACATGTTTCGACATAATATGTCATCATCAGGAACAAAAATTACAAATTCAAAATACATGACAACCATAAACAAAAACAAATAAAAATTTTTAGTATTATTTAAACGAAAACCAAAGGCAACTAAATTTAATTTAAACATTTAAAAAGAATTGAATAATTTAAATCAGTTTGTTCATTTATCAAATTGAAATTTTGAGATTTATGTTTATATATTTCAATTGCTTCTAAATAATTTAATTTTTGCCCTTTTTCTACAATATGTAAAATTTTTATACAATCCAAAAAATTTACTGTATGATTATTTACCAAAACATGATTACCAAACGTAGAATTTTCTGAATTATTTTTATTTTTAATTGCCTTTAAATGTTCATTTAATCTAATTTTGAAATTTCTCCCTGTTTGACCTATATAAATAGCATTACAACTACAGGATAATAAATACACTCCAGATTTATTTAAAAGTTCAATATTGTCTTTATTATTAAAAATAATATATTGTAATTTAATTAATGATTTAAAAGAAATATTTAAATTTTGTTTACGTAATATAACTGCTATTTTATCAGAAATCGACCCAAAATAACTTAATGAGTAAAATTTAGATTTAGAATTAGTTTTAGAGAAAGAATGTGGATAAATAATTTTATGAATTCTTTCTTTTTTAAATTTTTTAATAAAGTTATTAATAGTATTAATACTGTAACCATTATTAATAGCAATAATTTTAATAACATTAATTTCAAAATCTAAATTATATTGACTTAATGGCAAATCAAAAGCTCGATTCAACAAAGCTCTAAAGGTAGACATTTTATGACTAAAAGGATGAAATGATTCAGCAGGAATTATAGAGTCTGTATATGTTGATTTCCTAAAAATTTTAAAATCAAAACTCAAATAACCATCCAAATTAACATAACGAAAAATTTTTAAATCCAAATAATTAATTGATTTAAATTCATTTTCTATTTCTAAAGTAAATTTAATGTTAGCATGTATAGAATTTAAAAAATCTAGAAAAATATTTAATTGTCTTTCAGTTCCAGAAAATCTCGCTAAAATATCGTCGACGTATCTCTTCCAAAAAATAATATGTTTACAAGATAAAGAATTACTTAAAACAATGTTTTCAAAATTATTCATAAATATTTCAGCTAACAATGGGCTTAATGGACAACCCATAGCTAAACCAGAATTTTGTTTATAAAATTTATTATCAAATTGAAAATAATTTTTAATCACACAAAAATTTAGCAAAGTTAATATATCAGAAGACAAATTACTATTTACATTAGATTTAAATAATAAATTTTTAACTAATAATAAGCATTCTTGTGGCGGTATATTTGAAAACATACTACAGACATCAAATGAAACTAAAATTATATTTTGTCTACTACGAAGAGAATTTAGAAATTTTGTTAATTCTAAAGAATTTTTAACAGAATTAAATGATTTAAATTTAGTTAAATTTCTAATAATTGAATTTAATTTTTTAGCTAACTTCCAAGTAGGAGAATTAGTAAAGGAAACAACAGGTCTAATAGGTGTGTTAGGTTTATGATTTTTAATTAAACCATATAATCTTGGTTCTCTAGGATTCATACATTTAACAAAATACTTTTCAAGATCACTAAGAGCAGTATTGTTTTTCAAAATTTTAATTAAATCTTTTTGTATACTATTAGTTGGATCATTATTTAAGTTAGTCATATTATTATTATTAATGAAATTATTTACTTTATCAATATATTCAGACTTTTTTAGGATTATAATTGAATTACTTTTATCTGCTTTTGTTACTATTAAATTATTGAAATTAATTTTATTCTTTAAAGTTTTAATGGTTTTTCAGTATTAATACTTAAATTGTGTGGTTGTTTTAGAATTTTAATAATTTTATGTCTCAAAAAATCTGAATCTTCAACATTATTTAATGAAGTTTCAATTTCTGATATTAATATTTCTTTATAAAATGGATTTTGAATATATGGAGTGTATTTAATACCTTTATTCAGTAATTGAAGTTCATTATCATCAAACACTACGTTAGAATAATTTTGTACTCTATCATCAAATTTGAAATGTTCAGGATTTAATGGTAATTCATTTGTTGTAATATTCATAATATTTGAATTATGATTTGTTGAATCCAGAAATTTTTTTTTTAATTAACTATTAAAACAATGAATTACTACAAAGTTAAAGAGGAATCTATTTCATATTCGATAAATACAAATTAACATTAATATAATCAATAAATCCATGACTCATTTCTTAATTAATCGAATTGGACATGTAAGATTAATACGTGTTATTACGTTTATTAATTTGTATGTGTATTAATGATGCTAAAACCGTAATATAATGTGCAAACATACACATTTAAATGTAAATAAAAAAAATCTGGTGTGGTCACCACACTACTTTCTTATACTCAATTTAAATTGGCAGATATTTGACTTTTCAAATGCGTATTTCTGTAAATATTTTGTCTTTGTTTTGTTTTCATAGCATATATGATATTTTAAATACATGCCAATATATAAATACATTTTACTCAAAATTGGATAAAGATAGACGAAAAATGTATACAACATTTTTTCTTCATAATAATATTCGCTACAACGTTTATTTGAAAAATTTTTACGTATCGTTTTTTGTTTTTAAAATAATTTGAAATTTACAGTTTCTGTGTTCAGTAAACTTCCTCTTCCGGTTTTCTAATTGTACCCTAAATCTAATCAGCTCTTCGCCAATCCGAAAAACTTTTAAATATGAAGTTTCATTACTCTAGCTTTATTAGTTTTTGAGACAATGAACATACGGCCACACATACATACATACATACATACATACATACATACATACATACATACATACATACATACATACATACATACATACATACATACATACACACAGACATCATTGAGAAAATAGTCAAAACCAATTCAGGGGACCTCAAAACGTGTATTTCCATCAAAATCTCGCAATCGAAATTTTTCATGATTCCTATACTTTCTTTATACTACGTATAAGAAAGTAATATAAACATTTATTTGAAAAAAGTTATGCCTTCTCAAAATTGAATAATAATTGGAAATCGATACTTACTTTCATCACTTTTTCCACCTACAGTAAATTTTGTTTCAAACAAAACCACTGCTAGAACTAATATAATGTTTAATGATTTCATGTTGTTGCCTGTGCTTATCATACAACACTGTTTTAATCAAATATCTTCCGTTCGTTTTATAGATGATGCCAGGGTCTGCAAATAGCCAATTATGTATTTACTTGTTGTTGTTGTGTCCACCAGTAAATCTCATTCTCAGAAACTGTTTCAATCTGATGTTCTGAAAACTGTATTTTTACACGTTCGGGAGTAGAAGTCGGTTTCTATGGCGTCAAACGCGGGACAGAAATGAAGCATTTACTCCCTAGGGACGAAAACACTTTCCGTAAGGGAGTTTTTATTATAACAAAGGTTTTTTGTAAATAAATGTCATTTCCAAAAGCTTCTCAATATTGCAATTTCGCTCCGATTTATTATAAATCATTGTTTATTGAAGTAAGTGTGTCTACTCCAGAACGTGGAAAAAATAGTATATACTGGTATATACACCTCGGGAGAGACCACCATTTTTGGCTCGATGTATTTGTAGCCCTCTGGCTTCGCCCTCGGGCTTCAAATTACACCTCAGGAAAAATAAGTGGTTTCTCTCCCTTGGTGTATAATGTACCATTATTTCTTAATAAAATAAACTATGTATGTACATGTTAAATACAAATAAATCTAATAGTTCCTGCTGTTATACTGACATGAAACAATTTAATATCTTATGCTGTATGCAACCAGCAGTACAATGCATATACATATGCAAACTATCTATTTTACTCCAATCTTCCAATAATCGTATCCCATTTAATTATTGATTAGTAGTTATTGCATTTGTTATACTTTAAATTTCAACCGATATGCCTAATGTTTACAGAAATTTGAATACTCGGCAACCTGCAATACATTTATGTAAAACTGCTTGCACTATATTCATAATGGAGAATTTTCACATTTTTGTCTATTTTTAGCTCATCGACCTCCTGTCGAAGAGCTATAGTGTTCGGTACGATGTCTGTAGCATCTTCCGATTTCAAAAATTTTTGCACAGAAATCCCGGACAGACCCCCTGGACCACGAAATGACTATTACAACATATGTCCGTATGTATGTCGCTCGTCCGCTCGCTCGCTCGCTCTCTCGTACGAGATTTTTTGTTCCACCCAGATCTCCTAAACTACCCAACGGATTTTTATGAAATTTTTTCTGCAGATACGTGTTATGGTCTAGTTGTGCAAGGTACATTTTATTTTTCAAAATTTTCCTTCGTACTTGAGAAAAAAAATATTTTCCAATATTTTTTCAGTTTTTATTTTTTTTCTGCGTTATTTTTAGTTCAATTGTATTAAAAATTTTCATGCATATGCAGGAAATGGAACAATATTTTTCCATATTTTTTATTTTGAAAAATTATGTAAGACCATTGGAGAAAAAAATATTTTTTAATTAAAAATTGAACAAAAGAAGATCAATGCATTTATAGTCGGCTTAGTTTGCTTTGCTTTTGTCAAGAGAAGAAAATGTATTCACACTTGTTTTAAATTTGTTGCGACCTAGGCACCTACGATTTTAAAAGTGAATTTAGATAAATAATAATTTGTGATATATTCAGACTTGCACATACGTCGATGAGCTGCAGGCATGGGTGACTAACCCATTCTTTGAATACTAGTTTTTTCTGAATACCACTCTTTTATTTCTTTATTTATTACTTTTTAGTGCACTTTAACAAAAGCTCGTTTTTAAAAATAATTTTTTAAATTTATTAGTAATAAATTATTGAAATTTTGTTCATCTATCATCGCGCGAAAATGTGTGTGACGTACTGACTCTCGATGCGCACGCGCACAATAAAAAGTCTTGCGCACGCATAGCTGAGTGCAAATGACAGCAGCACATGCAGTAACGGAACTTGATAATTTTGCCTCACTACCACGCAAAATATTATATAAATACCTCCTTTTTATTTCAGCTGAGGTTTTTTTTTAGATAATGCTCATTCGTCTCAGGTTTTATTAGCTAATATTCATTTGGATTTGTGTCCCCTATCATTTTAGGACCCACTGGGTTGGGCATTGTAGTTCCACCACTGAGCACATGACTAGTATGCTGGTCTGCGCATGTCGGGCTGCGCAGTCGGGCTGCGCAGTCGGGCTGCGCAATTCCCTTTTTCATGCCATATTATTTTTTAAAAAAATATTTATTTGCAATACCTAATTACTGTTGGATATTACGTATTAGATTTTATGTATAAATCGAAATAATAAATTAAATATTTAAAATCCGTGCAAGTTATTCCAGTGCTAAAAATTTATAGGTATATTCCTAATTTAGCGACCTACCTGGTGAACGACCGCTCAGACTGAATCAGGACAAATTAATGAACTGTTCAATGCTCTCCTGAAATGTATGAAGAGAAAGAGTAACTTACAAAGCAGGTCGCTAATTTACTAATTCGCTCAACACTTTAGACTGTCTTAATAGAGTTGACAAAGTTTTATAGTACATATTTATAACTGCTTTTAAAAGAGTTATATCAGAAAAAGTACTATTCTGAACATATATTAGTTGAAAATAAGTATGTAGCAAATAATTAAAATGTTAACTTTGTACGGAAATAGAAAATAATTGTTTACTTTATAGTTTGTAATTGAATGATAATTATTTTTATAAATGCTGTTTTCTTTTACAATTAATTAATAAAATAAGCGTCATATGTTTTTGTACTAATAAACAGTGAATCTATTTCATTCAATTTCTTTTTTTCCACCATCAATGTGCTAAATCGCATTCAGAAAAGTCAACAATGAATGTCTGGGAAAACCCGAACACTGATGTTTCTTACCAGTTGTCAATGATAAGGGAACAAGATGCACAGTCTTTTAGCAGTTATTGGATCAGACGGTTTGTTAAAGAAATGTTCGTTCCACAATATGTATGCCTTAGTGCATTTATGTTATTCTATTTAATATCATGTAAGTACAAATACTTTCATTCTATATATATATATATATATATATATATATATATATATATATATATATATATATATATATATATATATATATATATATAATATTTGGGTGCCCTCAAAAAATATAACACTATAGTAGTGGTTCTGAAACTGGGGTCCGCGGTCCCCTAGGGAATTGGCGTTTTCAGTGGGACGGAAAAGAGATTATCTTACATGTACATTTTAATAAAATGTGAATTCGATAATCAAAAATATTTTGATAATGTAAAAAAAAATCGTTGAAGGTAATTCGCACCGTTACTTAATTCAAATTTTAATGGGTCAGCGAGCCAGATATTAGTGGGTAATCCGCCATTACATGCTATAGGTCACATATTAGCACATATTAGGTCAAATCACAAAGTACGCGAGTCATGGTCATTCATTAAATAAATGGTAAACAAGTTGATTTGACTAAACAGTGCAACAAAATTACATTTTCAGAATCTCCATGTTTTAAGAAATAATTTCATATTAATGTAGTAATGTAAATCGAAATAAAAACGTTCTAACCTTACATATGAAAATGAATTCAAATATACATACGTTTTGTATTTATTAATTTTTAGACCTGAATACTGAGTGTTACGGATTTCATATACTTGATTATGCCAACACAAATTATACAAGTCGTACACAACGAGAAAGTTGCGGGCGAGTTGTATATTATAAATGTAATTGTAAACTAAACAACCGTTATTTTACGTAATTATTACAGATTCAGATGTGCAAATGGCGAGTGTATAACCCGACATCAAAAATGTGATGGAAAATCCGACTGTTCAGATAACTCGGATGAATCACCAGAAATATGTGCTGGCACACCAATCACACCATCTGGAACACCGTCAACACTGTGAGTTATTTTTAAAAGTGTTATTAAATTATTATTATTATTTTAAATGTATACTTCTCGTCCGGGATCGAACCGTCGTTAAGCACAATGTCGCGGGCGATTATTCTATCAACTACTAAATGATATACCTTTTACAGACGCGATGGTTCCTGTTACAGTGACTATATTAAAGACAGTGTGGACAAACGACTGGCGGCGGCCATTTCCAGGCCAATATGATTAGGCGCGTATATGAGGATATGAAGAATTTTTCAAGAATATTACTGTTTTAACAATAAAAATACATGAAATGCAATGAAAATATGATTAGAACTTTGTAATGGATGGGATATATAGGATTAACATAATAATACACATAATAATTATTTTTTAGCCATGGATTTGCTACTGTATACTTTTACATTTATTTTTTTCTTACTAGCTATCTTAAGTCTAAATGTAATATACATTGATATTATTTTATTCTTCAACTTATGACATGGTGCAATGTGGTCGGCTGAACTATAAAATAATAATGTAATGTTAAATACTAAATACACATACACTTGATGATAAAATTAGCATAGAATTCTACGTTAATCATTTTTATTAGTGATATAATAAAGTATAACACACACATCTATGTTGAAATATTTTGAATAACAGGTTAAGATAAGTTGCAAAGTCAAATTACTAAGTAAATATAAATACCTGGTATTTAAGTAGATCAATGTAAATAAAAGTTCTTAATCACTGATATATTAAAGTTTTAAATAACAAATTACACACAAAACACTACTAAAACACACGAAAATAATCAATAAAACACAAGAGAACAACGAAACCAAGCATAACCACATGTAAACACAAGCACTAGTTGGCCTGGAAATGGCGCCGACCAATCAAAATCGATACCGCCATTGTCCACACTGTCTTTAATATAGTCACTGTAGTTCCTGTGTACTCCCACCGCCACCTGCCAACGGCAAATACACAGTGGATAGTTTACAATCGTTAATGAAACTGACTTACTCGTGTTCGTCAGGATACCAACTTTACCCATCTCCAAACAACCATGTAGCTGTATGTGATTCGGGTAAATGGTTCCCGGACCTTTCTGAATGTCTACGTAAGTACCTACCTAATTATATATAGATCAATTTCAGCTACAATGTGATTTGTCTCATGTTGATAGGAACATGTGCTCCACGTATTTCGGAGTCTGCAGACACGGACTGTGAACATAAAGGCATTAAAATGGACTGTTCCAAGCCCATGGTCGAAGGTACGACGGTACGAATGAACTGCAAACATTTCTATGCGCAAGTGGACTCGTCCGCAAATCGTGTCAGTGTGTGCAAGGACGGCACATGGGATTATGAACTCATTAAATGTGTACCAGGTCAGATAATACCGATTCATTTATATGTCATTTTCATTGCATATGTGAATAAATATGTTATAAATCCATATCCCAAAGAGAATAGATGACGAGCAGTAGCAGCAAATACACAGATTCAATATTTCTGTGATAATAACCTTCTTCGATGTATATTCATTTACATGACAGATTCTATATTTATTCCATAACGTGTAGCAACCGAATTAAAAAGTAACTGAAGAAATGTGAGTTTGTATTTATTATTGAAGCTGTGTTGATTACAGAATGTGGTGATTTGGTGCCTCAAGCAGCCTCGCTTATACTTGGAGGTGAAAATACCAAGAAGGTTAAGTACCCATGGCACGTGGGAATATACAAACTTAACCGTACTAATCAGTATGTACAACAGTGCGGCGGAACAATCATTAGCAGGAAAGTTATTTTATCAGGTAATGACAAGAGTGTACTTTATACATTTCCCAGGTATCCACCTATTTACATCAAGAATCGTATATCATTCGGTATCCACAACACGAAATATAATCACACCCTGTCCGCTTGTGGAATGCGGTTCAGGTATCTTTACTTTGCATTTGCTTGCAAAATGTCCTAATCCTTTACACCGAAAGCACCGTAAGCTCTTCGACTTGGTTTTTGCCCCTTTTGTGTACAGCGCTGTGTCACTACTGGTATTTCTGGCAATTTTCGTGCATTTGACATCTTGTATTAGCTTCGTTTTGATCGAGTCTGCTGTTATTGCTGTTCCTGAGTTTTCCAAACCCATTATCATCGGGCGATACTCGTCCGGTAGGCCCGCTAGAAGCAGCGTTCCAACCCACTCATCTGGTACTTTAAAACCAACACCAGTTAATTTATGCGCAGTCATTATGATTATATTTACGTATTCTTCTACGTCCTTGCATTTTTCTAACTGTGTCGTTACTAGGGCTTTTAACAGGCTAACTTTACGCGTCAGTCCAGAATCTTCGAAAGCTATTTGTAATTTTTCCCATACTTCTTTTGCAGTAGTGCAATCCTGTATGTGGACGTAGTTGACTGGATCTACTGACAAGATTAATTTTGATTTAGCTTTGGTTACCTTCGCTGTGTCGCTGACGTATTCTTCTGTGCCAATTATGCATCCCCACAAGTCGTCATATTCCAGCCACGCTTGCATTGCAAACTTCCAGGTTGGATAGTTTTCTCTTCCTTTTAGTTTCTCGACGAACTGGTGTCCTTGACTGGTGCTCGAAGTCATCCTGACTTCCTTCTTTTATTGGAACTTAGCACGTTTTCACTTTTTCACTGGGATTTTTGTTAGGTTATGCGCGTCGGTCTTGAACCGTCTCGTGCACACAAAACAACAACAAAATACTAGCGGAGTCCTTCCCGTAGAAGTATTTTCACGCCTTTTTGCACTTATTTTCGTCTATTCACTGGGCCCATAACCTGATGGGGCAGGATATTTCGCAGTTAAATAAATAAACGTTTTTCATATGTAGCAAACAACGTGTTGTATTATTGTAACATGCCAAAAAAAAACAGTAACTATATACATGTAACAGTTGGTATCATATTTTACACAGAGAGCGGCTTCCGATATACCAGAAGCGCGGGAAAACACATTTAAATTTGAATTTCTGTTTACAATTCCAACAGTAGTAATTTACGAATGACGTTCTTATAAAGCAGGGCTGCCCAACCTTTTTGCATATGGGATATATATATATATATATATATATATATATATATATATATATATATATATTGTTACCACGATCGACCAGAACGCGCACTTTATCGTTATTCGTTTTGATTTTAATGTCTTTGTCAGTCACCTTCATGACAATCAATGTGTTAAGGTGGCCCCGAATTTATGGAGAAATAAAAATCTATTATATAACGTTTACATACAACGTTTATTAAACATTTCAATACGAACAAAATTATACAACTTGAGGTTTATCAAGCGAATATAGGCTGACCAGAAGCTTATTTAAATTTTTACTTTATATTTATAAAATGTATTTTTAAGAACATGGAAGCAAGCGAAAACTAAAGATCTACTTAAAATCACTCCGCGATCGACCTGTAGATCGCGATCGACTGGTTGGGCAGCCCTGTTATAAAGTAAAGAGGTTCTTCCGTCTGCCCCCCTCATCTATGATCACTAATTCTACTATTCTAGGTTGTCGGTTGGGGATACACTGCTGAGGGCAATGGTCCAAGTGCTGAGCTGAAAGAACTATCGGCACCATTCGTTGACAGAGAAACCTGTTGCAATACAGTACCCGAGACTTTCATTCGCTTTCTGACACACGATAAATTCTGTGCTGGATTCACGAACAGTAAGTAGAATGGAGAATTGCCCGGGAAATGTATTTGGGTATTTGCTATATTTTTATTTTATCCACTTTTTAACTGAACATATTCATTGATATTTCCGATGTAAATGACAGTTCTGAATGTTATTTACAGGTTCAAATGTATGCTATGGAGACGCTGGTGGTGGGCTGTTTTTTTTTGTGGCCAGGCAATAAAAAGTATTACCTTCGCGGTTTGGTCAGTGTCCGCCCAATGAAAGAGGGAAAGTGTGATTTCGAACAATATGGTGTTTACACCAAAGTGTCCGATTACATGGCGTTGTGACGGGCCGTGGAGCTCACCACGAGAGTATAAAGTTTACACAATATCAAACACATGCAAACCTACCAAGGAACAAATCATAAAACAAATATACATGTAATACAAGGACAATTAATCTCGATCACTTTGTATTTATATTACAAAGGGTAATGGAGATTGTCATTTCATGCGCTGTCATTAATGGTGAATATGTTACAAATGACAATCCATGGCTTTTATATTTAACTTTAGTGTATGTATACACACTTACTTTTTTAATAAAAAATATGTTTTGTAACAATTTGTGTCAGTATTTCTTTTCTTTTTTGTCTGATGACGAACGTACGTAACAGCTAGGCGACCCGCAATACAAACGTGTAATGTTGGTAACAGAATACAATTTCAACAAAATATTAATAATGTTTGAAAAATCCGTACATTAAAGCTTTAATAATTTATGCGGTTACTTGGCTAGGAGTTAAATATATAGACATAATGGAAGAATAAGTTCAATTAGTACTTCGCCTGGATATAGCACATAGAGTCAAGCTCCCGTAACTCGAACTTTTATAACTCGAAATGAATCGAATTTCTATAGCGTTTAGGATGCAAATCACATGCAATTTTACTTCTATAATTCGAATTTCTCCATAACTCGAATAAAATGATTGGCACGTACATTCCATAAGTCAAATTTTTAAGAGAAATCCTTGTTTGAAATTTTAGTTTTCGTTTTATTTTATTCCCTTTTCTCTTGTTACGAATTGTTATTGCGTTTCAATGCAAAAAAAGTTAGAATGAAAGCAAAAGATCAATCACGCATAAAAACAAAGCTCTGATATGATGTTTTCGAAAAAGTGATACACTTTTTGATACAAAAATGTATGTAACGAGGAAAATAACTGGTTGATAGCAACACTCACTCACACAATATCACGCCTTTATCTCAAACTGCGTTTTTTTCGTATTGAGTTTTTAATTGTTCGGGGAAGTCCCGTAAAACGAATACATACACATTTATTCCCGATATGTTTGCTGAGCATGAACGGGAACGAAGTAAATTACTAATTATTTTAACCGAAATTAGTATGTACTACTACGGCACGATTTGGATTTAATAAAAACGTGTGTAATTAAACAACACTGTAATGTCTTTAAACAAAATCGCCAGTTTCGATGAACATTTCTATAACTCGAAGTTTCCATAAGTCGAACTTTTTTGTGGATAACCGTGATTCGAGTTTGATTGTATAGGTTAAATAAAAAAACAATTAGGAAATATTTAGAAAAATATATTGAAAATACTTCATATCCCGTAACCAAAGGATAATAATCAGAATTGTACTTTGAAAAGTTCATGAAAAAAAAATAATGCAACAGCATGGCTGCTGTCTTCAAATTAGCACAGATTTTTCAAATTATTTTCTATGTTTTAAATTATCAAAAACAGAAAAGTATTAATGTGTTTTGCAAATGATAAGTTTTATAGCTTGAAATGTTAAAGTTCAAGTACAACATTGGTATTATCAAATATTTTATCGCAATATTTATACAATGTTATCCAGTTATTTAGTGTGCAACTCAAATAGATATAACTGGAAAACAGAACTTGTGTTTGAATTGTGTTTAGAAACGTAAAATGCAGTGTGCTTTAATGTTTTATCTTGTGGTGACAGTATTTGTTGTTGTGTATAGTTTGCCAGAGCTATGTGTGTTTAAAGAATATGGGAAACATGCATATTGTAGAATACACGACGTGGAATACAGATTCGATTTTATACCACCTATTTCTCAAAACATAACATACATTGACTTGCGGAGACAACCGCTTAAACAGTTACCGTACAATGCATTTCGAAATCTGAGCAGTCAAAGAAGTATATCTGATATATGGCTTGAACATTGTCAGATTAGTCATGTAGATGCTGGTGCACTTTTGAATTTACATAACCTCACTACTATTGTCTTGTCATACAATGATATAAATGAACTTGATAGTAAGTTGTTCAGTGATACTAAACAAATAAAGAATATTTACTTGGAATACAATAAAATTGAAGTATTGCCGAATGGATTATTCCAAAATTTGACACTGTTAGAACAAGTCCGTTTGTATAACAACCGAATACGTCGAGTGGAAAATTATTCATTTAAAAATACACCTTCATTGCAGTACATTACTTTAGCTAATAACAAAATCGAGTTTATGAATAATTTATTTAAGGATAGATTCGATAATCTTACAAATATATTTCTATACGGTAATCCATGGAAGTGTAATTGTGAACTCGGGCCGTTATACGAACTTCTTATAAAAATTAATCAGTTACATCCGTATGGGTTTGAATGTGCAAAGCCACCACGATTACAAGGAAGAAAATGGACCGATATAAGTAGAGACGAATTTGTATGTCGTTCTGAAGATGCAACATCAACTCAAAATTCAGTTATGACAGTATACCTGAAACAGTTTATAGTGGTTCAGTTATGACTAGTATAGAACCAGTGACAACTACAGAACAAGACGACAATATACCTGTAACAGTTTATAGTGGAAGCACGCTACCAACTATTGCAAAACGAAGATCATAATATGTAAGTGGAATGGATAGCAGTACATATTTTAATCAAATTTTTATTAATAAATATTCTTTTCAGCGGCGAACAAATGCTCGCAATATGGACAGTGACCTTTCAATGCGTGTCGTCCAAAGCAGTGCGGTGTCAGAAAACAACGATTTGGCATCAAATATGGCTGACGTGGTTGAAGAATCAACATCCATCCACCATTAAAGAATAACGATTCGGCATCAAATATGGCTGACGTGGATGAATCACACCACCATTTTGAAATACGTGAAGCGACGATAAATTAATCTTGCAAACAGAAAATCCACGTTAGCTATTTTAATTAAAAGTTATTTCCAATGAAAAAAGGAGAACAATTATTTTTCATACATAATAATTATACAAATTTGATTACTAAATTTTGCAATAATGATTCTTTATTATTATAAGATATTCAATGAAATTATCTTTAGTTAAAATCAATATTTTTAAGTAATTTTCTATGGTTAAAGTTGGTTAAAATTAATTTATTCTGTGTGTATCTTTGTGCCGCTGAATTATTCTGGCACTGTGCTCCACCCGGGTATAATAGCCGGTTGTAATAGAGTTACGAAATATTGAAAATTTAATTTAACAAAAAATTGAAACACATAATTTGTTTCTCTTTTTTATTTTGCATACTTCATATCAAGTTAGGAAGCTGTTTGCCTACAAAAGTGTATCTAATTTGTTTATTAGTAAAGTAGGTAATCGTACTGAACACAAAAATAGTAAACATTCAGAAAAAAATGTGGAAAAAAATCGTAATATTAATAAATTCTGTGGTTATTGTAAATATTAATGCTATTTTTTCATAACATTTGACACAGAACATTGAGCTAAAGTAATACACATAGTGTACTCTATTGACAGTTCAGAAAACTAATACTTACCTGCTTATGCAACCCGCTATACAGTTATGTCACATAAGTTGCTTACTGAAACTTGAGGTTTGATATTACATTCGTATCTAATGATATATTACATGAAACAATATGAAAATAATTAATTAATTAATTTAACAAATTTAAAGAAAAAATATTATATTTCATTATTAACACGTTGATATCTGCAGATAATTTTTTTTACAAGATTAATTTAACCTCGCTTCACGTATTCCTTAATGGTGGATTGATGTTGATTCTTCATCCACGTCAGCCATATTTGTTGCCGAATCATTGTTTTCTGACATCGCACTGCTTTGGACGACACGCATTGGAAGGCCACTGTCCATATTGCGAGCATTTGTTCGCCGCTGAAAAGAATATTTATTAATTACAATTAGATTAAAATATGTACTGCTATTCTCTCCACTTACATATTATGATCTTCGTTTTGCAATAATTGGTAACGTGCTTCCACTATAAACTGTTACAGGTATATTGTCGTCTTGTTCTGTAGTTGTCACTGGTTCTATACTAGTCATAACTGAACCTTGAGTTGATGTTGCATCTTCAGAACGGCATACAAATTTATCTCTACTCACATCCTTCCATAGTTTTCCTTTTAATGTCGGTGGCGTTTCACATGCAAGCTCAAATAGATTTAACTGATTAATTTTGATAGCAAATTCGTAAAACGGCCCGAGTTCACAGTTACACTTCCATGGATTACCGGTCAGTCCTAATACTGCAAGATTCTCGAATTTATCCTTGAATAACATATTCAGAGATTCGAGTTCGTTATCATTTAAAGTAATAAACCGCAATGAAGGTGTATTTTGAAATGAAAAACTGTCCACTTGACGTATTTGGTTATTATCTAAATACACTGTGGTTAACTGTGTCAAATTTTGAAATAATCCATTCGGCAATACTTCAATCTTATTGTATCCCATGTTGATAAATTCTATTTGTTTAGTATCACTAAACAACGTACTATCAATGTGATTTATATCATTGTGTGACAAGTCAACAAGATGGAGGTTATGTACATTCGCAAGTGCACCAGCATCTACATGATTAATCTGGCAATCTCGAAGTACTAGCCTAGATATACTGCTTTGACTGCTGAGATTCCGAAATGCATTGTACGGTAACTGTTTGAGCGGTTGTCCCGTCAAGTCTATTAAAAATATGTACTGCGAAATCGGCGGTATAAAATCAAGTTTGTATTTGACGTCATCTCTTCCACAAAATGCTATTTTTATTCCGTAATTTTTAATCACACATAATGGCTCAGGTAAACTATGTACAATCACAAATATTGTCACCAGAAGATAACACACTGAAGCACACCGCATTTGACGCTTCTGAACACAGTTTAAACACAAATGCTCTTTTTGAGTTACATTTATATGAGTTGCACACGAAATGAGGAAAATGATAACATTCAGAAATGCCCATGTACAGTATGGGTCAGTATTATCGCTGTAGTTTATTTTTGTTTAGTAAATATTGCGTAGAAAATAGGTCTTATTTGGCCTTGTACTGTGGATAGTTCAAATCGCTGGGAAGTTTACACACTAACGATAATATCTTCTGCATCTCATGTTGTTCTATACATCTCGCTGCTTTGCTTTCATATCAGACTGTCAGTGTCTATTTATAGCCATGGGCGTGCAAATTGGTATAGTATATGCCAAGTTCATAATCCTGACTGCTTGACTTGTAATAATTAGTTTATTAGGGCTGCTATATGCTAACAATACATATTCTTTGAAATATTGCAGTAGATAATTAGCCCCAAATAAAATTGTAACCCTGTTCACTAGTGATCCTAAAAATGAATCCCAATAGACGTGCCGAGCGTGTATCACACAACAAATCTAACTCAAGGATCATTATCAGTTCACCTGATACGAACAACTGATCTTAGTTGTCGAAACGTTGTGTATTAACGTTATATTAACTATGTGTTATTAAGTGTATTTAATAATAAATTTATATTTTGTATCAACTCGTGTTTTATTAACATAACATGCCGAAGATATTTATCAAAATTACAATAAATAATAAAATATAAATTATTCAGGCTCTCAAATTTTAATAAAACAGATGATGAAATTATGTGGATTTAAAAAATAAGTATTAATATTATCGATAAAACAATGACATTTATAACGAAAAGTTTAATTACTTTGTAAAGAAAGTATAAAGCCTGGGTTATACTGGATTTATTTAATTTATTTAATTTATTTAGAAAATATAAAGTGTACACAAACTCATTTGGTGGGTTATACTGAGTTTATGAACATTTAGAAAATTTAAGACATTTAGGGCATTTAAGAAAATATGGTTATATTTTATCTCTTAAATGTTAAATGTCTAGTTCCCAAAATCGAAGCGTTCATGCCGAATAAAATAATTAAATAATTATCGCTGTCACTTGTCATATTGATATATGTATATATCCAAGATATGTCGCAAACTACAAATAATCTACACAAATTACAGTACAATATTTGATTTGGAAAAATAAAATGTACCTTGCACAACTAGACCATAACACGTATCTGCAGAAAAAAATTCATAAAAATCCGTTGGGTAGTTTAGTAGATCTGAGTGGAACAAAAAATCTCGTACGAGCGAGAGAGCGAGCGGACGAGCGACATACATACGGACATATGTTGTAATAGTCATTTCGTGATCCAGAAGGTCTGTCCGGGATTTCTGTGCAAAAATTTTTGAAATCGGAAGATGCTACAGACATCGTACCGAACACTATAGCTCTTCGACAGGAGGTCGATGAGCTAAAAAATATATAATACAATCAGAATTTTGTTTCTCCTATCATATATGGATATAAGATGTTTTAACCATTTTCTCATTTACCAAATATTTTGCCCGTTAGATACGAAGTGTGTTTTATCGAGATTCTATTGTATTATAATTCTCTATAACAAGTGTTGCAATAATAGGAAACGACAAGTGTTGCTTAGTGCTCCTGTGAATGACCACAGAATTTGTTTATGTGACCGGGTGATTTGTTCCATGAAATTTTCCCAAGGAGCGCCATTAGATTTGTTAACAGAACAACATTGTAACGTGTTCAGTGTGTACCCCACCCCGAGAAAAGTTATGATTTATTACAATGAATTATGTAATATTGATATATAAATATATACATATGTATAAGTATATTTGCACATTGCTGCGTACCTAACCTAATTCATTTACGCAGTACATGTTTGTCACTTAGGACGGGTGTTGGTTGGTAAGTGTCGTAACGTCCATAATGATTGCCTCATCATCATTATACATTTACGTACTCGAAGTGAACATATATAATGTATTAATATAAAATAATAAACATTGTTTTCTGTACCGTAATATATATTTTTTCCATTAAACGCATTTATATTTCATGCATAAGTTGATGCACTTTCGTTTCGTGATGATTCTGTGAATTTGTTTTTGTATAATCCTGTAAAATAAGACAAGGATTTTAATAGCAGAAACGGACATTGATCAATACTGAGTGCTAAGTTATGACGTTCAGTGTATGTATAAATATTTTGAAAGACGTACATTTGTCGCACCACATGCTGTTCAATTCACGATAACAAATAAAAATAAAATCAAACATACATTAAGAATGATTCATAACAAATAAAATAGAATAAATCCATCTTAAATTATTAGAAAAAGCGATACACACAATGTCATGCAATTATTTTACTATTACGATAATAGGTTATTCTATTAAATGCAATTAAAATGATTATTACGAATAGCCGACATATTCATCTTAAATACACAAATACTTGCTATAATCCACCAGTCACATTCTATTTATTTGCTCGTCAGTAATAATTATTGTCAAGTTATAATTTATACATTGTGTATTGATATGCAACATTTTAATATCCCGGGAAGCAGGCAACCGGCAGTACATTTCTGTAAAACTGGTTGTGGGTGATTCGTACATATATTCGACGGAAGCAGATTGTTATTTCTTTTGCAATTGCTGCCACGATGGCAGATGCCATCGGGGCTTCACTATTTGTTCCAGCATTGCTATTAGTTGCAACATTGCTAGTAATTGCATCAATAAACTTATTTTGTATTTGTACAAGGAAATCTGACAATAAAATCTGGACAACCAGTTGTATTGCCTGTTCCATCTTTTAATCTTAACTCGTTTTGTTTCGGATCTTCTTCTCGAATGGCATTCAATAGCTCACGCCATGTTCCCCTGTCCATTTTGGTTTCACCAAATTGATGTTCGTAATCGTTTGATTCATTTTTCATCTAATGTTCAAACAAAAAGCGATATCTGTATTTTGATGGCTGTTCCATCGAGTGTTTCACATACTTTCGGGCATTACTTCCGTCATTCGCGGCTAATGCGGTTTTAGTAAACAGTTTGATCGGATTGTACTCAGTTTATAGTCACATTATAGTACACCTTGTAATGATTGTGCTCAAATAAGCTACTTGCCCTACAAATTATAAGGTATTATTACAATAATCAAATTATTTATTGCAATTATCATCAGTTTAGAATGAAATATTGCAATTGGAATGTGACTGGTGGATTATAGCAAGTATTTGTGTATTTAAGGTGAATATGGCGGCTATTCGTAATAATCATTTTAATTGCATTTAATACAATAACCTACTGGATCGTAATAGTGATATAACTGCATGACGTTGTGTGGTGTATCGCTTTTCTAATAATTTAAGATGGATTTATTCTATTTTATTTGTTATGAATAATTTCTAATGTATGTTTGATTTTATTTTTATTTGTTATCGCGAATTGAACAGCAATGTATGTCTTTAAAAATATGAATACATACACTGAATTTCACAACTTAGTACTCAGTATTGATCAATGTCCGTTTCTGCTATTAAAATCCTTATGCCTTACACGATTATACAAAAACAAATTCACAGAATCATCACGAAACGAAAGTGCATCAAATTATGCATGAAATATAAATGCGTTTAATGGAAAAAATATATATTACGGTACAGAAAACAATGTTTATTATTTTATATTAATACATTATGTATGTTCACTTCGAGTACGTAAATGTATAATGATGATGAGGCAATCATTGTGGACGTTACAACACTTACCAGCCAACACCCGTCCTAAGTGACAAACATGTACTGCGTAAATGAATTAGGTTAGGTACGCGGCAATGAACAAATACATTTATGTACCAATATTACCTAATGCATTGTAATAAATAATAATTTCTGTTAACAAATCTAATGGGGCCCCTTGGAAAAATGTAATTGAACAAATCACCCAGTCACATAAACAAATTCTGTAGTCATTCACAGGAGCACTAAGCAACACTTGTCGTTTTGCTATTATTGCAACCCTCGTTATAGAGAATTATAATACAATAGAATCTCGATAAAACAGACATCGTATCTAACGGGCAAAATATTCGGTAAATGAGAAAATGGTTAAAACATCCTACATCCATATATCATAGGAGAAACAAAATTCTGTTTATATTGTATATTTTTTTAATATCATACCTACATGCAAATAAAATGTATTTTTCAAAAAAAAAATGTTTATTTATTTATGATAACAGAAAGCTTTCGTATGAATTAAAGAGTACCTCATCATTACTTAAAATCACGCAATATTTTCAGTCCATTTATGGAAACTTGTGTTGTGCAGTGAATAGTATTAATAAAAAATGACATTTGGAAAATCTACTTTATTATATGACAGACTTTTAAATTTAACGAGCACTCCTTCATCAGCATTAGTCCGTTATAGCAAGGTTCTACTGTAGTATCATTAGTTGATAAAAGCCACATTAGAATATAAAGTGCCCCCAAATTACATATATAGATATATTGTATATATACGACCTCCACGTCAGTCTATACCGAACTGTCGACAAGTTTCTACAAAGTTTAACCAATAACAGCAGCAAGAGAGCAGAGAATATGGCCAAGTTTAAAATTGCAGTACTTTGGGTTATAAGTCTTTTCAAAATTAATAATGTTTATGACTGTGCTAGGCCCTTCCTACTAGTGTGCGGGTTACTGGGTCTAGGAGCAACTAGCATTTGTAAATCTGAGGGTGTTTACTCAGTACGGAACACCAGGTACAGTGCATTAATGACTTTTTTTACGTCAGGAATATATACACCATATTATATGGTACGTGCATTAATGTTTATCTTTAGAGTCATTGCGACCTCATTTTTTCTACAAATAAACGTTTTAGTTGCGTTTTTAGTTATGTTCATAACTTATCTTACTACCAATGTAGGTTACATAATGATGTATGTGTCTCGTGAGCGTGTAAGTATAACTACCAAGTATGGTATGTGCTGTACATGTAATCATAGAGCTCATACTTCGATGTATTTCATAATCATTTCAGTTAGACAGAATGTTCCAAATCATACACAATATAGATAGTCAGTTGGAAGACGTGAATATCAAAATAAAACATTGGAAAATAATTCTGAAAGTCACGGTGTTTGCGCTGGCCACTTATGATTATATTCAATTATCCCGTCATCTGGGACAGGTGACAGATATTATAGACGTTCTGCCAATTCTGCTGGCGATTTCTTTTCATCTATTCTTTGTATGGCTATCGTTATTCCTGCTCATAATTCAAGAGAGATTTGTGTGTCTCAACAAATTACTCAAACAAAATGGTACATCACATCAATATACATACTTTGTATTATAAAGTTTCTAGTTTTCCTTTAAACTTTCTAGGAACAATAACAAATATCCACATTGTTGGAGCGAGCAATCGACGGGACAACTACATGCTTAGACGGATATCGCTGGCACGGCATGTACACGAGCAACTGACAGAAGTGATTCGGTTGTTCTCGGACTCATGTCGATACATGGTCATTGGTTACTTGGCGGCGACAATGATACAAATATTATTGCACGCGTTATTGTTACTTATCACTAATGAATTATGGAAAATATATTCAATATTATTTGACTTCATAAGAATTGCCATACTGATTCTTATTTGCCAGGCAAACAAAGACGAAGTAAGATTTTGCATAACGCGTCGCAATGTGCTGTGTTCATTCATGAATGTGTATTAAAATGATATTTCTTTTTAGCGTCGAGTTTTGAGTGCCAGGCTCAGACATCTCGTGGCGTTTGAAACGAATCGGGATATATTACGACAGGTACAACACAGAGCACAATGGCTACACACTTGTAAACACAAAATATTCTAAATCTGGTTCTAATTTTTCAGGTGCAGCGGTACATCTTGTACAATGCATTTTCTACAACTGGTATCATTGATTTGCAGTTTGCTGACGTAGACAATATACTGTTGTTAGCGGTAAGCTGCTGTTGAAGGAAATAATTAACAATATAAGTTTGTTATTTCGGTTAACTATTTCAGATTTTCGATGTAATTGTATCGAATATACTAATTATTTATTCATACTCTCGACAATGAACTTAATTTATCCATCCGTTAACCATGTGACATCTATGAGACGCCTCTGACTAACATAACTGTTAGAATACCTTCTTTATACTGCCAGAGGATGCCATGGAACACTCCACAGCACTCAATTCTTATACGTTGCATAGTAAATACCAATAAATTCTGATCTTACATGCTGTACCTCGGAAAACGTCAAGCAAAAACAATTTTCATCGAAAAGCTTATTATCTAAGTATAATGTTCTACATATTTATCCTTACGTATGTAAATAAATACTAAATGTATACTGTTAATTCTTTTTTATATTATTAAGTGTATATAATGTAATGAATAATAAACTATATATGTATACCATAAAAGTACCTATATGAATGGACGAATTGACACAAACGAATGTTATTATTTCTGCACAATGACCCCTTATATCTTATTAAACTCTGTACTGAATATAGTTACAAATATTATTGTACAAAACATAGTGATAAGAGAAGCTAGTAGGTTAGAAATATTGTAATCAAAGG
Source organism: Carabus problematicus (assembly GCA_963422195.1). Classification (NCBI taxonomy): domain Eukaryota; kingdom Metazoa; phylum Arthropoda; class Insecta; order Coleoptera; family Carabidae; genus Carabus; species Carabus problematicus. The sequence goes on from OY728578.1 coordinate 18,192,858, forward strand.
TAAGTCAGACATTTTAATTAAATGATCTTTTACTGACCCCCCATACTAGTGATTATTATTTCATATTTACACTATCTATCAATTTAACATTACGTTTATATACTATTTATAATATACTGGTCCGAAATGAACAATTGCTGTAATGTTCTATTATAAACAGATTATATTTTTTTTTTTTGGGTAATATTCTTTCGGCAGAGGTTTCTAGCTCATTGACCTCCTGTCGAAGAGCTATAGTGTTCGATAAAAATTGAACAAAAGAAGATTAATGCATTTATAGTCGGCTTAGTCTGCTTTGCTTTTGTCAAGAGAAGAAAATGTATTCACACTTATTGTTAAATTTGTTGTTTTATTTGCGACGTACGTACGATTGATTATAATAAGTTTACTACTCTATAATCTAAAGTGTTACTTCAAAAACAGTAACAAAGTGTGTTGTTCAGAGTATTGTCTAGGTGGGTTCAGGTGATGCAAGTTTGGACACTAGTAGTGACATTATTTGGTATAAGGAAACAGTAAATGCAGAACGTTGTAATGATTGTATCAAGCTGTGTTTAATTTCATAATTACAATGACCAGATCCGTACACCATCCTGCTACATATTATAACAGGATCAAGTGTACTGTTCCCTTATAACTGCGTCTCGATCGAATGTTCCATAAATCTTCAGTAGACTAATCTCTACCGTGCCATGCCAGAATTCAATTGTCAACAAGAAATTATTGAATGGCAAGCTTGGTGGAAAATTGTCCATGTTTGGTATCAAATTGGCGAACGAGTAATTCCCCTAGTAAACATTATACAAGTATATCAATATAGTTTCGTGTTCATTTATCGTCAATATCACATCTATATTGGCAGAGGAGGATCTCTGACTCTTGCCTTCTCCATAACTGGCAATATCACAAGCCGTAGTCAGCAGAAACTATTCAAACTTTACAGAATGGTCAAGGGTGCTGCCCGGCATCACTTACACATACGTTTTGTAAAAAACCTCTAGTAGTTATAGGATATTACCGGTGTTACAGGACATCTTGGCTCCGGCATATGGGCTCCAAGTTTCATGTAATCTGGATACATCATCATCTTGTACTCCAATACCATGAAACTGCACAGACGTCGTTCCAGGTTGATGGCAAATGGTCTGTACTCATTACTGAGGAATTCGTACATCTTTATTTTAACCTGTAACGGAATTATCAACTATAAGAAACATTGGCCCAAGAGTTAAAGTTCATCAGCGTCATAGTACTTTGGTGTCCTGTGGCATGTTATATACGATGAGTTCCCCGTTCAACGCATTGGTGTACCGGTTCGGTTTCGTTATCCACAATCTGTCCTCAACATACTCTTTATTAAATCTTGCAACCTCTGCTCGAGTTACTTTTAGTTTGTAAGCGGCCTGCAAATGTAAACAACAGTAAACACAATCACCAACAAACAATACTTGTTCCAACACATGCTTACCTTACATTCTACACTGATTGACAATAAAGAACAGACGAACAGAATTACGAAATGTTTCATTTTGTATTAGTATTGAACAAACTACAACAATATAATATATAATATGCTTGTTATACAGCAATTATATAATATGTAGCTCAACCAGTGCTCAGTGAATCGGAATACAGATTGTCGTTTGTACAAGAGATAATCTTACCTGTACTGTTTTGTAACAATGACAGGAATTTGTTTTGCTTGATTATATTATAATTATATTAGAACATAATCCTGTGGTTCGATCAGTGACCACTCTGGCGCTGTAATCAACTTTATGTTGTCCATTCCAAGGTCAGCGTGATCCTATTATCTTGCCAGTGCATCTAATTCCACCAGAAGATGGAAAGGTAAACACAGGATGTGCAGCATAAGAAATCAGCCCTTCGAAATGAGGAAAAGGGTGTTTAGAATTATGCAATTATGTGGAGTTAACGAAACACATTACACGCCATTACACATTAGTTAGTGATTATCATTACCGGATATTATATCATGTAGTGTTGTTCAATGCAATTGCAGACAGACAGATCACAGTCGAGAATAAATGTGGTATGTATATAATAGGCTTCCACAGGAATATAATTTAATAAATACATATAATTATAATATACAGTGAACTTCGCTTATAACGAACCTCAAGGGACCGACGAAAATAGTTCGCTATAAGCGAAGTTCGTAATAAACGATAAACATCAGAAATTCATTTTTTTTATGAATGCATAGGTACATGTTTTAAGTAGGTACATAATATGAAGAACTGTTTTGCAAAACTAGACAAATCCAGATTTGTTCAAAATTTAGTTAGATATTGTTTTGCAATACATATACATTGTACACTAACGATAGTTTTTATGAATCTTATTTGAAAAAATCTTTTATTTTACTTTTGTTTTTACTTATTATTATTTTATATTATTTTTATTTATTTAAAGTCGTGTTTTCTTCGAAATTGCGTAACTCATAATTGTACTTCTTTAACACATTAAATACAGTGAACAGGGGCGGACAGGACATGTGGGGCATGCTGAAATTTCCGCATGATCCATTCAAATCGCGGGAAGGTCCGATAATTTTTAGCTCATCGACCTCCTGTCGAAGAGCTATAGTGTTCGGTACGATGTCTGTAGCATCTTCCGATTTCAAAAATTTTTGCACAGAAATCCCGGACAGACCCCCTGGACCACGAAATGACTATTACAACATATGTCCGTATGTATGTCGCTCGTCCGCTCGCTCGTACGAGATTTTTTGTTCCACCTAGATCTCCTAAACTACCCAACGGATTTTTATGAAATTTTTTCTGCAGATACGTGTTATGGTCTAGTTGTGCAAGGTACACTTTATTTTTCAAAATTTTTCTTCGTATTTGAGAAAAAAAATATTTTCCAATTTTTTTTCAGTTTTTATTTTTTTTCTGCGTTATTTTTTATTCAATTGTATTCAAAATTTTCATGCATATGCAGGAAATGGAACAATATTTTTCCATATTTTTTATTTTGAAAAATTATGTAAGGCCATTGGAGAAAAAAATATTTTTTAATTAAAAATTGAACAAAAGAAGATCAATGCATTTATAGTCGGCTTAGTTTGCTTTGCTTTTGTCAACAGAAGAAAATGTATTTACACTTGTTTTAAATTTGTTGTTTTGTTTGCGACCTAGGCACCTAGGATTTTAAAAGTGAATCTTGATAAATAATAATTTGTGATATATTCAGACTTGCACATACGTCGATGAGCTGCAGGCATGTATGTCTGTATACATTCCTAGTTTTTCGTACAATTAACCACATATACACAAGAACCGCAAAAACTGTTACGGCGACCCTACATATGCGGAGTTGAAAGATTTCGAGGAATCCCCTGATTATTTGGTAAAATGTCGTTTTAAGTTTGTTATAACCGAAAACTTTTGCGATTATATATATATATATATATATATATATATATATATATATATATATATATATATATAGCCGGTTCTTAAAATTTTAGCAGCATATCACTGGTCATAGCGCTATTTTTAACATGACCTTGTCTCGCCATGTTGATGTGCTGTACTAGCGTGAGTGTATCAGTGGCTAGCAGTAACACGTGATGATGGCGACAGCTATAAGGAAACTAGTAGAGATTTACTTGCCGGTAAACAAGTTCAGCTTGTTGAACACGTAGCACGAACTAGCTGGTACATAGTGAATCGCCTTGTGAATTTACACCATGACTGACATAGGAAAGAAACAGGAGGTGGTGACTGTGTCTCTGATGGAAGGTGAGTGTATCATTTATCTGAATAACTGCCCCGAGATATTTAATGTAGTCCTGTTAAATAGTTCCGTAAGTTTGATGTTACAATTCAGTACATTTTAATAAAACAATACAATCACCAACTGTAATATTTTCAAAGTGCATTTGTACATATTACATACATTTATTAAACTTGTCAATGGCAGTTTATTAAAGGTTGCAGACATTTTGATATACTATAATTATTAACGAACACTTCTGATGCAGATACTGCTATAATTGTAAATAATCGACAACATCTACATTATCTGTCAAGAATCGTATTCTTATCTGGCTCCATTAGAAATTTAAAAGACTAGTGTACAAATATCGGTGAATAGTGGAATCAAATATTTCGAGTCCATAACTGATTAAGAAATAATTTTACATTATATAATTCTGTTACAATGTATTTGTTAGACTGTTTACATGTACAGTGGAACACGCATATAGTGAAAACTCGGTTATAATGAACCTATCTCTGAGTCCCGACTAAAAACATACGTCATCTAATGTTAATCAATTCGCATAAACTCGCATATAGTGAATTTCCGGATATAATGGACGAAATTTGCTCTTTAAGATCACTATATGCGAACTCGGGTAGGTTGCCAATGAATAAATTTAATGTATGTTGGCAACTTTAGGCACAACACACGAGATACTTGCTCATTATGTTGAACTTTAACATCGATGTACATATTTTCAATGTTTCTGAGCAACAATATAATGATATAATAAATAAATAACACCATATTGGCATGAGATAATCCATACAAAATTTTGGCAATAGGAGGGCGACATTTCAAATGCGTATTTCTGTAAATATTTTGTCTTCGTTTTGTTTTCATAGCACATATGATATTTAAAATACATGCTAATATATAAATAAATTCAAGATAAGAACATATCACATTCATATATACTGTGCAACAATGCCAATTTTTTGTAAGGATTGAAAATAAGTTCTAAAAATAGTTTTCAATGATAGTTAAACGTTGCAGAACATAAAGTGAATACTGAAAACTTCACTAGAAATACAATTATTACATTACACATATTAGTAAACACAATGATAGTTAAGTACATATAAGACGTTTTTTGTTATTGCTATTTTAAGGAATTTGGTACAAATTAAATTATTTTAAACGGTCAGATAGGTACATGAGCCTCTTTAAAATGTGTATTAAATACTTTTATCGAAATATATTAATATATTTTGGACATTACTTTTAATTTTGTTTAATTTCGTCTTTCTGATCACCTTGTTATCAGGCAACCGAATAAACACCTATTAATAACGGGATAACTGCACTACGATGGGGACAAGTGAGACAACCGTGACGTAGAAATGTGGTGGGAGGTGCATGGGATCAAATGAGACTGGGAACAAGTGAGATTTTATATTTTTCCAGCATGGGAACAAGTGAGACTGGGAACAAATGAGAATGGGAACAAATGAGACGGGGAACAAATGAGAATGGGAACAAGTGAGACGCTTTGCATGGGAACAAATGAGACAACCGTGACATTAAATGTGGTGGGGGGTGCATGGGAACAAGTGAGATTTTATATTTTCTCAGCATGGGAACAAGTGAGACTGGGAACAAATGAGAATGGGAACAAGTGAGACACTTTGCATGGGAACAAATGAGACAATCGTGATATAGAAAAGTGGTGGGAGGTGCATGGGATCAAATGAGAATGGGAACAAATGAGAATGGGAACAAATGAGACGGGGAACAAATGAGAATGGGAACAAGTGAGACGCTTCGGGAACAAGTGAGATACTTTGCATGGGAACAAATGAGACAACCGTGACATTCAAATGTGGTGGTGGGGGGGGGGGCATGGGAACAAGTGAGATTTTATATTTTCTCAGCATGGGAACAAGTGAGACTGGGAACAAATGAGAATGGGAACAAGTGAGACACTTTGCATGGGAACAAATGAGACAATCGTGATATAGAAAAGTGGTGGGAGGTGCATGGGATCAAATGAGAATGGGAACAAATGAGACGGGGAACAAATGAGAATGGGAACAGGTGAGACGCACTCGTCAAAACGTATTCAGGGGACCTCAAAATATGTGTTTCCATCAAAATCTCGCAATCGAAATTTTTCATGATTCCTGAACTTCCTTTACACTGTGTATAAGAAAGTAAAAATAGATATAATTACCGGATTTTTTTTAAATTTTTTTGGGGCCTATTTGGTGCGCGTTTCAATGAAAATTAGTACAAACCCCATTTAACGGCTACCCTATTTTACATATATACTAAAAATTTAGAAATATACTGCATTTCTATTTGTTATAATTGATAATTGTAATGATTCTGGTGAGTAATACTGTCAGTGTATCAGTCAGCATATCTGACATATAACTAATTAACTGATAAATCAGACATTCAGTTTTAATCGTCGAGTGTGTTACACAGTGAGACTGTTTTTCTTGTAGCGTCTATTCTATTCCGATGATAGTACTGCTACTGGTAAGTAACAGCAAACAAACACCGTCTCTCATTTGTCGGCGAGCGTGTAACTAGTATTCTCTATCGCACTTGATTCTAAAACCGAGTGACAATATTAGTTAATTCACGTGACATGATGGCACAGTGCAGGTGATAGTATTCAGTCAGGACACTGATAACTGTAATTTCTTCCAGTCTCACGTAAAGCTGGAAATATAACGAATGAAATTGAAGAATTCATGCCGGGGATCCGGCGATATCATAAGAATATCTGTGGTAAGTACTAATATTGCTGCTAACACATATACCATGTACCTACTCAGTGAACAATCCAGAGTGTTTATTCGGGGGGGGGGGGGGGGGGTCGTCGAAATATGAAACATTACGGGGTAGTGGAGTATATATATATATTATATGTACATATATATATATATATATATATATATATATATATATATATATAATACAGTAATGGATAATAATAATAATATGTGTGTGTATGTGTAGGCAGGGAGTTATCAGCAGATAGAGAGGAGCAGTATCGCCAGGTACTACAACTCTGGAATACATTCCTGCAGCTGGTACAAGGTAATATATCTACAGCTATATGTTGTTAGTAGGAAGGTGGTGGTATCATAGATCTTATATAATTTCCCAATGTTAATTTCCCTATGTATGGTAGTCGCTGGGACACACTGTGGTATGTACAACGTACATATGTACATACTAGCAGCGAGGATTTGTGTGTGTACTCTTTATAATTATTGCACACAGCTCTAGATATGTCAATATCCTTGTGTACATGTATGTATGTTTGCAGGAATACGGGGCACTTCCGCCATCACATCATCGGACATTAAGGCCGATATCAATGAGTTCATACCATGGCTGCAGGAACAACGAGGTATGTTATGTACTTGTAGCACTCGCACTATACATACTTCCATACCAAATAGATCAAATAAAACACCTCATGTTTCGACAGTTACTGACGTGTTCTAAATCAATTGTTTTATTTGCAGCCTAACGCTTAAGATCTTGTATATTTCAGTAAATATTAATTTGTTGTAATATATCCGGACTTGGACATGTGTTATGTCATTATATATATATATATATATATATATATATATATATATATATATATATATATATATATATAATGTTTATTAGCTGCAGGCATGAGCGTCTGTTACCCTATCTAGTTTGTCTTTTATCTATTCGGTATATCCGTGTATAAAACAAGCCGATACTGAACAATGTCATGTAAATATATAGTTAATATAATTTATAATAGGTATTTAATGTTATATGACACTACACATGACAGTAACATACGTGTGTGTATGTGTGTGTGCAGGTACACAATGGACTGAAGTTGACAAGAAAATGATTAAGGAATGGTTAGCAAACTGGAATCGGTTCCTTCAGGTGCAACCAGGTAACAATACAACTTGTGATACTATTACTAGTTTTTACGCAACTATTATTTCTCCTATAACTGTTCCATGGATCATTTGATTTTCAGGCGATATGCTAGTGACACGTTTGAATTTATGGTTGTCTATTGTGGGATTATTGTTCTACATAGTAGACCTAGGGTCTGATATTGGCACATCCGTGTATTTCGCAAGCAACGGACAATGGGGTCGGGCCATACTAACGTTGACTATTGTTTATGCCGCTGTCATCATTCAAACGGTAGTAAAATGGACAGAGTGTAACGAAGTTACGAAGCGCACGATAGCATTTTGTTTTCCCGCCCAGCCGCCTGCCAACAACACCGAACTGTGCGGAGAGGTACCGTGTGACGTCCCGGTTATCTAGATCCAGTGTGTCGTTTCGTTCGTCTTTTGTCTCAAAACAAATGCAGTTGTCTAGCCAGCCAGTACAAACACACGGTAGCCGGTTGCTTAGCAACTGTCAAAAACAAACAAACGGTTGCCTAGCCGGCCAATAGAATCACACGATTGTAAAACAATTGCCAAACAAACAAGCCCAAGGGGGGTATAAAAGACGGAGCATCGGCAGTGTTTATTCAGTGAGTGTTAGCCACTAGCCCAGGTAGAGTCTGTCCTAACTGGTGCCTAGAGCCGACCCTTGCTCAACCCCCCTTCCTTTCTCTGTACTGTCTGAGTGGCACGGTGTTGTCACGGGTTGCTCAACGGTACTCTAACTCTTGCCATCTGAATAACACGGTGTTGTCACGGGTTATTTCAGTGGTGCTTTCTGTCTCTGTACTGTCTGAGTGGCACGGTGTTGTCACGGGTTGCTCAGCGGTACTCAAACTCTTACTATCTGAATAACACGGTGTTGTCACGGGTTATTTAAGTGGTAATCTGTTCTTTACTACTCTTCTGGCAAACGACGGTGTGTCGCTAGCCATCCTACACCTTCCTGATTCCTCAGGCATACGGTACCAAGCACTAAAATACTACGTCTACGTTGGAGGCCAACGTGTCCAGGCCTACAGCCACTCTTCGCCGCCGACCGAACCAGGAGATCACCGGTCGGAAACATTCCATATTCAGCGTTTTACCATTGGAGACACGGTGTGTCACGGGCTGCACCAACCCCCGTTGTCAACCGAGCCGCCCTACTACATTCAAGGTCGACCTTTGACCCCCCAGACCGTCCGCTGAAGCGTACTGGGCGTCGACCAACCCCACTGTTGTATATAAATTTGTGTATGTTCATATTTTGTAAATGATCAAATGTAACAACAATACTCGTAATAACGCAATAAAGTAAGTTCTGTTAATAAACTGTTACAACCATCGAGAAGGAGAACTGTGTGTTTATTTGCGCCGACCCCTGGATTTTCCTGACCACTCCACTGAGTTTCCGAGGCCAACTCTGTAGTCAGGGGACTAGAGCAGAGTTGATTGTCTGATTGGCGCCCGAGAAAAACCGAGCAAAGTAAGAAAGAAAGAAAGTGCGTCACAATTTGGCGCCCGAACAGGGACCCTCAGCAAAAACACACAGTCATGAATAACAGTGACGACGAGACCACGGTCGAAAGCCAGAACGCGACCGACGTTCGCACGAGCTGGGTATATCAGCTACGAAAGCCAGAACTACTTGAAGAAATACACAAATTTAGACTAATACCAGAAGGTACCGTACAACAGCTACGCCAGCAGTTGGTGGCCTTCCTCAGAGATGGCCGGAGAACAACAGAACAGAGTGCACCAGGTCAGTTAATATCATCAAAGAGTGACGAATCCACAGTTCCGTCAGGCAAGCATGTTTGCGACATTGTGCGGAAGTGGAACAATTATTTTGATGGATATGGAGACGCCGTGCTCTTCCTCGAGAGGTTGGAAGAGCTACGAGTCAGTTATGGACTCACGGGTGACCAACTACTGTCTGCGCTACCAGAGATGCTACGAAAGTCAGCAATCTTGTGGTACCGAAGTAACAAATTCATGTGGAAGTCTTGGGATGACTTCCTGGTGGATTTCAAGCAATTTCACTTGCCCCCGGACTACGACCTGCGCCTTGAGGAAGAAATCAGTCGGCGAAGACAGAAGACTGGAGAAAAGGGGCGTACTTACCTGGTGGAGCTACAGACACTCATACGACGTCATGGAGGCCTGGGTACAGAGCAAGCTCTCTACCGTTTATATATCAATTTACTGCCAGAATACCGCCGATATATCAAGCGGACGGACTTTTCGGATGTACGAGGTCTTGTAACACAAATAGAAGAATATGAAAGTCTGCATGCTGAACTTCAACAGCAGAAGCCAACCAGGGTAGCCGCTACAACAACTACGAATCAACCAGCCAAAAGTAACAGACAATGTGACCAGGGTCGGGTCTGTTGGAGGTGCGGTAAAGAAGGACATTTTCGCACTGAGTGTAAAAACACTCCGCAAATATATTGCTTTCGGTGTGGCAAGGCGGGAATTTTGACAAAGAATTGCAGTTGCCCACCAAAGCAGGGAAACGGACCCAGGGCTGCCGGAAGTGGGGAGCCGTCCAGCCCCAACTAGTAGAAGCAAAGAAAAATTCCGCTACCCCTACTGAAGTACCAAATTACCAGACACACACACCGGCACCACTACCAACACTACTAGCCCTCACTGAACCACCAGACGCAGCCGACAACCGCATATACGGAGAAGTACGTGTGGGAAATCGAAAATATCGTGCACTGGTGGACACTGGATCGGCTAAATCCTATATAGACGAAAGAACTGCAGAAGAATGGAAGACAGACGGATATCAGCCCACACCACCACCATATTCCAGGGCACAGTTAGCAAATGGACACACCTGCGTAATCCATGAAGCATTCACCGTACCATGCATCATACAGGACACCCGGTGCACAAGTACGTTTATGCGATTACCGGGGCTCTTCACCGGAATGTTGCTGGGCATGGATATGCTACAGACCTGCGGGCTATTAATCAACACGCGTACCAGAACACTTGAGGGCAGCGCAACCTACATAGGAACATTAACATCGTTCAGTGCCACCAAGGGAATACCACAACCTGTACAGGACACGTTACAGTCAGAATTACAGAGGTTTTCCCAGCTACAAGGCCCCACACATCTGGTGACACATCATATCCGTCTATGGGATCCAACTCCGATCAAACAACGGTACGTGCCCCGAAATCCAAAGATGCAAACCATCATCAATGAAGAAGTGGACCGGATGTTAGCTGAAGGAGTCATCGAGCCGTCTAAAAGTGCTTGGAGTTCTCCCACTGTGATTGTGCGGAAGAAAGATGGAAAACCAAGGTTTTGTGTGGACTTCCGAAAGTTAAACGCCGTGTCAGAAAAAGATGCCTATCCGTTGCCGTTTATCAACGCCATCCTCGATAAATTACGGCAAGCCAAGTTTATTTCTACGCTAGATCTGAAGCAGGGGTACTGGCAGATCCCGCTTACGTCAGCAAGTAAGCCGTTAACCGCGTTCACCGTGCCAGGACGTGGATTATTTCAATTTCGCGTCATGCCTTTCGGACTCCATGCCGCACCAGCAACTTTCCAGCGACTCCTGGATTCCGTGATTGGTCCTGAAATGGAACCAAAAGCATTTGCCTACCTCGACGACATCATCGTTCTCGGAACCACTCTAGAAGAACATATGGACAACTTGAAAGAAGTTTTCAATCGGCTTCGTAGAGCAAATCTGCGACTTAATCCGGAAAAATGTCAATTTTTCCGAAAAACAATCAACTACCTGGGGCACGTAGTGACAGAAGATGGTATTCGGACAGATCCAGAGAAGGTAGCCGCTATTCTGCAAATTCCGCCACCAACAAGAGTTAAAGAACTCCGAAGTTTCTTGGGGATGGCCTCGTGGTATCGCAGATTTATACCCGATTTCGCCACGATCGCTAAGCCACTACACATGCTGTTGAAGAAGACACAACGATGGCAATGGGGCGAAGCTCAAGAAAACTCATACAACCAACTACGGACACTTCTAACATCTGCTCCCATTCTCGCCTGCCCAGACTTCAACGTGCCATTCGTTCTGCAAACTGACGCCTCCGACCATGGATTGGGCGTAGCTTTGACACAGAAACACGGCAATGAAGAGCATGTGATTGCGTATGCAAGTCGTTCTCTCAATACCGCAGAGAAAAATTACTCGGTGACGGAAAAAGAATGCTTAGCCGTAGTATGGGGCATCCAGAAGATGCGCTCATATCTTGAGGGTTATCACTTTACGGTAGTAACTGATCACCAGTCTCTGAAATGGCTACATGCACTCAAGAATCCCACCAACCGTCTGGCACGCTGGGCCATGACACTTCAGCAATACGACTTCAACATAGAATACCGTCGAGGAGCACTGAACTACATCGCAGACGCCCTATCACGCCAACCCCTAAGCACTAAAGCCGAAGAAGTAGGTGCAATCTCAGCCGCACCACTGGATTGGTATGCTCGTAAAAAGGCTTGCGTAGAAGCCAAACCTGATGACTTCCCGGACTATCGCATAGAAAATGATCAACTTTACCGTCACATCTGGAGCTCTACTGATCCCAAAGAAGAGAACATGTGTAATCCCTGGAAACTCTGCGTACCAGCAGCCCTGATTCCGCAGGTACTGAACGAAAATCATGATAGACCAGAGGCTGGTCATCTGGGAATTTCAAAAACCATCGCACGAGCAAACAAACGATACCGCTGCCGAATACTCGGTACCAAGCAGTGGTTCACCATCCCGGCCTTCAAAGATGAGTGAAGAAAGAAAAGGATGAAAATGGTGATTTTCATGTGTAAAAGAAGGGGGAGGTGTAACGAAGTTACGAAGCGCACGATAGCATTTTGTTTTCCCGCCCAGCCGCCTGCCAACAACACCGAACTGTGCGGAGAGGTACCGTGTGACGTCCCGGTTATCTAGATCCAGTGTGTCGTTTCGTTCGTCTTTTGTCTCAAAACAAATGCAGTTGTCTAGCCAGCCAGTACAAACACACGGTAGCCGGTTGCTTAGCAACTGTCAAAAACAAACAAACGGTTGCCTAGCCGGCCAATAGAATCACACGATTGTAAAACAATTGCCAAACAAACAAGCCCAAGGGGGGTATAAAAGACGGAGCATCGGCAGTGTTTATTCAGTGAGTGTTAGCCACTAGCCCAGGTAGAGTCTGTCCTAACTGGTGCCTAGAGCCGGCCCTTGCTCAACCCCCCTTCCTTTCTCTGTACTGTCTGAGTGGCACGGTGTTGTCACGGGTTGCTCAGTGGTACTCAAACTCTTGCCATCTGAATAACACGGTGTTGTCACGGGTTATTTCAGTGGTGCTTTCTGTCTCTGTACTGTCTGAGTGGCACGGTGTTGTCACGGGTTGCTCAGTGGTACTCAAACTCTTGCCATCTGAATAACACGGTGTTGTCACGGGTTATTTCAGTGGTGCTTTCTGTCTCTGTACTGTCTGAGTGGCACGGTGTTGTCACGGGTTGCTCAGTGGTACTCAAACTCTTGCCATCTGAATAACACGGTGTTGTCACGGGTTATTTCAGTGGTGCTTCCTGTCTCTGTACTGTCTGAGTGGCACGGTGTTGTCACGGGTTGCTCAGTGGTACTCAAAAGCTGTTCTTTACTACTCTTCTGGCAAACGACGGTGTGTCGCTAGCCATCCTACACCTTCCTGATTCCTCAGGCATACGGTACCAAGCACTAAAATACTACGTCTACGTTGGAGGCCAACGTGTCCAGGCCTACAGCCACTCTTCGCCGACGACCGAACCAAGAAATCACCGATTGGAAACATTCCATATTCAGCGTTTTACCATTGGAGACACGGTGTGTCACGGGCTGCACCAACCCCCGTTGTCAACCGAGCCGCCCTACTACATTCAAGGTCGACCTTTGACCCCCCAGACCGTCCGCTGAACCGTACTGGGCGTCGACCAACCCCACTGTTGTATATAAATTTGTGTATGTCCATATTTTGTAAATGATCAAATGTAACAACAATACTCGTAATAACGCAATAAAGTAAGTTCTGTTAATAAACTGTTACAACCATCGAGAAGGAGAACTGTGTGTTTATTTGCGCCGACCCCTGGATTTTCCTGACCACTCCACTGAGTTTCCGAGGCCAACTCTGTAGTCAGGGGACTAGAGCAGAGTTGATTGTCTGATTGGCGCCCGAGAAAAACCGAGCAAAGTAAGAAAGAAAGAAAGTGCGTCACAAGAGTACGTCTGTGGTACAGTTCATGTAATACATTGCATTAACACACCATTGCATACTGTTACAGCGGATACATACACTGCACAGGGGCCCGATTCTTGAATTCGTGCGAAACATTGCGCACACCGAAAGTTGCGAGCGGTAAGATTCGAACGCGAACAGTCGTAATGTAAAATTGGTATTCCTGAACGGTGTGAGAATTGTACTCAGTAGAAGCGCACACGAAGCAGCGTCTCAAGCGAACGCACCACTACAGTACGTGCTAAGAACCAATGAAATTGCAGTATTTTGATTTTTGTCAAAATAGAGAAGCGCGCGTAACGTTAATAACGAACAAAAAGAAATATTAATACAATTTATGAAAAAAAAAACACCAACTATAACAAATTATGCGAAGATACACTTATATATTTTAAACTTTAAGAATTATAAAGTTAATCATAATAATTATTAAGTTAATCAATAAGATCTGCTATTAACAATGCCTAAATAATTTCATAATCTGCTTTTCACTGAATTGAAATGCATCTATTCTATTCAATATTCTTCTCTGATTAAATAAATAATTTGCTGCTTCTTCGATAGCATTTAAGAGAACCAAATGCACGAAATCTTCTAAATTGCCATTTATCTATAGTTAATAGGAATTTAATTATTTGTAATTGATTAGAAACTACAATTTTATAAATTTTATATATATATATATATATATATATATATATATATATATATAATAGCATTATAATGGTATTATATATAGCATTTATATACATATAAGTATTGGTAGACACTTACAAATTAAATATATCTGTATTATAATTGCTATATATAACACCGTCTGTCAACTTTCTATCACTCGAACAGACATTCGCATGCAGCAAGCCACTCGATGTAAATGCGCACGAATGCTTTGCGTACGCTCAAGAATACCGTTTTTAGTTTCGTGCACGCTTCTTGCTTAGTTGCGCACACGAATCTGTGCGCATGATTTCAAGAATCGGACCCCTGGTCCCATTGACCGACTACGCTACCTTGGCATGTTGCTGGTGAACTGGCCGGACGTGAAGCAATACTTCGCACTGTGTCTCCTAGAGTGGAAGCTGCACAAGTCACCGGCGAGTACCGCACATCTGGTACCGGAGTGGCACCAGAGGAGGCGTAATGTAACACTCCTGAAGTTCACCGAGGGTGTATGTGAGGCGTGCCCGCAGGCCATTCTGCAACTCTGCTTCCTGGTGCCAGATTTATACGGGCACTTGACATGGACAGGTAAGTATCATCACACACACACACACACACACACACACACACACACACACACACACACACACACACACACACACACACACACACACACACACACACACACACACACACACACACACACACACACACACACACACACACACACACACACACACACACACACACACACACACACACACACACACACACACACACACACACACACACACACACACACACACACACACACACACACACACACACACACACACACACACACACACACACACACACACACACACACACACACACACACACACACACACACACACACACACACACACACACACACACACACACACACACACACACACACACACACACACACACACACACACACACACACACACACACACACACACACACACACACACACACACACACACACACACACACACACACACACACACACACACACACACACACACACACACACACACACACACACACACACACACACACACACACACACACACACACACACACACACACACACACACACACACACACACACACACACACACACACACACACACACACACACACACACACACACACACACACACACACACACACACACACACACACACACACACACACACACACACACACACACACACACACACACACACACACACACACACACACACACACACACACACACACACACACACACACACACACACACACACACACACACACACACACACACACACACACACACACACACACACACACACACACACACACACACACACACACACACACACACACACACACACACACACACACACACACACACACACACACACACACACACACACACACACACACACACACACACACACACACACACACACACACACACACACACACACACACACACACACACACACACACACACACACACACACACACACACACACACACACACACACACACACACACACACACACACACACACACACACACACACACACACACACACACACACACACACACACACACACACACACACACACACACACACACACACACACACACACACACACACACACACACACACACACACACACACACACACACACACACACACACACACACACACACACACACACACACACACACACACACACACACACACACACACACACACACACACACACACACACACACACACACACACACACACACACACACACACACACACACACACACACACACACACACACACACACACACACACACACACACACACACACACACACACACACACACACACACACACACACACATATGCGCACTTGCATAATATGTTCAATAAAATTCTTAGTACAGCCCTTTCAATTAAAGAAAGTTACCGAGTATGCGATGGGAGACGTCCTTTTCATTGTTGTACTTTTCAAGTTATTGACACCTTTCAATTATGAGGTCCGGGTAAATGTATTTATGAGGACTGTCGGTACTGCAGATTCCATCATATTGGTAGGATGGGGCATTACATGATTTCAGTTAAGAGATGGCAAAAACATCGTTTCACCGCCGTCATAAATTGAAGGTGAACAGGAGCGGTTTCAGGGGAAATTTTTATATTTCATCGCTACAAAGTGACGCATGCAATGTATCTACATATTAAGAAACAATTACAGACGAAGATTCGAACGATATATATCATTTTTACATGTGCTGGAATTTGTAAAATAAAGTATACGATAATATCGATTTATGCTACATACTTACTTTCTCATATATAGGTATAAAAAAAGTACGCTTTTTGGGGATATCATATTTAAGTGGAAATAATTATTTATTAAATTGAAGAATAATATTAATATAATAATAAAAATAATAATTACAATGTTAATTTTTACCCTTGGTGATATTACGTTACCTATTATATTTAGATTAAAAGTTGTAATAAAAATGTTGTGCAGAATACATACTCTGTATCGAATAAGATTTTCTCTTGAAGAAAATGCTTAATAAACTTGTGACGCACTTTCTTTCTTTCTTACTTTGCTCGGTTTTTCTCGGGCGCCAATCAGACAATCAACTCTGCTCTAGTCCCCTGACTACAGAGTTGGCCTCGGAAACTCAGTGGAGTGGTCAGGAAAATCCAGGGGTCGGCGCAAATAAACACACAGTTCTCCTTCTCGATGGTTGTAACAGTTTATTAACAGAACTTACTTTATTGCGTTATTACGAGTATTGTTGTTACATTTGATCATTTACAAAATATGGACATACACAAATTTATATACAACAGTGGGGTTGGTCGACGCCCAGTACGGTTCAGCGGACGGTCTGGGGGGTCAAAGGTCGACCTTGAATGTAGTAGGGCGGCTCGGTTGACAACGGGGGTTGGTGCAGCCCGTGACACACCGTGTCTCCAATGGTAAAACGCTGAATATGGAATGTTTCCAATCGGTGATTTCTTGGTTCGGTCGTCGGCGAAGAGTGGCTGTAGGCCTGGACACGTTGGCCTCCAACGTAGACGTAGTATTTTAGTGCTTGGTACCGTATGCCTGAGGAATCAGGAAGGTGTAGGATGGCTAGCGACACACCGTCGTTTGCCAGAAGAGTAGTAAAGAACAGCTTTTGAGTACCACTGAGCAACCCGTGACAACACCGTGCCACTCAGACAGTACAGAGACAGGAAGCACCACTGAAATAACCCGTGACAACACCGTGTTATTCAGATGGCAAGAGTTTGAGTACCACTGAGCAACCCGTGACAACACCGTGCCACTCAGACAGTACAGAGACAGAAAGCACCACTGAAATAACCCGTGACAACACCGTGTTATTCAGATGGCAAGAGTTTGAGTACCACTGAGCAACCCGTGACAACACCGTGCCACTCAGACAGTACAGAGATAGAAAGTACCACTGAAATAACCCGTGACAACACCGTGTTATTCAGATGGCAAGAGTTAGAGTACCGCTGAGCAACCCGTGACAACACCGTGCCACTCAGACAGTACAGAGAAAGGAAGGGGGGTTGAGCAAGGGCCGGCTCTAGGCACCAGTTAGGACAGACTCTACCTGGGCTAGTGGCGAACACTCACTGAATAAACACTGCCGATGCTCCGTCTTTTATACCCCCCTTGGGCTTGTTTGTTTGGCAATTGTTTTACAATCGTGTGATTCTATTGGCCGGCTAGGCAACCGTTTGTTTGTTTTTGACAGTTGCTAAGCAACCGGCTACCGTGTGTTTGTATTGGCTGGCTAGGCAACTGCATTTGTCTTGTGACAAAAGACGAACGAAACGACACACTGGATCTAGATAACCGTGACGTCACACGGTACCTCTCCGCACAGTTCGGTGTTGTTGGCAGGCGGCTGGGCGGGAAAAACAAAATGCTATCGTGCGCTTCGTAACTTCGTTACACCTCCCCCTTCTTTTACACATGAAAATCACCATTTTCATCCTTTTCTTTCTTCACTCATCTTTGAAGGCCGGAATGGTGAACCACTGTTTGGTACCGGGTATTCGGCAGCGGTATCGTTTGTGGGCCGGAAAATTTGCGGGCCGCATGCTTGCAAGCGGGTGCGGCTCTCGCTGGCGCTTGCCTGAGAGGGGCTGGATTCCGTCAGGGTATCCAGGTATTCTTGGTAGAATGGGGATCACCGCTGCTTCGGGAAGCGCTGGGGCTGAGGAATGGTGCAGCTCCGGGGTTGTTGGGACTTCTGGGGTCGCCGGAGAGCTTAGCCGTGGGGGTGTGTGCACCTTTTCCCGTGGGGTCCGTGGTGACCCTGGGGGAAGGGCTCTAGGTGTCCTCGGAACCTCGTGCATTTTTGGATTTCGGGGCACGTACCGTTGTTTGATCGGAGTTGGATCCCATAGACGGATATGATGTGTCACCAGATGTGTGGGGCCTTGTAGCTGGGAAAACTTCTGTAATTCTGTCTGTAACGTGTCCTGTACAGGTTGTGGTATTCCCTTGGTGGCACTGAACGATGTTAATGTTCCTATGGAGGTTGCGCTGCCCTCAAGTGTTCTGGTACGCGTGTTGATTAATAGCCCGCAGGTCTGTAGCATATCCATGCCCAGCAACATTCCGGTGAAGAGCCCCGGTAATCGCATAAACGTACTTGTGCACCGGGTGTCCTGTATGATGCATGGTACGGTGAATGCTTCATGGATTACGCAGGTGTGTCCATTTGCTAACTGTGCCCTGGAATATGGTGGTGGTGTGGGCTGATATCCGTCTGTCTTCCATTCTTCTGCAGTTCTTTCGTCTATATAGGATTTAGCCGATCCAGTGTCCACCAGTGCACGATATTTTCGATTTCCCACACGTACTTCTCCGTATATGCGGTTGTCGGCTGCGTCTGGTGGTTCAGTGAGGGCTAGTAGTGTTGGTAGTGGTGCCGGTGTGTGTGTCTGGTAATTTGGTACTTCAGTAGGGGTAGCGGAATTTTTCTTTGCTTCTACTAGTTGGGGCTGGACGGCTCCCCACTTCCGGCAGCCCTGGGTCCGTTTCCCTGCTTTGGTGGGCAACTGCAATTCTTTGTCAAAATTCCCGCCTTGCCACACCGAAAGCAATATATTTGCGGAGTGTTTTTACACTCAGTGCGAAAATGTCCTTCTTTACCGCACCTCCAACAGACCCGACCCTGGTCACATTGTCTGTTACCTTTGGCTGGTTGATTCGTAGTTGTTGTAGCGGCTACCCTGGTTGGCTTCTGCTGTTGAAGTTCAGCATGCAGACTTTCATATTCTTCTATTTGTGTTACAAGACCTCGTACATCCGAAAAGTCCGTCCGCTTGATATATCGGCGGTATTCTGGCAGTAAATTGATATATAAACGGTAGAGAGCTTGCTCTGTACCCAGGCCTCCATGACGTCGTATGAGTGTCTGTAGCTCCACCAGGTAAGTACGCCCCTTTTCTCCAGTCTTCTGTCTTCGCCGACTGATTTCTTCCTCAAGGCGCAGGTCGTAGTCCGGGGGCAAGTAAAATTGCTTGAAATCCACCAGGAAGTCATCCCAAGACTTCCACATGAATTTGTTACTTCGGTACCACAAGATTGCTGACTTTCGTAGCATCTCTGGTAGCGCAGACAGTAGTTGGTCACCCGTGAGTCCATAACTGACTCGTAGCTCTTCCAACCTCTCGAGGAAGAGCACGGCGTCTCCATATCCATCAAAATAATTGTTCCACTTCCGCACAATGTCGCAAACATGCTTGCCTGACGGAACTGTGGATTCGTCACTCTTTGATGATATTAACTGACCTGGTGCACTCTGTTCTGTTGTTCTCCGGCCATCTCTGAGGAAGGCCACCAACTGCTGGCGTAGCTGTTGTACGGTACCTTCTGGTATTAGTCTAAATTTGTGTATTTCTTCAAGTAGTTCTGGCTTTCGTAGCTGATATACCCAGCTCGTGCGAACGTCGGTCGCGTTCTGGCTTTCGACCGTGGTCTCGTCGTCACTGTTACTCATGACTGTGTGTTTTTGCTGAGGGTCCCTGCTCGGGCGCCAAATTGTGACGCACTTTCTTTCTTTCTTACTTTGCTCGGTTTTTCTCGGGCGCCAATCAGACAATCAACTCTGCTCTAGTCCCCTGACTACAGAGTTGGCCTCGGAAACTCAGTGGAGTGGTCAGGAAAATCCAGGGGTCGGCGCAAATAAACACACAGTTCTCCTTCTCGATGGTTGTAACAGTTTATTAACAGAACTTACTTTATTGCGTTATTACGAGTATTGTTGTTACATTTGATCATTTACAAAATATGGACATACACAAATTTATATACAACAGTGGGGTTGGTCGACGCCCAGTACGGTTCAGCGGACGGTCTGGGGGGTCAAAGGTCGACCTTGAATGTAGTAGGGCGGCTCGGTTGACAACGGGGGTTGGTGCAGCCCGTGACACACCGTGTCTCCAATGGTAAAACGCTGAATATGGAATGTTTCCAATCGGTGATTTCTTGGTTCGGTCGTCGGCGAAGAGTGGCTGTAGGCCTGGACACGTTGGCCTCCAACGTAGACGTAGTATTTTAGTGCTTGGTACCGTATGCCTGAGGAATCAGGAAGGTGTAGGATGGCTAGCGACACACCGTCGTTTGCCAGAAGAGTAGTAAAGAACAGCTTTTGAGTACCACTGAGCAACCCGTGACAACACCGTGCCACTCAGACAGTACAGAGACAGGAAGCACCACTGAAATAACCCGTGACAACACCGTGTTATTCAGATGGCAAGAGTTAGAGTACCACTGAGCAACCCGTGACAACACCGTGCCACTCAGACAGTACAGAGACAGAAAGCACCACTGAAATAACCCGTGACAACACCGTGTTATTCAGATGGCAAGAGTTTGAGTACCACTGAGCAACCCGTGACAACACCGTGCCACTCAGACAGTACAGAGACAGAAAGCACCACTGAAATAACCCGTGACAACACCGTGTTATTCAGATGGCAAGAGTTTGAGTACCACTGAGCAACCCGTGACAACACCGTGCCACTCAGACAGTACAGAGAAAGGAAGGGGGGTTGAGCAAGGGCCGGCTCTAGGCACCAGTTAGGACAGACTCTACCTGGGCTAGTGGCGAACACTCACTGAATAAACACTGCCGATGCTCCGTCTTTTATACCCCCCTTGGGCTTGTTTGTTTGGCAATTGTTTTACAATCGTGTGATTCTATTGGCCGGCTAGGCAACCGTTTGTTTGTTTTTGACAGTTGCTAAGCAACCGGCTACCGTGTGTTTGTATTGGCTGGCTAGGCAACTGCATTTGTCTTGTGACAAAAGACGAACGAAACGACACACTGGATCTAGATAACCGTGACGTCACACGGTACCTCTCCGCACAGTTCGGTGTTGTTGGCAGGCGGCTGGGCGGGAAAAACAAAATGCTATCGTGCGCTTCGTAACTTCGTTACAAACTTTGACATTTTCCCAATATATTACATAGGTATGCAGAACAAATAACAATTGCTGTTTTGCTCTCCAGAAAAGACTAGTATCCCATGAAAATGTTGAAAGGTATTTGTCTTTTCTCCTGAGTAAATAATATTTAAGACAAATAATGGCCTAACCGACGCAGCTGGTGTTTCTGTATAACATTCAAATTACATCTTTTAATATAAATACGACTGGGAACGCAATATCGCCAAGTAAAAATAATAATAATTCTACACCCGCATATATAGAGCAAAAACAATTTATTAAGAAATAACTTAATTAAGAGGCATATTTTTAAGATTTTTTTGTTTACGTCTTATGGATACATTCGTATTATGCACCCAATTTTTTATATCTCTCCATGATCTTCTTTTTAGTGGAGATTCTTCGTTGATAGCTTCTTCACATTCTATTTTCCCCGGCACTTTGAAATTCTTTAAGTGTTGTTTAAATCTTTTTCTTAAGCGATCTTTCTCAGGAGTGTTCCATCGGGAAACTAAAAATATTGTTAATTAATAATTTTTAAATATGTATGTTTGTATAAATATGCAATATACAAGTATATGTTCTATTAGAACTGTGTTTATCATTTAAGTGAACCTTGTAAATTACAATTTCTACAAAAAACTAAAAAAAAAACAATCATTCTCACCATGTCCTGAAGTACATGGCCTCGGGCTCGTCATCTCCGTTGTGCTAGGCCATAGTGCTCGTTTGCAGGCAATTTCTGAAAATAATAAATATAATTTTACAATTACATTACCTAGAGTAACTTTTATTTAAAGAGCATAATTCAAAATTGGTAAATATAATATAAAAATGTATATATCTTTTCATACCATTGTCGGTCGGATGTTCATGTTTTTGTGGGGTGTTTTCATTTGTACGATTTGCATCTATTTCTAAAATAAATAAATAATTATTTCAAGCTTAATATGAATAGTGCACGTGACATTCGTGATACCTGTGATATTTGGGGTATTCTGGTTTAAACTTTCTTCATTTACGGTGATATTTAATTCGTCTAAAGTGCATCCTTTATTAAGCATAATTTCATCTTGTTTTGCAGCCGTTAATAGTTTTCCGGTTTTTGCGATTTGAATCATATGATCTGGTAATCTATAATAAGACCTATGCACCCTTATATCATGACCAAGACTTCCAGCAAGGTCATCCATCTCGTTTTCTTTCAAATTCAAAACTTGCACTTGTGTGCTAATTTGTTTCCTTAATGTAGTAGATCTAATTTTTTCGGGATTACTTACTCCAGATTCTATACTAAGTTGTCTAACTGCATCTGTTGATCTCAAAAAACTTTGAGTAAGGCGGCCAAATACGTACGGATTCGATTCTGCTACTCCTGCTCTCTTTCTAAATTTTAACAACATCTGTATTATGTCTATTTGAAAATTTGAAATCAGCACTGGCACTCCGTTTCTTAATTTACCACCAATTTGAATTCGTGAATAATTGTCTGAAAGTTGTTTTTCAATTTCTGAAAGCATCTTGTATAAATCCGAATCTTTCTCGATAGAATGACGTTTTTTGAATTCTTCTATTTTAAGCATTTGAGCTTCTCCTGCTCGTCTTCTATTAAATACTAGTATATTTACTAATAATACTTTAGATAACCTGTTCCAAATGTTGTAGGTGTACTGTCGAGAAAGTTTCTTATACAAAGAGACCTGTTCTTTATCTAAATACTCAGAGAATTTTTTAATTTCATCACTGCTCGGCAAATCAGTCGGTTTGTTCCATTTTGCAGAATCTATACTTTGTTTCGCCAAAGTACAGTACCGTTTAAATTTTAAATTGATAACAGACAAAAACTGTTGGATTCTTATACGTGCATGTTCATCTGGTACAGACATAGCTAACAAAATTTCAGAACAGATGTGAATCGATGTTCTGATTTTAATTGCTGTAGACGGCTTTCCATAACTTCCAGTAGACACATCTAGTTCGGCAAGATTTGTTAATGCTCTAAAAAAAATGTCTGCCTTTCCTGCATCATATATATCCGAAAACTGATCAAAGGATGGTTCAATTTTTCTTATTTCAGCGACTAATCGTGCCAGCTCTCTCATGCGTTGTCGTATATGAGAACTTAAATGTTGTTCGCGGCATAATTTTAAAGCCAAGTCTGATCCAAATAACTATATTAAACGATCATTCTTAATTATTTCCGATATATAATCGTTTTTTAAATCTGGAAGAATTTTCTTGCGCAACAATTCAGAAGCAAAAGTTTTATCAATTGGTAATAATGCACGACTAGTTCTCTGTACTCTATTCGTAACTGTTTGTGTTGTTCCTTGGCACCTTCTTACATGTAAATACAGAGTTCGATTCTTGTAGTATCCCAAGCAAGAAGGACACGGCAGAAATTTATTAGCATCTTGAACTACATTAGATCTACGCTTTACAATTAAATTTCCCTGTCGATTTTCCAAACGCTCCTGGTTATAATAAAAATTGCCTTCTTTTCTAATATTTGCTAATATAAGTAATCTTCTAGAATCCCTTGGTACCAGGGAACACATTTCTCGAACTTCTTTCTCATCTTTATGAAATCTTTCAAGATGTCTGGGTAATTTTAAAACTAATTCTTTACAATATTTGCAGCATGTTCTCTTATCAAATTTCTTCTCAATTGCGTTTACGATAACTCGTGATTGTGAATTTAACACACTCTCTTGTTTTTCTGAAACAGATTTCTTTTCAAGAGTTCTTGCAAAAAGGTTTTTCTTAAGTAGTTCTTTAAGTTTCACAGTCGAATCATTACTACTATTAGAATCTTCTGAATTAGAATAATTACTATTCAAAGCAGAAGAAAATGGTTCGTCGGAACTTGAATGTGATAATTCACCTAAGAAATATATTTCAGTCAATTACTTCTCTAATAGTAAAACATGAAATAATTTTAATTCCAGTTACTTACTTTCCACAGGCTCATCATTTTTTTCCAATTTAGTTTGCTCAGTAGTTTTTTTTTTGCGATTTACACTGTCGTTTACGAATATCTTTCTGTGCGCGTCCACCTTAAAATTATACATATATAAAAATACAGAAATGTATAAACAAAATAAGTAATTGGTGATCTTGCATTCGAAGAATAAAAAAGGGTTGCCATTTACATACTAGATTGAAACTTCGATTTAACAGACGCGGTTTAATAAATTTCAAATGAATAGCAAGAATTTAGCAAAGTCTAGCTAATACGCAAAATTGTCATTACTCAATATAAGAAAATAAACATATTTGTATCTGTTACTTCATTACATTTAGAATTCATAAATGTCACATATTACACCGATCTATGTTATGACTGTTTTTAACTAACAACGAATTAAAACAAAGTATATTGCATCAATTTTTCGGTTTTGTTTTGTTTCGCAAGTAAACAGCACTTATTTCAATGTACACTTTTACAAAATTACATGTTAACTCTCTACGATAATTCAGTAAAACAGATACAAATAAATCAGAATAGTTACAATGAGTATTTAGTATATTGAACACAATATATTAATACACGTTGAGATATGTGAATACGTACAATGCGGACTTCATATGTTTGCGCACAAACCACTAGACATAACCAAAATCTACAATGTAGAGCTTATATGTGTTTGCACATGGCACAGTTGATAAATATTACATATTGTATATGTATATTGCATAAATTTTTCAGTTTTGCTTTGATATTATTCGTTTTAATTCGTTAATTAATAGTAAATTTAACAAAGGTCGGTGCAATCAGACATTGGTAAACCATGCGATATTCACAAGTAAACAGCACTTATATGTAAATTTCTACAAAATTACATGTTAACTCCCTACATTAATTCAGTAAAACACACAATATGTAATTTTTCATTATAATTTACTTAAAATAAACATAAAAAAGTGCTTTACTTACGTTTGCCAGCCATTTTTCACAAACACCAAGTCACAGATGTTTTCATTATAATGTTGGAATGCGTACGCGCACTTTCATCAAGAAGATAGATGTATCTCTAGTTTAATTGTAGATATATCTCAACAAAAATTTCAGAATACGATAAAGTCACTTTACGATTGTCATTCTTTAATCAAATGTATTATTATTTATTATAAGTAATATATTATTTAATTGCACGTAATATGAAATTTCTTCTTTGACGTGGAGATCATTTTATTTACTATTTAACGATATGGTATGACAATATAGAAATGTCAAATGCGGTGACAATAAGGTTAATACTACCCAAAATATTGTTATCAATACTTTTCGAATTATAATAAACGTATACATATTTTAGTACTCTCAATTGATGCAAATACAAAGGGTCATACCAAATTTCCATAGCTCACTACAAAAATCATTCATTTTATCTTACTTTTTAGTTTTTCTTCAAAACTAAAAAAGATATTTAGGTAAACAAATACATCATTGTAAAGAGAAAAAATAGCACTTTTGAACTGGATTAAAATTAACTATGGTTCCCATTTAAAAAATTAAAGTTGCAGGAGACCCTGTATATATATATATATATATATATATATTTATACATTTACTAGTGTTATATAACATAATATATATATTTATATAACACTAGTAAAACTAAATAGGTCAAAACGGACCTAATATCTCTGCGCACAAGACACCAGACATAACCAACATTTTACATGTGGACCTCGTATGTATGTGCACATGGCACAGCTGATAAATATTGTTACCGATTTTTTAAGTATTCTATTATGTAAATGAACAGTTTAACAAATAAATCGGATACAGATAGATGTTAAAAATATGCTTTAAATATTTTTTTACCCTAATAAGTATTCATATTTATATTAACATATTTTGACATAATAAAACTACGGACCTTATATGTCTGCACACGTGCATACGAACCTGAAATATCTGCGAAATTGATAGTTCAAATAAGTTGATAATATCCATATTTTAAGGATTTTATTCACAATTAATATTTTTTTAAGCGACGAAGTAGATGTTAATACATGTTAAAATGTGTATTAATTTTTATTCAACTGTGTCATGTGTACACACATATGAGGTCGGCATTTTACGTTTTGTTTGAATAAAATTATGTTGATATAACATATTAAAATGCTTAATACTTAATATAAGTTTAGAATAGTATTAATTTTCTGAACTTTTTACAACTTGTGAAAAATACAAGATCAAAAAACGCTTATAATGATCTATGTGTAATATTATGATATTCATTGATATTTTAGCTAAAATTTATATTTACATCATCATATATTAATTAATTTGAATTATATGACTTTTGTACACATTTGTAACACATATTTCCGTCGGGTACGGTGTTAATATTATTTATATTATTAATACTATCCTTAAAATAACGTTAATAATTAATTCAACCTGTGTGATGCACACAAACATATGAGGTCATATGTGTGTGCACATGACACAGCTGATAAATATTGTTACTGATTTTTTAAGTATTCTATTATGAAGTTAACCATTTTGACAAATAAATCAGATACAGATAGGAGTCGCAATGTTTATTTAGTATATTGAACACAATTTATTAAATACACGTTGAGATATGTGAATACGTACAGTGCGGACCTCGTATGTATGCACCCAAGACACCAGACATAACCAAAATCTACCATGTGGACCTCGTATGTATGTGCACATGGCACAGCTGATAAATATTGTTACCGATTTTTTAAGTATTCTATTATGTAAATGAACAGTTTAACAAATAAATCGGATACAGATAGGTGTTAAAAATATGCATTAAACCTTTTTTTACCCTAATATGTATTCATATTTATATTAACATATGTTGACATAATAAAACTACGGACTTTATATATGTGCACACGTGCATACGAACCTGAAATGTCTGCGAAATTGATAGTTCAAATAAGTTGATAATATCCATATTTTAAGGATTTTATTCACAATTAATATTTTTTTAAGCGACGAAGTAGATGTTAATACATGTTAAAATGTGTATTAATTTTTATTCAACTGTGTCATGTGTACACACATATGAGGTCGGCATTTTACGTTTTGTTTGAATAAAATTATGTTGATATAACATATTAAAATGCTTAATACTTAATATAAGTGAAGAATAGTATTAATTTTCTTTTCTTTTTCCAACTTGTTAAAAATACAAGATCAAAAAACCCTTACAATGCTCTATGTGTAATATAATGATATTCATTGATATTTTAGCTAAAATTTATATTTACATCATCACGTATTAATTAATTTTAATTACATGACTTAATACACATTTGTAACACATATTTCCGTCGGGTACGGTGTTAAAATTATTTATATTATTAATACTATCCTTAAAATAACATTGATAACTAATTTAATCTGTGTGATGTACACAAACATATGAGGTGTACACATGGCACAGCTGATAATAAATATTGTTACTGATTTTTTAAATATTCTATTATGTAAATGACCATTTTGACAAATAAATCAGATACAGATAGGAGTCGCAATGTGTATTTAGTATATTGAACACAATATATTAAATACACGTTAAGATATATGAATACGTACAGTGCGGACCTCGTATGTATGCACCCAAGACACTAGCCATAACCAAAATCTACCATGTGGACCTCGTATGTATGTGCACATGACACAGATGATAAATTTTGTTAACGATTTTTTAAGTATTTTGTTAAATAAATGAACAGTTTAACAAATAAATCGGATATAGATAGGTGTTAAAAATATGCATTAAACATTTTTTTACCCTATTATATATTCATATTTATATTAACATATGTTGACATAATAAAACTACGGACCTTATATGTCTGCACACGTGCATACGAACCTGAAATATCTGCGAAATTGATAGTTCAAATAAGTTGATGATATCCATATTTTAAGGATTTTATTCACAATTAATAATTTTTTTGAGCGACGAAGTAGATGTTAATACATGTTAAAATGTGTATTAATTTTTATTCAACTGTGTCATGTGTACACACATATGAGGTCGGCATTTTACGTTTTGTTTGAATAAAATTATGTTGATATAACATATTAATACTTAATATAAGTGAAGAATAGTATTAGTTTTCTTTTCTTTTTCCAACTTGTTAAAAATATAAGATCAAAAAACCCTTACAATGCTCTA